>BLSH010255426.1:508648-533038 GCA_018402905.1 Glandirana rugosa
CTAACCAAGGGTCCAATAATTTGTTAAATTTTAGTGTGCTTCCCCTGTGCTGGTATACAGTCAGGTCCATAAATATTGGGACATCAACACATTTCTAATCTTTTTGGATCTATACACCACCACAATGGATTTGAAATGAAACAAACAAGATGTGCTTTAACTACAGACTTTCAGCTTTAATTTGATGGTATTAACATCCAAATCAGGTGAACAATGTAGGAATTACAACAGTTTGTATATGTGCCTCCCACTTTTTAAGGGACCAAAAGTAATGGGACAATTGGCTGCTCAGCTGTTCCATGGCCAGGTGTGTGTTATTCCCTCATTATCCCATTTACAAAGAGAAGATAAAAGGTCCAGAGTTCATTTCAAGTGTGCTATTTGCATTTGGAATCTGTTCCTGTCAACTCTCAATATGAGATCCAAAAAGCTGTCACTATCAGTGAAGCAAGCCATCATTAGGCTGAAAAATCAAAACAAACCCATCAGAGAGATAGCAAAAACATTAGGTGTGGCCAAATCAACTGGTTGGAACATCCTTAAAAAGGAAGAACGCACCAGTGAGCTCAGCAACATCAAAAGACCCAGAAGACCACGGAAAACAACTGTGGTGGATGACCGAAGAATTCTTTCCCTGGTGAAGAAAACACCCTTCACAACAGTTGGCCAGATCAAGAACACTCTCCAGGAGGTAGGTGTATGTGTGTCAAAGTCAACCATCAAGAGAAAACTTCACCAGAGTGAATACAGAGGGTTCACCACAAGACGTAAACCATTGGTGAGCCTCAAAAACAGGAAGACCAGATTAGAGTTTGCCAAACAACATCTAAAAAAGCCGTCACAGTTCTGGAACAACATTCTATGGACAGATGAGAACAAGATCAACTTGTACCAGAGTGATGGGAAGAGAAGAGTATTAAGAAGGAAAGGAACTGCTCATGATCCAAAGCATACCACCTCATCGGTGATGCGTGGTGGTAGTGTCATGGCGTGGGCATGTATGGCTGCCAATGGAACTGGTTCTCTTCTTTTTATTGATGATTTGACTGCTGACAAAAGCAGCAGGATAAATTCTGAAGTGTTTCAGGCAATATTATCTGCTCATATTCAGCCAAATGCTTCAGAACTCATTGGACGGCGCTTCACAGTGCAGATGGACAATGACCCGAAGCATACTGCGAAAGCAACCAAAGAGTTTTTTAAGGGAAAGAAGTGGAATGTTATGCAATGGCCAAGTCAATCACCTGACCTGAATCCGATTGAGCATGCATTTCACTTGCTGAAGACAAAACTGAAGGGAAAATGCCCCAAGAACAAGCAGGAACTGAAGACAGTTTCAGTAGAGGCCTGGCAAAGCATCACCAGGGATGAAACCCAGAGTCTGGTGATGTCTATGCATTCCAGACTTCAGGCTGTAATTGACTGCAAAGGATTTGCAACCAAGTATTAAAAAGTGAAAGTTTGATTTATGATTGTTAATCTGTCGCATTACTTTTGGTCCCTTAAAAAGTGGGGGGCACATATACAAACAGCTGTAATTCCTACACCGTTCACCTGATTTGGATGTCTTGGACATCTTGTACGTTTCATTTCAAATCCATTGTGGTGGTGAATAGAGCCAAAAAGTTAGAATTGTGTCGATGTCCCAATATTTATGGACCTGACTGTATGTATTTTTCTAACCGCAACGTGTCACCCATTTGCGTAATCCATTCTTTAAGGGTAGGGGGATCCTCCGCCTTCCAATGTTGCAATATAAGTTTACGGGCTTGAAAGAGAGCTTTGGCTATGGCCATTTTAGTATGTTTTTCAATGGATAGGTCGTCCAAAACTCCTAATATACAGTAATTTGGTTCAGTAGGAACAGTGATCTGGAACACAGTATTAATTGTTTTAAATATCCCTGTCCAATACAAATGAAGTTTCGGACACCTCCACAATAGGTAAATCAGGTCACCATGATTCCTTGAGCATCTAGTACACCTGGAATCATCCCTTACCCCCATCCTACAGCATTGAATAGCAGTTGGAGATAAATCTCTTAAATTGTGAGACTTCTGCCAGGTAATTGAATATGGGAGTCTGGGAATGTTCCCATGATTCCCCATCTGACTGTGCCCTGACCGCATGTTGCAGCTGCAAATAATAAAAGTACATACATTGTGGAATACGGTATTTTTGTTGCAGTTCAGAAAAAGTCAATAGTTTGCCATTGCAGAAGATATGTTTTAGATCCATGATTCCATACCGTTTCCGCCTAGGCCCGCTGTCTAATGACAACAGTTCCGGGTAATATTTGTTATCCCAAATGGGACTTAAGTTAGTAAAACCAGTAACATTTTGTATTTGTCTGGTCTTATTCCACCGCTTCTGCAGTAGGACAAACGTAGGAAACCATTTGTTTGATTTGGCATATGCCAATGCCTCCAACCCTCTCGCCACATGCTCAGTTTCTGCTACATCAAGGCCACAGCTGAGTCCTTAGTACCTTCCTCCTCTACCTGCCCTTCAGACATAGCTCACGCTCTATGCTGCAGCTGAGCCGTAAGGTAATACAACCAGGGGTTGGGCAATGCCAAACCCACAGCATCCTTAGGCTTCTGTAGTTGTTCTAATTTGACTCGGAGCGGTTTAGTCAGCCACAGAAAGGACCTAAATATCGAGTTGATAATGCGGAACACTCTCAAGGGGAGTACCACTGGAGCATTATGCAAAACATACAGGAGTTGAGGCATAAAAACCATTTTAATAAGATCGACTCCCCATATTGCTTGTAAATCTCCATAGGGAGACTGTCATCCCCAGGGGCCTTACAATTAGGGAACAGTTCTTCTGTAACTCCTCCAGTGTTATGGTGGCATCCAGCATCTCACGGTGTGGTCCTGACATGCTTGGCAGTTCTATTCCCTTCAGAAAATCCTGCAAGGATTCCAGAGAATAATCCCTCCGGGATCCATACAGGTCAGAATAAAAATCCACCAGTTCACGCATGACTAGATCTGGTGCGTTAATGATCTTCCCCTGCTTATTACGCAACGCCCCAATGGTTAGTAGAGACTGCTGAGATTGTACAATCATGGCTAGTAAACGGCCAGTCTGCTCCCCCTCTTCATAAAATGCCAGTCTACTAAAGAATCGTTTTCTATCTGCTCCAGACTTACCGCATATACTCGTGTATAAGTCGACCCGTGTATAAGCCGACCCCCTACTTTTGCCCAAAAAAATGTGAAAACTTATTGACCCGCGTATAAGCCTAGGGTGGGAAATGCAGCAGCCAGAACACAGGGACAGGGAACCAGAACATAGGGATTTTAACCAGAACACAGGGATATTAGCCAGGACACAAGGATGTTAGCCAGGACACAGGGATATTAGCCAGGACACAGGGATTTTAGCCAGGACACAGGGATTTTAGCCAGGACACAGGGATTTTAGCCAGGACACAGGGATTTTAGCCAGGACACAGAGACTGTAGCCAGAACACATAAGGGATAAGTAAGGTAGTTTCACATTAAACAGAGCTGTGCTGCTTCTAAGAGCTGTTCTGTGCATGTAACTTTGACTAATCACATTGGAATGTAGAGAATACTGAGAGAGAGCTGCAGCTCTTCACTGAGATCAGGAGGTGGGTGGGACTGAACAGCTAACATCAGCTTGTCCCGCCCACCTGCCGACATCAAGCTGAAAATCTGACACCTCTCTCAGCATTCTCTACATTCCAATGTGATTAGTCACAGTTACAAGCACAGAACAGCTCTTAGAAGCAGCACGGCTCTGTTTAATGTGAAACTACTGATCACCCACAGACACTGACTCGGGTATAAGCCGAGGGGGGTCTTTTTCAGCACAAAAAATGTGCTGAAAAACTCGGCTTATACCCGAATATATACAGTAGTAATATAATTCAATGCTTTCTGTGCTGCCTCCCAAGCTTCCCTATGAGTATCCGAGGGGTCAGTAATAAAATCAGCCTCCAGCCTGCGCATCAACTTTTCCGCCTGCTCCCCCTGAACCCTTGTTGCTTGCATT
The DNA here is from genome assembly GCA_018402905.1 of Glandirana rugosa. NCBI lineage: Eukaryota > Metazoa > Chordata > Amphibia > Anura > Ranidae > Glandirana > Glandirana rugosa. Next base: position 512,678 of record BLSH010255426.1, read on the forward strand.
CTTGACCGCCATAACCACCTGTATGAAAATGCTCCTTAATGGATTCCCGACCATGCGCAGTATATTTATTGCTGCAGTGTGACGCTGTCTCGCGAATCGCCGTATATAAGCAGCGTTCCGCGCGTGCGCAGTTAGCGGACGGGAGCTCTCGTGCCCGCCACACTCTGCAGGAGTGTGCCCGCGGCTCGGGCGGACCCGATGTCCACTAGCAAGCCGCAATGAGCTGCCAGAGAGAAAGAATGGGGAACCGCCGATGTAAATACAGCGTTTCCCCGCTCTGTCAATGGGCATGTAAGATATCTACTGATCCCTGTCACTGGGATCAGTTAGATCTCTTATGCCCCGGGTAGACCAGCCCCCTCACAGTTAGAACACGCCTAGGGAACACAGTTAACCCCTAGATCTCCCCCTGCAGGTTAACCCCTTCACTGCCAATGACCTTTATATAGTAATCAGTGGATATTTCTGATCGCTGTATAAATGTCATTGGTCCCAGAAAAGTGTCAAAAATGTCCGACATGTCCGCCCCAATATCAAAGTGCCGATAAAAATCGCAGATCGCCGCCATTACCAGTAAAAAAAAAAAAAAAAATGGTAAAAACCCCAGAAATTCATTCTCATGGTTTGTAAACGCAGCAACTTTTGCGCAAACCAATCAATAAACGCCGATTGCATTTTTTTTTACCAAAAATATGAGGAAGAATATAAATCGGCCAAAACTGATGAATACATTTTTTTTTTTTTTTGGATTTGTATTTTAGCAAAAAGTAAGAAATATTGGGTTTTTTTTGCTTATAGCAGTGATCAGAAATGACGAGGGGGGATCAAATACCACCAAAAGAAAGCTCTATTTGTGGGAAAAATTTTGTGTTTGGGCACAACGTCGCACGACCGCGCAATTGTCAGTTAAAGTGACGCAGTGCCAAATTGCAAAAAGTGCTCTGGTCCTACAGTGGGAAATACTTCCGGGGGTGAAGTGTTTAAATAAGGTTTAAAAGTGTCCCAGAACACATCTAGGTCTGAATGGTTAGAATGATCCTGCCAGAAGGCAGCTATTAAAATGGTTATTCTATCATGACCGGTAATCAACGACAGCCAAAAAGCATTAAGCTTCCATGGGGCTAGCTGCAAAAGAGTGACAGGTTTGGCGATCAAGAAAACAAGAACAGGGGAGTGGTCTGATATACCCCGCACAGCATATTGAATATCTGCTATAATGGGGACCATCGAGGGAGCACATAGACACAAGTCAATTCTTGACAGAGACGTGTGTTTTTGATCCACCATGGATCCACCCACCCCATCTCTTGCACAAATTTTAAGAGCGCCGTACAGCCACAACGCCGCCCACCAGCCAAGGGAGGATGTTTATCCAAAAGCGGATCCAGATAACAATTAAGATCACCAATCAGGAGCATTGGGATCCCCGTATTGCTCAACTGACAGGTCAAAAGAGTTCTCAGAATGGCTGATGAGAAGGGCGGCGGAACATACACGGCAGCAAGAATACACTTCACCTGGAATATTCTGCACCGCAAAATTGCATAACGACCTTCAGTATCTATCAGTTTGTCATAAAGTTCAAAGTCCAGAGACCTGTGCACAAGCACACTCACTCCCCTGGAATACAAGGTGTGAGTGGCGTGGTAGGCCATCCCACCCATGAGAAGTTCACAAAAGTCAAAGTAGCAGACACTAAATGTGTCTCCACAAATGGCAGGTAAGTATTTTTTAAGGGAGGTAAAAACCATAGTTCGTTTGAGTGGGCATTGAATACCTCTAATATTCCACGAGTCTATAGGGACCATTGATAAGATGATCAGTCCAATATATATCATCGTTATGTGTTATACAAGCGTGTCTAGTCCCCCCACTCCAGTCAGCTCCCTGACTGGCAATACTACAGAGGTACAGGGGTGCCCCCCTGTGGATAAGACTTCGAGCCGGGGGGAAACTGTTAGCCATATTGTCACAGATTGCTGGAAAAAAGTTGGTTATTTAAACAAGTAAAAAGGGTGAAACCAAAACAGTCTCCGCCAATGGGCAGGATCTTCCATTGCCAAGGGTAATTCGGCATGGTAAATTGACTGGCATTTAGGAAGAGACAAACAGAAAAATCAAACCAGACCAGTAGAAGTGCCAGCCTGGGTTAACTGCAGTTCATAGTCCACTGGGAACTTGTGAAGAAATTTACAGTTCCAAATAGACATACATCACCTAAAGAGGTGTGATAATAGCAAGATCCATCCCTCTCCAAAGGGAAAGGGTAACTGTGTTTCTCAGCTGTGTAAAAAGGATCTGCTGCCTGTAGTTAGCAAACATCAGTACTCACACTCCTTTGTGGTGGGCCTGATAGGCCTATCAGCCTTCCCTCTGCCTCTGTGCGCCCGACTTGCCTGAAGAGGTGTTCATTGGCGTCCAACCACCCAGACGCCTCCGCCGCTGTTTCAAAGAAATGGGCCTGCCCTCTGACTGACACCCTTAACCTTGCAGGGAAAAGCATAACATACAATGCATGTAGGTGTTGTAACTGTTTATTTACATCAGAGAACCGGGCCCTGCGTCTCTGAACCTTAGCTGAATCCATTGCTCCATTGTGCACAACATTCTTCCTCTCTCTGGCCAGGCGTAGGATGATTTCCTTGTCCTTAAAGTTTAACAGTTTCACGAGGAAGGTGCGAGGCGGGTGCTCAGGTAGAGGCCGGAGAGGCACCCTGTGCGCCCTTTCAACTGTATACAGGGGGGGTGAAGGCCTCTTTCCCAAACACCTCAACTAACCACCTCTCAGTGAACTTGGTGGGGTCCCTGCCCTCTATCTTTTCAGGGAGCCCTACAATGCGGACATTGTTTCTTCTCAGATGTTTCTCAATGTCCTCATTCTTTAATTTGTTTGCCTTTGCAGTCCGAATAGTGGACTGTGTATCCCTACCAGCGGTGTCAGTTTGTCTTCAAGGTCACTAACGCAGCCTTCGACTGCTGTGGCGCATTCCCTGATTTTTTTGTAGGTCATGGTGAATTAGGCCCAGCTCCTCCTTCATCCCCTCAAAGTTTTACTTCAGTGTATCTATGGAGGCCATGCATTTATGTACAGCTCAGAGGATATCAGCTAATGTAGGCTGCACATCCTCCTCTTCCTCCTAGTCTGTGTCAGTAACTTGTGGTGTGTGTGCCACGAGGACGTCTGTGTGGACAGCTCTCCCTCCTCCTCAGAGAGTTTCTGGGTGTAGTAAAGCATATCCCCCTGGGTCTCTTTCACATCCCCCCCGGGCATCTTGGGAGGTTTACCTGCTTCCTTTAGTTTCTCCTGAGCACGAGAGCTCTGAAGGAGAGCTGCCTCAGCGCCAGGTTGGATATCCGATTGACCTCCTTCCTCCAGCCTCTTGCGGGTCAACATGGCGTCGGATCATTCAGCCTGGGACACTGGGAAGCTGAAGGAGTGTTCCTGCAGGATCAGGGGTCATTTCTGAAGCGTTAGATCAGCCGGAATCATGATCTATACAGGATCTAGTGTAGGAGCTCAGTGAGACACGTCCTCTCACATGCTGCTCTTGGCCACGCCCCACAGAAGAACTTTCTGAACTCCACAGTGATCAGCAGAAGGCACTTATTGAGGATCATTCCACTGAGGAAGAGGAAGACAGGGAGGAGGTTAGTAGTGATGCCATAAAATCCATTAAGGAAAAATGGAATGTGTGCCATGATCCATGCCAACATAACTGTAATGAACAGATTGTTAAATCTGATGAAAGATAATGTGGTCTCTCATTTCTGGAGGGTCATGCAGCTTAGGAAAAGACAAGTGACATTGGACAGATTTTTCACCAAAACTGAGCCTACAACTAAGAGACAAAGAAGAGAGGAAACCCCTGAAGGAGATCTCCCCAATGTCCTTATGGAGGGGGACTCTCCCTCCCAACAATAACCGCCTCCCACCCGCCGTCCTTCACACCAGAAGTAATCTCAAGCAAGGTGTTTTCTCTCTTCATACTGTACTCTACTATTGTACTTTGTTTCATCTATTTGTGGTTCAAAAACAAAAAAAAAAGTTCAGAACGGATTAACCTGATTTACATTGAACCCTGTGGGAAAATTTGCCTCGGTTCGCGACCAATTCGGTTCGCGACCAGAATTGTGGAACGAATTAAGTTTGTGAACCAAGGTATCACTGTACTTTGTAGAACCACCTTTCACTGCAATTACAGCTGCAAGTCTTTTTCGGTATGTTTCTACCAGCTTTGCACATCTAGAGAGTGAAATGTTTGCCCATTCTTCCTTGCAGAATAGCTCAAGCTCTGTCAGATTGGATGGAGAGCATCTGTGATCAGCACTTTTCAAGTCTTGCCACAGATTCTCAATTGGATTTAGGTCTGGACTTTGGGCCATTCTAACACATGAATATGCTTTGATCTAAACCATTCTATTGCAGCTCTGACTGTATGTTTAGGGTCGTTGTCCTGTTGGAAGGTGAACCTCCGCCCCAGTCTCTAGTCTTTTGCAGACTCTAACAGGTTTTCTTCTAAGATTGCCCTGTATTTGGCTCCATCCATCTCCCCATCAACTCTGACCAGCTTCCCAGTCCTTGCTGAAGAAAACCATCCCCACAACATGATACTGCCACCACAATGTTTCACAGTGGGAATGGTGTGTTCAAGATGATGTGCAGTGTTAGATTTCCGCCACATATAGTGTTTTGCATTTAGGCCAAAAAGTTCAATTTTGGTCTCATCTAACTAGAGCACCTTCTTCCACATGTTTTGCTGTGAAGGTTTCTCGCAAACTGCAAACGGGACTTCTTATGGCTTTCTTTCAGCAATGGCTTCTTCTTGCTTCTCTTCCATAAAGGCCAGATTTGTGGAGTGCACAACTAATAGTTGTCCTGTGGACAGATTCTCCCACCTGAGCTGTGGATCTCTGCAGCTCCTCCAGAGTTACCATGGGCCTCTTGGCTGCTTTTCTGATTAATGCTCTGCTTGCACAGCCTGTCAGTTTTGGTGGATAGCCATGTCTTGGTAGGTTTGCAGTTGTGCCATACTATTTTAATTTTCAGATGATGGATTGAACAGTGCTCCGTGAGATGTTCAAAGCTTGGGATATTTTTTTTATAATCTAACCCTGCTTTAAACTTTTCCACAACTTTATCCCTAACCTGTCTGATGTATTCCTTAGCCTTCATGATGCTGTTTGTCCACTAAGGTTCTCTAACAAACCTCTGAGGTCTTCATAGAACAGCTGTATTTATACATAGATTAAATTGCACACAGGTGGACTGTATAATGCTAATTAAGTGACTTCTGGAGGAAATTGGTTCAACTAGATTTTAGTTAGCAGAGTAAAAGGGGGCTGAATACAAATGCACGCCATGCTTTTCAGATATTTATTTGTAAAAACATGTGAAAACCATTTATTATTTTCCTTCCACTTCACAATTATGTGCCACTTTATGTTGGTCTATCACATAAAATCCCAATAAAATACATTTACGTTTTTGGTTTTAACATGACAAAATGTGAAAAATTTCAGGGGGTATGAATACTTTTTCAAGGTACTGTATATACAGTTGTGCTCATAAGTTTACATACCCTGGCAGAATTTATGATTTCTTGGCCATTTTCCAGAGAATATGAATGCTAACACAAAAATGTTTCTTTCACTCATGGTTAGTGTTTGGCTGAAGCCATTTATTATCAATCAACTGTGTTTACTCTTTTTAAATCATAATGACAACAGAAACTACTCAAATGACCCTGATCAAAAGTTTACATACCCCAGTTCTTAAATTGCCATCTTTAACATCAATGACAGCTTGAAGTCTTTTGTGGTATTTGTGGATGAGGCGCTTTATCTTCTCAGATGGTAAAGCTGCCCATTCCTCTTGGCAAAAAGCCTCCAGTTCCTGGAAATTCTTGGACCATCTTGCATGAACTGCACGTTTGAGATCTCCCCAGAGTGGCTCAATGATATTGAGGTCAGGAGACTGAGATGGCCACTCCAGAACCTTCACTTTGTTCTGCTGTAGCCAATGACAGGTCGACTTGGCCTTGTGGTTTGGATCATTGTCATGTTGGAATGTCCAAGTACGTCCCATGTGCAGCTTCCTGGCTGATGAATGCAAATGTTCCTCCAGTATTTTTTGATAACATACTGCATTCATCTTGCCATCAATTTTGACCAAATTTCCTGTGCTTTTGTAGCTCACACATCCCCAAAACATCAGTAATCCACCTCAGTGTTTCACAGTATGAATGGTGTACCTTTCATCATAGGTCTTGTTGACTCCTCTCCAAATGTAGCGTTTATGATTGTGGCCAAAAAGCTAAATTTTGGTCTCATCACTCCAAATGACTTTGTGCTAGAAGGTTTGAGGCTTGTCTCTGTGCTGTTTAGCATATTGTAAGCGGGATACTTTGTTGCATAGTAATGGCTTTCTTCTGGCGACTCGACCATGCAGCCCATCTTTCTTCAAGTGCCTCTTGAAACAGCCACACCACGTGTTTTCAGAAAGTCCTGTATTTCACCTTAAGTTATTTATGGGTTTGCTTTGTATCCCGAACAATTTTCCTGGCAGTTGTGGCTGAAATTTTAGTTGGTCTACCTGACCGTGGTTTGGTTTCAACAGAACCCCTCATTTTCCACTTCTTGATTAGAGTTTGAACACTGCTGATTGGGATTCTCAATTCCTTGGATATCTCTTTATATCTCTTTCCTGTTTTATACAGTTTGACTACCTTTTCCTGCAGATCCTTTGACAATTCTTTTGCTTTCCCCATGACTCAGAATCTAGAAACATCAGTGCAGCACTGGATGAAAGATGCAAGAGTATGTCAGGAGTCCAGAAACTCATTGACCTTTGATACACACTAATTACAAGCAAACAGATCACAGATGAGGATGGTTACCTTTAATAGCCATTCAAACCCCTTTGTGTCAACTTGTGTGCAGGCCAAAATCACCAGGGTATGTAAACTTTTGATCGGGGTAATTTGGGTAGTTTCTGTTGTCATTACGATTTAAAAAGAGTATAAGAGTGGTAATAAATGGCTTCAGCCAAACACTAATCATGATTGAAAGAAATGTTTTTGTGTTATCACTCACATTTTCTGAAAAATGGCCAAGAAATCATAAATTTTTCCAGGGTAAACTTATGAGCACAACTGTAACAGTATAATAATAGTGTGTGAGTGGGGACATTAGAGTATAAGTTACTCTGGTTCAGAATGATGTAACGGGTTCAGTGTTCCCTGTACAGCACAGTACAATCTGTCAGAGGTATATAAAAATATGTATATTAATTATAAAAGTGTATGACTGTGGTGGGACCTTAGAGTGTAAACTCCTCTAGTGCAGAGATTGATGTTAGTAGCTCAGTGTTTTCTGTACAGCACTGTCAAAGCTATATAAAGGTAAAATAATAATAATAGTGTGTGACTGCTATGAGGTCATTAGAGCGTATGCTCCTCTGGTTCAGACTGATGTACTGTAAGTGGCTCAGTACTCCCTGTACAGCGTTGTGGAATATATTGGAGCTTTATATGTATAGCAGTACTGTACTGCAAGGGAACATAAGCTCCTCTGGTTTAGGGACTGATATAAATAACTTTTTCTGTACAGCACTGTGGAATACTGTATGTCACAGCTAAATATATAATAATAATAGTCTGTGATTGTGGTGGCATTTTGGAATATTAGCTTTTCTGGTATAAAGATTGTGTGAATGTTTCAGTGTATCATGTGCAGAATTTCAGAATGGCAAATTTGAATTAAAGGGTCAGAAGATTTTTTTTTAGTTACAGTATAATTGGAAGCATGTTGAATTGAGTCAACCCCTTGTTTTTTTATGTCTAGATTACACCACAAAGAGATCTCCCTGTCATAGTTCTTGACTCTCTTTCTGTCCTCCTGGGAGTTTGGGGTGTTCCCATTCACCTTTATGTGTTGCAGCTTCTCCTGTTCCATTCTCCATAATAAAAAAATGAAATATCCAGCAGAAAGATATAGCAGGTGTGCAGACTCGGGAGCTGAAGTGCACAGATCTCACCAATAGAGTCCCTGAGAGATAAAATAACATTTCAGATGGTTCAACTCTCCAACAAACATCTACCATACAATGAATATCAATTTTAGGTGAAGTGGCCTTTTCATGAAACCCATAGGTGTGTTTTTTTATTTTGTTGAAAAACTATACTTTATTTTATATAACATACATTTAAAAAACAAGATACTTTATCAGGGTACATTCCCCCTGTACTGCGTCGCAGCGCATGAGTACACTAGATTACAATACAGTTCCAGTCACATAATACTGTAAATACTGTACATTCACTCTTCGGTATGATACCTAATGTGCTGTGCCGAGCAAAGTTCCCCGAACCATCACATAATGCATGATGCCGCTTACCTCGAAAAACATTGTGTGGCCACTAAGGTACCACCAAAATACCTAGATGCACAATGTCAGATGTGCAGTGCCTGAGTTAGACCCCTATCCCGCATGTCCTACATGGCACCGCAAAATCAAATCATGCAACATTTCAGAAAGCAACGGGTGTATTGGGGGATAGGAAAGAGAGATAAGGGAGGGGAAAGAGTTCACAAGCCCAAACCTTATTAAAAGGACAAAGACACACAAGGAGAGTGGGGGAAGGGGGATTCTTCAGATGTCCTCTTCTCCCTTAAAGTCCATAAAGTTATAGTCTCTTAGCAGACTCTGGACAGTCTGCGACAGGACTGAAAGAACATCCTCTCCCTCTGGTGGATGCTCTTTCTGGCACATCATCAATCGTCCATCACCCACCATCAATGTCCTCCTGAGCAAAAGTCCCACAGAATAGTCCGTTCAGCACACCAAAGTGTGTGATGGCTGTCTGTGGTACAAGGTCTCTGAGTTCTGGCTCCAAGGCCCTCAGCAGGCCCTGTGCAAAGGGGCACTCCCAGAAAAGATGCAGAGCAGTTTCCTCCTTTATGATGCAGAAGGGGCAGTGCCTGTATCTGCACAGGTTTCTGGCATTCATAAATGTCCCTAGAAGGCAACCCCCCTTGTCTATGTGAAACATAGATGTATTGTTCTTGGTATATATGTTCAGTAGCTACAATCCTGTTAATTGGCCCAAATGTGATCTAGTGGTGTTTCTTCTAGGTGGGAGACGAGCAGTTGGAGTGAATGTTCTCGAACCTGTGGAGAAGGGTACCAGTTCCGGATCGTCCGGTGCTGGAAGATGATCTCACCTGGATTTGACAGCTCTGTGTACAGTGATCTGTGTGATTCTGCAGATATTACAAAGCCAGACGAGAGGAAAGTATGCAGGAACCCAGCATGTGGACCACAGTGGGAAATGTCTGAGTGGTCAGAGGTATGTATATGGCTTCTGTGGCCAGAAGAGAACAGCATTGTTTTCCTCCCATGCCCAGGGAGGGCCAGGGTTGCTCAAGGCCTCTTTCACACAGGCGCCTCTGCTAAGCGGAATCCACATGCTGAGCGGGTGATCTCTCTGCTGATCCCCACTGAGAAGGCGGATAACAGGTCCACTCCGTAGAGCAGACACGGACACAGTCCCACTCTCCTCTATGAGGCAATCAGATGGAGATGGACTGCCTGTCCGTTTCCATCTGATCCCCCGTACGGATTGGACCACCATCCGAAGGCGGGTGTCAGTGTACATGTTTCTGCTGACAACTACCACTCCATAGAAGAGGCTGGAAGGGCTCATCAGGTCCGCCTGAAAAACTGACAGGTAGACCTGTTCGGACAGCTGTGTGAAAGGGGCCTAACACAAGCAAGGAATTAAAAATTACTTTTTTGATTTAAATTAAAGGAATCCATGCTGTTGTTGACCTTCCCATCTAAAAAGGCTCATTGCCTGGCTACTCCTGGCTTTAATATTTTCTGAAACAATGAAACGTTTATGACTTACTAACATAGCAATCTATTTTCTTTTTATAAAGTACAGCAATTGTCCCATATTTGCTCACAAAGTTTTACAAATGTATGTTATCAGTATAGTCTTTGAGTGATTACAAGACCAGGTATCCCTGTTATAACAGGATAATTTCTGGCTCATAGAAGTCCCTAACTGTCCCTGGAAATGGAGGTCTATACCTGCCAAGTGTTCACACTAAATAGCTTTCTTGTCTGCAGCAGATGGCAAGCCTATTGCTGTAAATGGACAGGCTTGCTGGCTGAATCTGGAAAGTTAAATAGTTCTACAAGTTATTACTAAATTCCGAACGAACACAGGGAATATGCCTACTGTGAGTTGTATATGCTTAAAAAGAAAATTTGCAGCTCGGCTTATGCAAATTCTGACAATTCAGACTTTAGCTATTGTTTCTGTTAATGTTAACTTAAAAAAACCTGGTTTTGCCACCACATTGCCTCTACATTTGAGTCTGACTAGTTCGCTTGAGAATCAGGATCCATCTGAAGCCTCACGGTGGCTAACTTGCCAATTGCTCGACATTACAAACTGTCTCTCAGCTTCTGAGTGTGCATAATATTATTACGTAACAGAACACCATGATACATTCCTCTTAAAGAATTACTTTACATTCATAGGGTTATCCTTCAATTGACTCCCCCTCCTCCAAAATTTTATATTCACCCGTCCATACTCCTGGCAAATCCACACTGGATCACATTATAGATGGCCTCTCCATAGAAATGGGGTTTTGTGCACGCATGCACAAAAGACTTCAGGACAGGCCAGGAAACTTTCCAGTAACAGCACAGCAAGGTTCTGCCAGGAATGGGGACAGGTTAGTGCAAGATTGGGGGCTCATTTAAAGTATAATTTTATAACGTTATCGTGTAACTATGATGTTCTGTCATTTGACAGTGTTATAGACACTCAGAAGCTGGGAGGTTAGCCAGTTAGCAAGGCAACAACTGTCAGCATCCAGGTGACTTTGACCCCTGACTCTCAAACTGAAGAGTCATCATCAAAGTAAGTACAGATAAATAAGGAACCAAACTGGATCTTATAAAAGTAAGACTGCTTGATATCAGATTTCTGCAAAAGCCTGATTCTCAGTAGCCATGGCTTTATACCTAATGGGTACTGCTTTTGCATCACAAAGCAGGCTGACAACAAGGGCCCCCTAAATAAATAGTCTTATCGATTTATATCATTCTCCTGGTCCTTTGCACTTCTTAGTTGTACTACGTAGTTACTGAAAATGATGTAGAATAAAGGACTACATTAAAAACATTGAATCATGTCCAATCAGGTAGGCCTATACAGTACTTGTAAATAATATAAAAGGAATCTAGAATCAGACTGTAATATTAGTTGCCAGTCTAGCAGACCCCCAAATCTAAGACTCTCAATGTGCAATGTCATCTCTCAGTTCTGAAGTTGGAGTTCCTACACACTACCGAATGCACAAGATTCAGGCTCTGGCCTCCTGCAGCAGTTTTGCAGCTTGTGTGTGATTTTTACCCTGCCTATTCTGTATTAATACAGAGACAGCACTGAGCTTCCTAAGGATTCGTCCACAAAGCAGCAGACCAGGTTTAGGTATGCTGAAACTTGTAGTGCAGAATAGATGTAGGAAGCTGCAATTCAATAAAAAGGTTTCTATGGTGTGCTTTTAATTTCATGCATACACAATTATGTTATAGAGAGGCAGCTAAGACACTGTAAAACTGAGCATGTTGTTATTTTCAGTGCCAAGTCCCCTGTTCAGACCAAAGGGAATGCTTATTAATTTCTGTCGGTCCCCCGGTGACTGTGGCTTTGCATGTCCCCAGAGTTCACCCTGCAGTTCTGTGCAGGTGACCACAGCATTTGATCCATCCCAGGTGCAGCTGTGTGCACCCCAGCAAGGAACAAAGCCTTTGATGAAGCCACTGGGCACCATAACTGCCTATGCTAATCTCATTTAGATCTGTGTCTGCAGCCAAGTGCCAGTTGGCAGAGCATAAAACAGCCTAACTCAGAGGGATCAGAAAAGCATGAAAGGGCCTGCAATGTGAAATGCGTCAGTCACACACTACACTGCTGCAAACTGATAGGCTGTCTCTTGCTGGTATTACTTTATCAAATGCCACAAGCTGATGTTTCATCCTGCAGGAGGAAGCGAGACTGATAGTTTGGGAAGTAGGCAGTGTTTGGCCAGAATTCCTTTTGTTGACAAGAGTGATTAACTACTGAACATCCAAAGTATGGCCCTCTTTCATACATTTTTCAGTAAAATGGGAAAATTTTAGTTATGGTAGAACTACAAAGCCAGGATTGCTTGCCATAGTGGGGTTTAAAAAGCATGGGCGTCCTTATCCTACATGAAATGAAGAGCCATGTTGTTTATCCTTACTGCATGGAAGCTTGATATTTTCTCACAAAAGAGAAAAAATATGAATGTCTGAACTCATATAGAGCTGGATGACACTTCCTGCATCAGTGACACTAGCGTTTCACAGCTTTATTTTGTCCTACTCTGGCCTTATGTCCTTTCCTTCCAAAACACTCTGAGGACTATGCTCTTTCCGCTGTCTAACTTTCCTTTCCTGAAATACTCAGTGCTGTGGGGGACCCTAGGCCTTCCATTAACTCTCCTCTCCTGAAATACTCTGTGCTGTGGGGACCTTGTCCCTTCCTCTAACTCTCATCTCCTGAAATACTCTGTGCTGTGGAGAACCCTGCTCCTTCCTGTAACTTTTCATTTCTACAAAAATCTGTGTGCTGCTGGATATCTTTGTTGTTTCCAGTATCTGAATCACCTCTCTATTCTGATACTATAACACAATTACACCATCGCAGGTTGGTACTGTGCGTGTGCAAGTAGTTTTAGAAAGTGCCACATCCTGATTGGTATAGGAGAAGATTGGATAGAAAACATGGACTTTATAGGCACCAGATATTAAAATACTTTTATTAAAATACATAAATTCCTGAAACCATGAATAAAAAGGTAATCAGATCAGGCTACTATTGTGATCAAATGACCCAGACCAATCCCGTAGAGGTGTCACAACACCAGCCAACTGCTTGAAGGTGGTTATAATCCAAGGGAGATTGGCATAGGTCAACGTAACTTGCTGAATCTCAACATGTCTCACAAAACATTGCTCCCTCAGGAGCTTAGGTAAGTATTCTAGGTGAATAAAATTACAGGCTAAGCATCTCCAGAAATATATTGAAAGCACATTCATCATATATATTACAAGCATTAATGAGTATAGTAATAGTATTCAAAAACTATTTTGAGTTGTGTATAAAGACCAAGGCACCACAGAACGTGACTAAGCTCCAGGGGGCAGAGTGAAACGTGTTGGGGGCATGGCCTGGTCGGAGTCCAGGCTGAGGTTGCCACTCCATTCACTGCAGTAGGACACCATAGATGTGTGACCTTCAGGGGCTACCCTTCCTTTCTTGAACGCTCCAGGGTACCCCAGTGGATGTGAGGACACATACACTGTTTTTTACCAAAACTATTGGGACGCCTGCCTTGAACTTTAATGGCATCCCAGTCTTAGTCCATAGGGTTCAATATTGAGTTGGCCCACCCATTGCAGCTATAACAGCTTCAACTCTTCTGGAAAGGCTGTCCACAAGGTTTAGGAGTGTGTCTATGGGAATGTTTGACCATTCTTCCAGAAGTGCATTTGTGAGGTCAGGCACTGATGTGGACGAGAAGGTCTGGCTCACAGTCTCTGCTCTAATTCATCCTAAAGGTGTTCTATCGGGTTGAGGTTGCAGGCCTGTCAAGTTCCTCCACCCCAAACTCGCTCATCCATGTCTTTATGGGCCTTGCTGTGTGCACTGGTCCAAATCATTTGGTGGAGGGGGGATTATGGTGTGGGGTGGGTTTTCAGGGGTTGGGTTTGGCCCCTTAGTTCCAGTGAAGCATACCATTACATTTTGGACAATTTCATGCTCCCAACTTTGTGAGAGAGAGAGATTTTTTTTTTACCAGAGGAGCTTGGACCAAAGGAAAGACACAGACTCCTATATAGATAAAGGAGGTAACCAAAAGGCTAAACAAGGAAACTTGCAATGACATACATTGAATTGTGGGACTTCAAACAATGATTACTGTCAGCAGAATATACAGAATACCAACAGAGGAGGAGTCCCACTGTCAGAATACAATGGCACAGTGGGGAGGATTCCTCCGTCCACCTCACATGTGCCCTCTAGCTGATCAAGAAAAAACGAGGAATCTATTGACCTTCCTCTTCCTAGACACACAGCACCGATGGAGGACTCTGCTCCTCCCACATCTACTATTGAAATATTTTCTACTATCTAACATACCCCTGAAATACAAAGTGCTGCTGGAGGACTCTACTCCTTATGTTAACTCTGCTCTCCTGAAATACTCTGCACAGCTCAGCTAGATGAATTTGCTCCTTATGCTGTCTCTTTTATCTGGAATCACACTTTGTTGCTTGAAGACTCTGCTGCTTTCATCAACTCTCCTCTCCTGAATTACTCCTTCCTCAATTTTACTCTTCTTTCCTGACATAATCTGTACTGCTAGAGAGCTCTTCTCTATCTGCTGCCTAACCTCAATCTCCTGTCTTGATGTATGCTGCACTACTAGAGGACTCTGCTCCATACTCTCCTCAAACATTCTATGCTGCATAAGGGCTCTACATCTTCCACTAACATCATCTCCAGACATACTCTGTGCTTGAAGGTGATTGGGAAAAATGGTTGTGTGTTGCCAGAATTAACCATTAGCTCCTGCTGGGACTTGTAGTTCACCTGCACCAGTAAGCAGCAGTTTGCAATGTGTGGCCTCCAGACTGAACCTATCAGTGTTCATGTCTCGGCTCTTGCATATAGCAACATCAAGTGCCAGTCTCATTCTCTCAAGCAGCTATGCCCCCTTGGCATTGCTGTCTGTTCCTTCTAAAAGCATGGCCATAAAAGTGATAGTTTTGCATTTTTAGCGCGCTCCACGCACTGAACTATATAAATAAGACCTCCTCACACCTTAAACCAGATGTCTTGGCAGACAGGACTTGTGCTCTGATCAGCTGTCTTCTCGTCTGGAGACAAAGTGTGCCTGTAGGTAATTTTAGCCAGGAATGTAGTCTGGATGTACAGGCCGGCCCGCACATGGGACACCATGATTGCAGGTAATAAGGACCTCCGCTGCGAACCCAACTTAATTCTCCCACTGAGCTCATCTTTTCCTAGGATCCCGCTCTGTTAGTCATGGCATGAGACCATCACAAGGCACTGTTTGTGTCTGAAGTGGCCACATAATAGAACTTCCCATTGTCATTAAAGGTACACACCACTTACACATGAAAAGTTTACACTGAAATTTTCATTCTGGCTTCCATTTTCTGTAACCAGCTGCCCAGCTCTATTAATACTTTTGACTGCCAGTGTTATTCTCTGAATGACTTCAAGCTAAGCAGCTGCTAATTGGCCAATCACCAAGAACCAGCCTTGTCATGTGTGAAGGAGGGGCATGAGTCACATTCTAATCCATAAGTGGAAGTATGCGGTATTTCTTGTTTCCTTAGGGTAGTTATAAGCATCTGGTGGGGACACCAATAAACTGAACCAGCATGGGCAAAGCACAGGTTCAATTTGAAGCAGAACTATACTTACCTAGCCAGGGCCGACATTCTTCGGCCGGTCTTCTTCCAGGTTCAGGATCTTCAGCCATCTGGATAGGGTGAGCAGTGATGACAAAACTTACACACATGTGAAGGTGTTCAGTCATTCAGACATAGGCCAAAATTGTACATTGACTGCACATGCATTAAAACTGCCCATACACCAGCAGATTTTCAAACATTCATATAAAACTTTGTATAAACAATCATGTGAAAATTCTCAGTGCATATGATGACTTGACAAAGTACATTACAAATGTGTTTGCTTTCAACATTCAATATTTGGAATGAATGGATTTTCCCAAATGAAAACCACATTCATTGTTAGAAATTTGTAAGTTTGAGAAAAAAAATCCATCTTGCTCGTTCCAATTTTCTTGTCACTAAGATAAAAATGACCATCGATTTGACCCTACCAACCAATAGAAAATCGAACCTAAGTTCCGAAAAAGGTAACATTACTGTCAAGAGAGTGGCACTCCTGCTCCTTGATAACTGCTGGTCTCATTCCAGCATCCTGGTTTTTGGCTGTAATGCATTCTTCCTGTCTGCCTGTTCACTTGCAAGGTGATTGATGTGGCCAGTCTCTGGGTGGAGATCAAACCTGATTTAAGCCAGCCAAGTCTACAGTCTCATATGTGTGATAGCATTTGGAACACATGCTCCAATCTCCCTGTTTGTCTGCCCTGCCTGCTAGTTTGGATTTCCTTGTGTATGACCTCGGCTGAACTCTGCCTGCCTTTTGACTACAGATTTAACCCTGACTATTCTGAACCTTGTCTGCCTTGTACCTGGACTGTCACTGAACCACTATGCCTGTCTGCCAATTTCAAGTACTTGTTTGCTGTGATCAATTCACTCCTGTCCCAGTGTGGTGGCCAGGCGCTATAGCCATAGGTATGCACAGCCTATCGCATTAGGGTGTGCACCCCAAAGCTCAAACACACATGCCATTCTCTGCAGCCTAAGCTGCACTAGACAGTGAATTAATAGGAAATGCTCTCTGCTAAGCATCTATCTGTTCATTCACAAACTGAAGTAGAGTAAACAAAGTTTATTATGCTTCTGTTATAAATGAACACAGTGAGTGAGTGTGTTCACTGTGTTCATTTAGAAAAGGAAGGGGCCAGTAAATTACATTTTCACTAGCCCCTTCCCCGCTCTCCATCAAGAAACATCCCCCGCACAGCTGGGGGGAGAGGAGGGAGGCCAGCAGCACTGCGGGGCCAAGAAGCCCAGGTAGTAGTGGGAATTGGCTCCACACTTAGTGATTAGGGTGTGCCACACACCCTGCGCACACCTATGGCTATAGCATTGTGTATAAGTCCTGGGGGCAACCAAGTACCGGTAAGCCTGCTTGTCTTATGGGAAAGGAGCTGCCATATGTGAAGAACACAGAAGCCAGCTACAGTGTCTGACCACCTATATTAGGGGTAAGCGTGACAATTACAAACAAAATTCTACATGAGTATGGACAGCTTAAAGCCCCATATACACTATGAGAAAATTGCAAGAAAAATTCTGCGATCATTCGATTGTCGTATAGTGTGTACACGACTTGACATCCGATTTTGCAACCGAAAATTTTGAAAGGGACAAACTCTAAAATTTTTCTCGTAAGTGAACAGAACGGACGATTTTCGTTTAATTTGTACCGTTTTTGTACGAGAAATATCAGATACAAAAGACTGCGCATGATCAGAAACATCAAATTACAAAAATGAAGCCTTTGACGTACGAGAATTTTTGCACGTTATTTCTATCTTGCTGTGAAACATTGAGGATCGTTCGCCTGATTTTCTTATGGTGTGTACCCCACTTAAGAGTCCTTTTATGCAGAAGAGACAAAGTATGTCTGTTCTGCGTTAAAAAAAAAACTGCCTGGTTGCCCTTTTTAATTTAAACTTAGGTCAACTGTAAAAAGAACCTGTCAATATGGGAGCATCCTATTTAATTGCTGAGCGTGCAGGCAGTTATCCTTATATCCTAAATCCTTGCAACACCTAATTATACTATTGAAATACACATAAGGCAGCTGTTTTACCTGCCAAAGGATTTTTATTTCTGTTCATCCAGTCCTGATATTTACCCAACTCTGCCACACAGCATAATCCTGTCTGCCGGGGGAGTGGACCTGATTTTACTCTGCTACAGAAAGGAACACTTACAGGTCTTGTCTCTCCCCCAGCCTGTGACTGGATAATAAAACGGGAAGCAGTGGTCTGACAAGCGTTTCTCTTGGTAATTCTGTTCTATCCTCCCCTCAGCATGTCTCTTATTAGCACATGAGCACTGCAGCACAACTGATTGGTCTTTGTGCTGCTTCTCCCTTTCTGAGTCTCAGCTCTGCTGTACAGGGACTGCAATGGTATGATACCAGCTCAAATTTTATTGAAAAAAATACATTGAATGATGTATTATTGCAGTCCAGGACTTCCATGATTTTAAAGGGTGCCTTGAGATTGTCTATGATTTTAATGAGAAGTAAGGGGTTTTTTTTGGACTCATACCTCGGTGGATGCAGCATCGGTCCGATGCTGCATCTGTCCCCTTGCCCCTCACACTGAGAACCGAGTGATCGAACATCGATGATCACTCGGTTTTTAGAGCTCCGTGAGCAGAGCTGTAGACTGTCAGTCACAGCTCTCTGCTCATCTCCCTCCACGCTCATTGGAGCACTGGGCTGTGGAGGGGTGGTTGTCTCAGGCTCTCAGCGGCTCCCTGAAAGGCTGAGATTGGGGGTCAGCCCAGGCACCTGGCGGATCCAGAATATGTGGTTGGGATGACGCGGTGTCTGAACTGACATTGGAGACGTCAGCAGAGAGTGCACTTCAGCCCGCTCTCTGCTGAAACCGGGTCACAGGAGTGCAAAATGGATTGCACTACTGTGATCCATAGGAGAAGCCCAGCCAAACGAGGTTAGGGGTGCCTCGACTAAAAAAAGGTTGAGAAACACTGTATTATTAAATACAGAACTATGTGACTATTATATATGCCCTAGAATTCAGCTTTAACCTGACAAAGAAAGACAGACCGGAAACAAACATCTTCCTGCTGCATGTCACAGGTTTTTCTTTTACTTATTTCCACACAGCTGGCAATGTTCTTCTGTTAATAAATGAAATGTTGCTTTTTATCATCTATGCTCTACCTATGATTTTAGGAGCCTGTCTCTTCCCTGGCTAAGAAGTCTGGTGGACCTACTTTATATTCTAAAGTACTTTTTCATGAGCCCCTTGCATTGTTTATGATTATTTAAACATCTCCCTGAGCTGATTACAGTCGTTTTCTGAATTAATTTCCACGCCGCATAGCAACCTGTTCCTCAGAAGATATCAATTCATTCAGCCAGTCAATTATTTTATACTATAGGTTATTGTTAAACCCCACTAGTTTATAGGATGCAAGAGCTTCATAAGGGTCTTTGATGTCTCATATTTATGCATAGGTTTGCGTACCTTTGTAGCACAGTTTCAAGCTCTTTTAAATAATAATAAATGCATCATAAGATGCAGATATGTCTTATCGGTGTTTGATGTATGCACGTTTATGCTGAGCAGTGTGCAAAATATGATTTTAAAAGCAGATGATTGTTTTAAGAATGAGAAGAACCCCCAACACAAACAGCAAAGCTGTAAACCTGCTTTGCAGGTACCTGAGACGGTCCTGGTGCAACAAATGCATCCTTCAGTAAAGCAATGTGACTACATGGGAGCAGCTCACTGCTTTATAGAAATAGGGAACTATGGGAAGAAAGGAGAGCGAGCAGCCATGATGGTTTAACATAGGTTGCTGTGCATAACACAAGACCCTTCCAAGGCCCAGAGTTGCTTCCATAAATTGTGGCTGTACAGGACAGATTTCTTCATCTTATTATAATTATTATTATTAATAATAATAATAAAGATAATATTGTGTATTAGTTATTGTAAGCAGGCTACTGATAAGAGCAGTCAGAGTTATTTAATCACAATTGCAATTTTTTCCAGTGTACAGCAAAATGCGGTGAGCGGAGTATTGTCACAAGGGATGTGCGCTGTTCAGAAGATGAGAAGCTGTGCGATCCCAACACTAAGCCACCATTAGAGGAAGAATGTACTGGACCACCATGTGATCGCCAGTGGACTGTGTCAGACTGGGGGCCTGTAAGTATCCCTCTGCAAATATTGTGTCCAGCTGTTTAACCACTTCAACCCCGGAAAGGTTTTACCCCCTTAATGACCAAGCCATTTTTTGAGATACGGCACTGTGTTACTTTAACTGACAATTGCGCGGTCGTGCGACGTTGTACCCAAATAACATTTCTGTCCTTTTTTCCCAAAAATAGATCTTCTTTTGGTGGTATTTGATCACCTCTGCGGTTTTTTTTTTTGTGCTATAACAATTTAAAAAACAAACAATATTTTTTACTTTCTGCTATAAAACACACCCAATTAAAACATTTTTAAAAATCAATGTTTTTCATTAGTTTAGGCCAATATGTATTCTGCTACATATTTTTGTTAAAAAATTCCAATAAGTGTATATTGATTGGTTGGCGCAAAAGTTATAGCATCTAGAAACTATGGGATATTTTTATGCCATTTTTATTTTTTTTTTTACTAGTAATGGCGGCGATCAGCGATTTTTAGCGGGATTAACATCAGGGGCGATCAAAGGGATAACTGTGTGCCTACCTGGTGCTTGCTAACTGGGAGGGGGTTGTGTGAATAACCTTAAAAAATTGTTTTTATACATCGTCTTATGTATAACCGGATTTGATTACTTTTTGTAACTAAAAATTTTTACAA
>BLSH010255426.1:620647-632180 GCA_018402905.1 Glandirana rugosa
TACAGAGACATTAACGTTGTTCCAGGTTCAACAGGGATCTGTATTCTCGACAGTCGAGTGTTTCGAACAACGGATTTGATGCCCGTAATCACGTGTACTGTACTGTTTGTGATGAAAGAACAAGCTTTGTGAGCTGACAGCTCTTATGTCTAGGGACAACTTGGACCTTGTTGCAATTACAGAGACATGTTTCAAGGATTCAAATGACTGGGAAATAACTATACCAGGGTACACACTATACAGGAATGACAGAGTAGGGAAGAGGGGAGGTGGAGTTGCCATATATGTAAAAAATGGCATAAAACTAACATTAATTCAAAAAACAAATGAAATACTTGAAACCCTCTGGATCTGCCTTCCAACCAGAGAGGAATCTTCCCTTAGAATTGGAATAGTATACAGACCCCCAGGACAGAGTGAAGATTATGATAACTTGTTGATTGATGAGATAACTCAAATGGCAATGAAGGGAGAGGTTTTGATTACGGGTGACTTCAACATGCCTGACGTTAACTGGAATTCTCAAACTGCTATTACAAGCAGGAGCAGGGATGTAATGGAAGCACTGAATGGGGTTTCTCTAAAACAGTTAGTAAAAAGCCCAAACCAAGGTGATCATATTCTTGACCTAGTACTGACAAATGGGGATCAACTGTCTGATGTTGAGGTGGGGGAGAATTTGGGTTCTAGTGATCACCAATGTATTTGGTTTGATATTAAAACAAAACTGAAAAATCCTATACAAAAACAAAAGTTTTAGATTTTAAAAGGACAAATTTTGCTGAAGTGGGGAAATTTCTAAAACATGAACTGAAAGGTTGGAGTAAAATGACAGGAGTAAGTACAGTAATCATTGGGCACTATTAAAGTCTACCATCATGGAGGCAACTAGATTATATGTCAGGCAAGTTAGTAAAGGGAAAAAAATGGCATATAGAAGATTCAAGGAAACAGGAGGTATAGCTGACAGAGAGGAGTATAAAATAGACAAAAGGAGGCCAAACACATTATCTGTGCTGCAAAAGCACAGAAAGAGGAGTCTATTAAGGAAGGAGATAAAACCTTTTTTAGGTACATTAGTGATGGAAGGAAAAAATACAATGGGATTACTAAAATGAAAACTGGGTACAACACATATGTTGAGGGAGACCAGGATGTAGCAAACCATTTAAACAATTACTTCTGTTCAGTCTTCTCAGAAACAGGCTGCACTAATGATAACAAGTTAGGGAATCATATTGGTTCTAGTAATGATGGTTCAGTTCTAGGATTTCTGGAGACAGAGGTAGCTGAGGAACTGGCTCGGTTAAAGCTTAATAAAGCAATTCTAAGAACTTTGCGATATAGTTGTTGGACCATTAACAAATCTTTTAAATATATCTCTTCTAACAGGAGAAGTTCCCCATGATTGGCGGATAGCTAATATTGTACCTATCCACAAGAAGGGCAGCAAGGTAGAAGCTGGCAATTACAAGTCAGTGAGTTTAACATCAATTGTAGTCAAGGTAATGGAATCACTTCTGAAAAGGAGGATCATTGATCACCTAAAAATACACAGCTTGCTGGACCCAAAGCAGCATGGCTTTACTGAGGGCAGATTGTGTCAGACAAATCTGACTGAATTCTTTGACTATATTACCAGTGTTTTGGACCAGGATGGTGCTGTGGACATAGCGTATCTTGATTTCAGCAAGGCATTTGATACAGTTCCACATAATGATCTAATACAAAAGTTGTACAAGCTAGGACTTAACCCTTGGGTGGTTCAGTGGATATGCAGTTGGCTAAAGGATTGATCCCAGAGTGTGGTTGTAAATGGGGTTCACTCAGAGCAGAGACCAGTCACGAGTGGGGTACCACAAGGCTCTGCACTGGGTCCTGTTCTATTTAACCTTTATGTAAGTGATATAACTAAAGGTTTGTTGGGCAATGCATGTCTCTTTGCTGATGATACAAAGGTGTGTAATAGGGTTGATATCCCTGGAGGTATCTGTAATATGGAACATGATTTGGCATTGCTGGAAGATTGGTCAAAGCAGTGGTTTCTAAATGTAAAATAATGCATCTAGGGAAAAAGAATCCCCTTAGAGAGTACAGCATTGGGGGTACAGTGTTAGCCAGCACTACCGAAGAAAAAGATTTGGGGGTGCTTATTTCAAATGATTGCAAAATGAGCAAACAGTGTGACCAGGCAGTGGGAAAAGCAAATAGATTTCTGGGATGTATCAGTAGAGGGATCACCAGCAGGAGGAAGGAGGCTCTGATTCCTCTATATAAATCTTTAGTGAGACCTCACTTAGAATACTATGTCCAGTTCTGGAGACCTCACTTACAAAAAGATATTGATAAGATAGAACGGGTTCAGAGACGGGTAACAAAAATGGTGAAAGATCTGGGAGTAAAACATATCAAGAGCGACTTCCAGAACTTAATATGTACAGTCTGGAGGAAAGAAGGGAGAGGAGAGACGTCATTGAAACCTTTAAATACATCAAGGGGGTGAATAAGGTTCAGGAGGGCAGTCTTATCAATATGAAACCAAAATCAAGAACACGGGGATATGATCTCAAACTAACTGGAGGGAAGTTCAAAACTAATGTTAGAAAGTATTATTTTACTGAAAGGGTGGTTGATGATTGGAATAAACTACCAACAGAGGTTGTGAGACAGTCAACAGTAAATGGCTTCAAACATGCTTGGGATAAACATAAATCTATAGTCAGACAAGGTTAATGTGAAAAAAAAAAAAAATAAATAAAATAAAAAGGGACAGACTTGATACTCAGTCTTTTTCTGTCGTCACGTTTCTATAAATTTTCAGGCATGTGTGTTTTTCTGGGTTGGGTGAGTAATTGGAGAAGGTTCCAGAAGCAGTTAGGAGGAGTCCAGGAGGAGCTAGCTGCAGTATTCTAAGGGCCCTGACCAATCCCCAACAGAAGGGTTGGCGGGGGGCAGGCCCCCTCAAATACGCAGCCCAGCAGGGGCAGTGTGAAGTTCGGTTGGAAGATGGAGATGGAGTGTTAGGCTGTCGGCTGTCAGGGCATTTGAGAGTAGCTGCCCAGTTTGGGGGGTGAACTCAGACCTGGGCTCGGGTGCAGAAGGGACCCCTCTTCATGACACACAGAGGGATCCTGACGAGGAGACACGAGAGCAATGAGAAGGACAGCAGGAGAACACTGCCAAGCAAATCTCCAGGGAGAAAGACAGCCAAGAGGGCTGGTGAGTGATACAGTCAGAGGACAGAGGCATGCCTCAAGGGACAGGGTGCAAGCAGTCTGGGATGGATGCAGAGTCAAGAAAGGAAGGGTAGCCCCTGGAAGTTGCATATCTATGGTGTACCACTGTAGTGAATCCCCAACGTGTTTTACTCTGCCCCAGAGCTTAGTTATGGGGAACATGGATGCAGAGTCAGTCTAGGAGGACTGCAGAGAAGTAGCCAGGAGGGCCAGTGAAAGGGGCAGCTGCAGCCACGTGGGCTGGCAGAGCCTGAAGAGGTGGTGCTGGGATCAGTAGCAACAGGAAAAGGACAGCCAGGACCAAAGACCTCTATTTTTGCTGCACTACCAAAGGGGCCTGTGGTCCTGCCTGCAAAGGGCATTCGCAAGGATCTGACTGAGTCAGTGTTGGATAAAAACTAAAGTGCTAGCTGGTCCTGGGAGTTGTAGTTCTACAAGCACGTGTGTGCAGGAGGTAGAAGAAGAGTGCGTATATACAGGATGTATATAGGTTGTGTCCCTCCCTGAAGAGTTCTGCTGATCAAATGGGCATTCCATAATAACCCTTCCCCATCCAAGTTTGATTCCCCTAAATAAAAAAAAAAACAAAGCTACAAGGGACTGCTTCTTGACTCTAGAGTGTATGGAAAATTCATGTGCCTGGCTGTGCAGGGTGGGAGATAACCAACATTTACCAGCGGCTCCTGCAGGGTTAGTGCTAAAATAATATGACTACTGTGGGGATATTGGAGTGCAAGCTCCTCTCTTGCAGAAACTGATAGGAGGAATGGCTCAGTGCTCTCTGTGCAGCACTGTGGAATATGTCAGATCTATATTAATGTATAATAATAATGAAGTGACTGTGGTGGGGACATTAGAGTGTAAGCTTCCCTGGTGCAGAGACACAGAGATAGGAACAGATCAGTGTTCTCTTTACAGCACTGTGGAATATGTCAGAGCTTATGACAATTTATAAGGCCTTGTTCACATGGGGCAATTTGATCTATGATCTGTGCGGGGCCATGTTTACCCACACAGGGATACACAGGTGTTCCGGTACACCCCCACCCAGGCAGTCCCATTCATAACTATTGGGACACAGCGGCTGCATGAACAAAGCTGCTGCTCCCCATATGACATCCATGTGGGTGCAGGTACATGCAGTTGCCTGTCCCCAAACTCACCCTGGGTTTGTTCCTCCAGGCCGTGCACCCACACAGATGTCGCATTGGAAGCAGTGGCTGTGTCTGTGCAGCCTCTGTGCCCCAACAGACGGCATCCCTGTGCCGGTAAAACCCGGCCCTGCACGGGGCATGGATCAAGTCACCCTATGTGAACAAGGAGTACAAATAACAGTATGTCATTGTGGTATTTGAGACAGTTACTTGTATATAGGTTCTATCCACTGTTTAGGAAACTGGACTAACATTTTCAGTGTTCAGTAATCATCACTAGTGCATTCCATGGAGCAGGTGATATATAGCATATACTTTCCATCTGAGCAACAAAGATTTAAGCAAGAGATTAGATAATGCTGCACTATTAAAAATTGCAACCCATGCACTCAGTGGCCATTTTGTAAGGTACACTTGCCAGTTTAAAACACAAACATGGCCTCATTCCCTAAACTGCAGAGTAGACAAATTCACTTGACTTTAATGGGCAATAGTGCCCGATTTAAGAGGGTTTTTAGACACACCAATAGGATAAGAAGCTAATCCCTTTGCAGATATAGTTGTGTGCAAATGCCGGGCTGTATGAATACACTTCTGTGTTCTGAAATGCCAGAAAGGATGCAAAAAAAAAAAAAAACAGTAAAAAATACCTGGTTAATTGTAAAGATAAGAGGAAAATAGCCATACTTGTCCACGCTGACAGGAGATCCACAGCTGCCTTTACAGTAGTGCTATGAACACCCAACACAGGAAAACATTAAAAAGGTGTTAAACCCAAAACCAAAAATCGAATATATTGCAGATTACCAATCATTAGCTGCGGTGGCTGCTTTAATTTTTTCTCCTTTGTTTTCACCTGGTGATCTGCCCAGTAACACACTTCCAGTATTAGTGAGACACAACAACTGGAGGAATAGAGCACAGGATAGATAGCAGACAGCAGCATTGCCAGTCTGGGAGGGAGGGTAGTGTTACATGCATTATCAGATTTAGATACACTAACAAATCAAAGCCAAACTCCAGTTCAGAGTTTATATTCAGTTACAGCATATTTTTTTCCTTTCAGGATAAAGGTTTTACGTGAACAAAAGCTGATCATTGTAAGCACCCCTGCCAGTGTTAATGTGTCTGTCTCATCTATGTAAACTGATTCATTCTGCTGGAGAGCTTGTGCTTTTGAAAAACAACTGACTTGCTGGCTGGATCACCAGTGGAAAAAAGTAAACAAATGCAGCCATCACATTATTGGTAAGTTGCGATATAATAAAAGTTTGCTTTTGGGTTTTATGCTGCTTTAACCACTTCCCACCCAGCCTACTGTCAAACGACAGCTGGGTGGGACCTTTGTTCCGGGTGGGCGTCTTGTGACGTCCTCCAGGGGAACACACCTTGCTCACAGCCTTGATCTGGACACAGATGATGACTGTACTGGCCTGCTGCTGATGAGTGTACTGGCCTGCTGCTGGCAATAGGATCCACATTACTTTCACCTGCATGAATTTGAAGCTAACAGACACCATATCTCACACTGGGAGATCTCCTATCTCAATTACACCTATGTGGACTGTTTGCGCTGCACTATCTATTTTGGTTTTATGTTGAAAAGGATTATGAATTGACTTTAAGTGTTCAGCTTGCATTCTAGAGATACTAATAGTAGTCCATCATTTCACTATTCCTTTGCGCTGAACTGTTTATTTTCTGAGCTTTAAAAAAATGTATTATTCATGTGTTGAGTTTTTTTCATTACCTTTTGATTATTTAATTTTTGATAATTTAAATATTTTTACAATTCATTTTTTGTAATTGGCCCCTCAGTGCCCATTTTTTTTGCCAGTGTCAAGGTTTTTGGAGGTGGCCCTACTTGGACCTCGGCCCGGTGGACACTGAGAGGGCCAAGGTGTCTTTCCGCCCAGGAGCCGCCTTGGTCAGAACTTGGTGGTTGGGTAATTCCCTTTACCCTCCACTAGATGGTGCTGCCCGTTTAACGTGCAGTCGGTTATAGTCCAAAGCCTGAGCGCTTTCCGGTTCCTGGGACTTGCTTTCCAGATAACCGAATATGACGCAATGCGCTATGACGCACTTCCGTCTTGGAGGAGGCACATGCACGATATTTAGGACGCCGGGGATGGTGGCCGGTGCCACCTTCCCTCCCTTCGGTCGTTCTGACCGAATGTTTGATCGGGACCCGCGGATCCACTGGGGACGGGTGGCGGATTCAGGGGCACGGCTCCCTCCCGGTTGTTGCATTCGGGGCACGGCAGCCCCCCACCAAGCCATATGCTCCACGTCCCCCTCCACGGGTTCCTTGCGACCATTATTCATTTGAAAGGTAAGCCTTATATAAAGGTGTTTTTTTCATTCATTTATAAGGAATGAGCTGAGTAATTATGCAAACCTTAGCTCCCTATGTTTGAATCCCTTTCAAATTTTTAGAACTTTCCAATTTTTTTGGAGCTTGCACTGGTCTTCGGATGATTTCTTCTCCTACCATCCCGACGCAATGGGAAGTACTCTATGAGCAGAGAGAGGGGCATATTTGGGACAGCACAAACTGCAGAGAAGTTCATATACTGTGCTATTTCTGTAAGCAATATAAATCAATACTAGAAGCAGAATGTATATGCATTGAAATCATGTAATGAAGCTATATACATGGTATTGGTGCGCACATTTTTCTTACCTTACAGATGGCGGAATCTTTCCCTGAAGAAAGAATTAATACAGATAATATTCTGAAACACATTGGATGAACCTTTCTAGGATAGGTCACTGACAGATCATGGGACTTCTCCTGGGTTGGGTGATACCACCATTAATACAGGACATTTACATCTCTTTCTGCACTCATTTTTTGTACTAATGTGCACAATTGAATATTTGGTATATTTGTGCTACTGGTCCCGCTATGGGCATTACTTTTAACTTGGTCAAAATAAAATTATATATATTTTTTATTTAAAATCTGAGATTGTTTAGGGGTACAATTTTCCTTTTTCCAAGCCAAGAAGCAAAGTGCCTGGTCTCCAGAATAATCGTTGTCAAACACAGTAATTGAAGCTAAGTAACATTTAAGTGTATTTCTACTGTTAGACTATAGTTTGTTTGCTAGGTTGTTAATTTGCTATAGAGACCTGTCAGTCTTGATTTGTATTCCTAATATTGTAATTGTTTTTATGTGCAGCATTTTTGTTCAGTAAAAGCTCATTTATACACTGCCAGGTCTGACCTTCCTTGCTTATACCACAAAGTAACCTTGCTATCTAGATGAAAGCGAAAAATTTGGGGTCTCGTCCGGGATCTGCGCTAAAGTTCAACTGAAGCAGACCTGTTTTTCTGTGGTGTGTTGTGTAGCTTGTGCTGGGTAAAAATGCTGCGTAAAATGTTTAGGAAAAGCAAGGCTGCAGAGGTTTCTGGTGACTAGAAGGAAGTGTGCAGCTTACCAATCTGGGCAAGAGACAATGAGTGGGAGACTCTTGCTAAAAAAATTTGTAAAGTATGCTTCTCCCTTGAATAAGACTTTGGGTGTTAAAGTCTCAGATCATTTTGTAGATTTTAGACTTAAGGGGTTGGTTTTAAGTAAAAAAGAGAAGAGGACAGTGTCCACAGTGGGTTGGTATTTTCTTCATGCTCTCTATACTGAATCACAGAGAAGGGAGAAGGCAGAGACAGAAATGAAGGTATTAAAAGTCCAGCTAGCAGTTGCTTCGGAGTATGTTCCTAAAACTGCTAGTCGGGCTGATGATTTGCAAGAACGGTGTGCAGCCCTCATGACCAAATCCATTAATGCCTTAAGGAAAAGGAAGGGCCGTAAACCTGTTAGTAAAGTATGCTTCTCTCTTGAATAAGACTTGGGGTGTTAAAGACTCAGATCATTTTGTGGATTTTAGCCTTAAGGAGTTGGATTTAAGTAAAAAAGAGAAGAGGACAGAGTGGCCCTGTGAAGCGCCGTAAACCTATTAGTAAAGCCAGGGTACATGCCATTGTCACATCCCAAAACTGGGATTGTGAGAATGTGCTCTCCTCAAATGATAGTGAGGATGAGGAGATAGTGTTGGATATGTCAGATGCTGATCTGCTAGTGGGAAAGAAAAGGTGTGCCAGACCTCTTATTACTAGGATAGGAAATAGGCATAGGAAAAGGCAACATGATAGAGAGGATATGGCAGATGGGGAGGTGCATTGTCGCAACCCCAGAGATGTTGAATTTGAAGAAGTTCGGGAGTTTACACAAACTGAACTCCATGAGCTGGCTAAACAATACAAACAAAAGTCTGGAGAAACCCTATTGAGTTGGCTCCTACCTTTGTGGGATGAAGGGGTGGACAGTGTTGTTTTGTCAGGTAAAAAAGCTGTGGCTATGGGAGTGTTAACCCATGATCCACAATTGTGTCAGGCAATGCGAAAAGCTTGAGAGTTTAGTGTGAATTTTTCACTGTTAGACCTCGTGAGAGATGGAATAGTCCGAGTATACGCTAGTCCTACTGACCTGGAAAATACCTACTCCTGGAGATCAATAGGATAAGGTATATCCAGGTTACGTGAGTGTCTATTCAGACTGAACGGGGTACATTCACATTTGGGTATCCTGATAAAGCAAATCTGGTTAGAGCGATGAAGGCTGTGGTCAGAGGTATTGCGAAATGGACAGCAGTACAGACTTCCTGGAGGCCACAAAGACATTGGGGATACTATTCAAGAGCTGTTAAGAGTAGGGATCCTTAGACCTGCTGTAAGTCCTTTCTCGTCTCCCGTGTTCCCAGTAAAGAAACCTGATGGGACATATAGAATGACCAAGGATTACAGAGGTCTAAACAAAGTGGCACCTCCACTTTGAAGTCAGCTGTACCAGATATGATCTCAATTGTTGAAAAAATTGCTAAAGAGGTAGGAGAATATCATGCTGTGATAGACTTGGCTAATGCTTTCTTTTCGATTTTGAAAGACCTAGTGTCAGGACCAGTTTTCCTTTGTGTGGGACGGCCGCCAGTACACTTTCACTGTCCTTCCGCAAGGCTATCTTTATTCTCAAACAATTTATCATGGACTGATTGACATCATGATCTCTGAAACAAAAGAAGATGTAACTGAAGCACTGCACCTGCTGATACAGCACATGGAGATCAGAGGGTGGGCTATCAACAGAGACAAAGTCCAAGGACCTGCTACAGAGGTGAAGTTCCTAGGAATGATGTGGACTGGGTCGCAGAGGAAAATTCCAGAGACAGATGTGCAAACTATCTAGGCGCTGTCGCCCCCTACTACCAAAAAGGAGGCACAGAAGTTTATTGGAGTTGTGGGATTCTGGAGATCATTCATCCCACATCTTGGACTGATTCTGAGGCCTATATACAATGTCACAAGGAAAAAGACTGAGTTCTCATGGGGTTCAGAGCAGCGGACCGCATTCCTTGCTGCTAAAGAAGCCTTTTTGCAGCATCAGGAATTAGGACCCGTGAGACAAGGAGTACCATTTCAGCTTCATGTAGTGGAGCAGGATGGTAACATATCTTGGAGTCTGTGGCAGCCAAATGAAAAGAAAGGGCTGAGAGCAATACCCATTGGATTTTGACAGGGGCACAGAGGAGATACACGCCCCTAGAAAAGTACCTATATGGGGCCTACATAGCACTTCAACATGTAGAGACAATAACAGGAAAGGACATAGTCACCATCCACACTGCATTGGCAATAGCAGGATGGGTGAGAGATAATGGACTGACCACTAGGGCAGCTGTAGCCCAGAACCAGACACTGATGAAATGGAAGTGGTACCTTCAAGAAAGAGGGGGTATTGCAGCTGGGGATGTCAGACATTTCAAAACAGTTGGCAGGGCTTGTTACTTTTACCAGCACCCAGCCAGAAGAAGAAATTCCTGTGCTGCAGTCATCCCCCATTCAAGAGGCTTCACCCTTTGAGTCTGTCAGAAGACATGAAGGAGTCAGCATGGTTCACTGATGGTTCAGCCATAGCCGCCTTGTCTGGGCGTAAATCGACAGCAGCAGCCTACAACCCAAGTACAGACACAGTCCTGCAGGAGACCGGAATTGGAGGGCCCAGTCAGTATGCAGAGTTGAAAGCTGTAGTGAGGACTCTTCAGGAGGATCCTTCTTCCCATGTCACTATCTACACTGACAGCTGGGTGGTCTTTAAAGGACTGACAACTTGGATGCCCACGTGGAAGTCGAATGATTGGATGATTCATGGAAAGGTGGTGTGGGGAGGCAAGGAAGTCTGGGACTACATCTGGAAGGAAGCTTACTCCCGCACCATAAAAGTGGGGCACGTTGACACACATGTGCCCTTGGTCCCAGACTTTGAGAATGATAACAGGGTGGTAGATGAAATTGCCAAAGTGAAAGCAGTTGTGCCAGTACTCCACTGGGTTGATTAATAGATGAGAGAGGCCTGCAGAGATCTGGCAGATTGACTTAATCGGTCCCCTGCCCCGGGGCAACAATGGACTGAGATATTGTTGCACTGCAGTGGACACCTATTCAGGACTTTTGCTTGTTCATCCTTGTAAACATGCAGATCAAGCCGAAACGCTTCAACTGCTCCAGAAACTTGTCGTTGCTTATGGTTGTCCCAAACAAGTCCAAAGTGATAACAGCTCACACTTCACCGGATCAACAGTACAGCAATGGGCAAAAGACTCTGGAGTGTACTGGTTGTGCCACATCTCATACCATCCACAGACAGCTGGTTTGATTGAAAGATACAGATACCAGATAAGCAAGCTTACTCCCACACATACACTAAGGGGGTGGAATTGGGTCCTCACACAGGCAGTCAACCAAAGATACACTACCCTTCGTCATTGTACCATGGACAATTCGGGACAAGAAAGTCCTTGGAATACATTTATGACTTGAGACGTGAGGTCGCCACCTTAGTGGAGTCGGGGATGGTAGGAGAGTATACCACACGAAAACCGATAACCGGATCTTAAATTGTTGTACTGACGGACACACTCCTGGGTTAAGGTGGGGGAATCACATACACACCCTCATTCGAACGAATAGACCATAGACATAGAAAGTTAGTTTGGTCGACAGACACCTACCATACTCTACACCGTGTTGGTCATGTGAGGTCTCAGAAAACGGGTAACGACATGACAACTAGGCCACTTCACACTC
>BLSH010255426.1:668419-679277 GCA_018402905.1 Glandirana rugosa
TAGAACGCGAAACAATGTAAGTCTCATAAATTTCTTGTGAATTTTTTTTGTCTCTTTCTACTGTCGGTTGAGTATACTTTCTCGATTAACGAAAGTAACTATACATTCTCAAAGTCTTCGAATCTTAATTTTGGAAAGCCTAGGGAAAAATTTACACCCCCTTAATCAAAAGGATGCGTGTCAGACGAAGGACAGACATTAGGGAAACTTCAAACGTCGTTTGGTCGAAACAAACTATTGTCTTTATACACGTCTTTATATTTAAGGTGCACTTCGTAATGTTTAAGAAAGTTCTGACTTCTAAATAAAATGTACACATGTTTAAATTCCCCCCAAAGACATTAATGTCACGTAGAACCAGTTTAGGTGAGAATCAAGCAGTAGAGTTAAGACACAAAAAAATAAAAGGCTCAAAAATGGTCTCACACATTTGAGGGTAAAGAAGCTACACCGAGTGAAGGGGTACCGACAAAATATGGTTGCCCTGCAAGATGCACTGTAATTACAGAAACCCCCCTTAAATTTGTACACATGTAAAATAAATCTTCAGTCTTGAAAGAATTTGTAATGCTTCACGTGGAATTTATATTTCTGCACATATTTCTGTTATCAAACAAAGCTGGTTTGCTGCAAACTTCAAAGGGATTACAGACAGGAAGCAGACTGTGCGTAGGAAAACTAATTCCCCCACATTTAAAAAGGGATCCGAAAGGTTTTAATTCTAAGCTTCTGAAACTCTTACATATCAATGAAAGCAATTAGCTCTTTCATATGAGTTGGCTGTCATCTTTCTCTGTTTTTATTAAGTGTTCTTTAAATACTCTGAATGTAACAAAGCGCAAGATCTCTCAGTCCTGGGAACATAGATACAAAATATCAGAGGAGAGAAGGAAAAAACAATTACAGCAGAGAAAATGTAATTACTGGAGCAAGTAATATTCACTGTTGAGCATATCGGACAGCGAAGCTTTCATGCCTGCCTCCTCTCAGACGCTGGTGATTGAAAGCATAACACACTTGAATTTGAAGGAAGCAGACATAAGCTTGTTAAAGACAAATTTAATTTTCAGTTAAGGGCCTCATACATTAGGAGTTTAGCCATGATTCATGAGATCCTGGCATTTAGGTGCAGATGAAAGGCACAGGCACAACCGTCACTTTATAAATTAGAGATGAATGAAACGAGAAAGTGGAATTTATAAAGGTGCCAAAAAAACGCATATCATATGTGGTTTTTGGCACCTTTAAAGCTATACTAAACTTTCGATTTTTTCCCTTAAAATAACAAACATACCCTGATGAAGTAACGTGACCATGACGATACGCGTCGGTATTCAGCTGCAGGCAAAGACCAGATGTGATGTGGACAGACGAGCTTGGCGCACGTGGATTGTTGAAACTGAAAAAATGAGTGTAAATGCTTTGTTTTACTGAATAAATCTTAACTAAACCAGGGCTTGACAAATTTGCTTTGAATCTAGGAGCCAGCTAAAAAAGTTAGGAGCCAGTTTTTTATAGCGTAGTGTGGGGTTGTCAGCGCCCGGGATAATGCGAGTAATTTGCGCCCCACCTTACTCACAGCAGAGCAGCCAGTCAATAACTCCACCATCGTTACATCAGGGTTATAAGCTGGCCAGAAAGAGTGACACTAAACACCTGTTATAAGGGGAAACTCCTTATTATGCTGAATGTATTGTGACTGTGACATGTAAAACACCCTCATCTGCTGCCTAATGGAGCGTGGCAAACACATGTCTCTACTGCACATCTAAATGAACTCTTAATGACACTTTAAATTAAAATACAAAAAAAGATGAAAGAAGTATTCAAACGCTGCTGATCTTCTGCTGACTCTTTGCAGCCACTTCCTGCCTACATGCGTTTCCCCCACGGTGAGCTAGCGAGTTGGCAGACTGCCCGGTTGACGGTTGTGTTTTTTTTTTTTTCTTTACAGCTATCAGCTTAGGCAGAGCATGGCTTGTAGATGCGGTTACACAGTGAAGGGAGAGAAGTATCGGAAACCACTCGCCAGGATGCGATTTTTAGTCGCCATGGCGACCGGGGTTTGTCGAGCTCTGAACTAAACAGTGTTACATTATGGGCAATTCATCCTTTTTACATGCCATAACCATTGAAGCACGGGAAAAGACCCTAAAGCACCATAGAGGAAACCAGCACTCACAGAGGTTCCTCAGCTCACACTACAAAGAACTTCATAGTCTTAATTGCCCCCACCAGGACACCCAGAGGAATCCACACACCATAAAAGGTCCCCCATCTTAACCATCCTCACCCGGACACCCAGAAGCAGGTGGACATACACTGATCCCCAAAGACTCCACCACCCCTTGAAGGTGAGAGGCTAGCGAGCATTCCAGATACACCGACATCCATTATTTTTTAAAGGAAAAATAGGTCACACTGCACAGTGAACCTCATCCACCATTGTTGGAATTTTGAACTTATTAATGCATCTATACTAATTGTGTCACGAAAAGTCACATTTATGTGTTATATTTACTCTCTGTAACCATTTACCTCAAATAAGTTTTTTGCAGTATCATTTAAATATAGTGACAAATGTTTATTTAAGGAATGTTAAGGTTTTTTACATATCACCTTATAGATCACAATTGCAACCTCTGAAATTACACACAGTCCTATCAGCAACCTACCACAACAATACACCTAATCACACACTAAAAACAAATTGACGCCCAGATTACTCTTCAGGTGACAGCGCAACACCAATTTTTGTTGGTTTTTTTTTTATCCAATTTTTTTGCTATAAACAAAAAAAGACCGACAATTTTGAAAAGAAACCCAATATTTTTTACTTTCTGCTATAAATCACACCCAATAAAAAAATGTAAAAAATCAAATGTCTTCATCAGTTTAGGCCAATATGTATTCTGCTACATGTTTTGATAAAAAAAATCCCAATAAGCTAATATTGATTGGTTTGTGCAAAAGTTATAGCGTCTACAAACTATGGGATAGATTTAGGATTTTATTTTACTAGCAATGGCGGTGATCAGCGATTTTTAGCAGGGCTGCGACATTGCAGCAGACAAATCTGACACTATGACACTTTTTGTGGACCAGTGACACCTATACAGTGATCAGTGCTAAAAAAATGCACTGTCACAGCACTAATGACACTGGCTGGAAAGTGGTTAACATCAGGGGCGATCAAAGGGTTAACTGTGTTCCCTGGGAGTGCTTTCTTACAATGTGTGGGATGGTTTAACCGAAGAAAGCTTAGCGTAGCAGAAACAGAAGATCTCTGTGTTTCTTACTAGCAGAACGGCGATCTATCTTATTTACATAGGCAGACCACTGTTCTGTCTCTCTCGGAACGATCGCCAGCTTTCCAGTGGACATCAGGTTCGCCGTCCCGCTGATTGTCTCCAATCACAGTGGGAGCATGCCCCAGAGCCGAAGAAAGGAATCACGCACAGGTACCTATGCACGTAAAAGGTAAGTGTGCAAAGTCTTACAGTTGGTTTTGTAGGGATCAGGAGTGCGTAATGCTCAGAATGCAGGGATCAGCAATGTGTTACACTCAGAACATAGGGATCATTAATGCGTTACACTCAGACTGCAGGAATCAGGAGTGCATAACGCTCAGAATCCAGGGGTCAGGAGTGCGTAACGCTCAGAATGCAGGGGTCAGGAATGCGTTACGCTCAGAATGCAGGGATCAGGAGTATGTTGCGCTGTGAATGCAGGGTTTGGGGAGGGGGGGATGTGAAGTGTGGTAGAAGACACTGCTATGGGGGTGGTCCTGCCCATAGCAGTGTCCACTGCCCCCTTCACATCACCTCCCCCACACACACAGTGGTGTCCTCTGCCCCCCCCCTTTCCCCTTTAGCAGTAACCTCTGGACCCTCTCTCTTTCCCCCTCCCATTACAGTGTTTCCACAGCATCACACCTGTGCACACAGCGGAGAGGGAATGGCAGCACAGTTCTGTACAGAGGGTGGGAGCTGGCAGACTGACTTTTCATATTAACAAGCTGGTGATTGGTTGCTTAGGACCTAGCAACCAATCACTTGCGGGTTAACTTTAAAAGTTAATTTAGCCAGCTCCCCCCTACCCCGCCCTTCATCCTGAGCTGTGCTGCCTCTCGCTCTCCGCTGTTCACTGATGACAGGAGGAGGCTGGAGAGGAGGGAGAGAGAAGGACCGAAGGTGCCGCGGAGGAGGCTGGAGCCAGAAGGACTGGCACCTGGAAGTAGAAAGCAGGGGGCAGCGGTGGTGCAGACCTGTTCACGGTCTATTAATCACCTGCCCGCGGTCGACAGGTAGATCGTGATTGACAGGTTTGCTGACCTAGGCTTTCTAGAGAGTCTACTATTCTCCAGCTGCAGCAATCAAACTTCCTACTCAAATACTGAATTTTGAAAGCCTGGAAATTGCATAGTCCTGAGCATATTTTGCCTACTAGACAAAACAAACACTTCACAGAGAAATTGGGAAAGGGGTTTGCATGGACCATCCCTGGAAGTTTACTTCTTTCTAGGGGGCTGCAGTAGCATAGAGGGGGTGAAGGTTATGTAATGGCACAACAATATATTAAAGTAATACTAAACACACACTGTTTAATTTGCATTCTCCCTTTTATTTCTGTATATGGATGATGGCACTATAGTTATTTTAATAAAAAAAATTTTCTCCTAATCAATATACAGCTGTCACATGATCCAGATTTTTCCCAGCCTGTCTTCAGGGAAACATATGCAGGAGGAACTTCTAGTCCTCTGCTGCTTTTCACGTGTTTAAAAAAAAAAACAGCCTTTGGGATACAGAGTGACAATAAATAAATAATATCAATAAACTGTTTTAAATTGACATACAAATATATATGTGAAAGTAAATCTTTATTATTTTGCGGAAATAACAGGGTGTTTGCAGATTTCTGCCAGTCACAGGCTGTGTCACAACCCTCCAGCCTGTGTCTTAGAATAAGAGGGAAATGAAGCCTCCATCAATCTACATATGATATCCCCCCCACTGTGTTTGGTTGGTGGGCATGGATGAGAGAGGGAAAGGGCTGTCGTTTACCACTGTGTATACACCCACATGTGTGACTCTATAGTCACATGGACTGCTCAGATGTGATAGGGAGGAAATGCTCAGCATAGAAACACACTGAAAACTGAGATGTGCATAGTTGCCACCAGAGGTGCAAAATCCCTAGCTGAATTGGGGTCATAGAGAACAACCATGTTTTCTTGCAGAATAGAGAAAACAAATCTCCTAGTGACTGAGTGAGTATGAACAGCATGTAATACACCATGTATTAATAT
Source organism: Glandirana rugosa (assembly GCA_018402905.1). Lineage (NCBI taxonomy): Eukaryota > Metazoa > Chordata > Amphibia > Anura > Ranidae > Glandirana > Glandirana rugosa. Next base: position 673,731 of record BLSH010255426.1, read on the forward strand.
GTTTTTATGATATGGGTTTTGTGACACTTTAATTTGTAAGAAAACGTTGCTTAATGCTAAGAAACCACAAAATATAAACAATCGAAAAAACAGCAGCACTTATATCAAAACAGCACAATATCAAGAATAGATGTATGCAAAAAGTGTGTTGCGCTATTTTGAAAAAAATCAAAAGTTACTACATTAATAATCTCAACAACCACCAATTAAAAAATTAAATATATATAAAAGTCACAAATAAATCATACTTAAGAATAAAGTCCAATGTGAAAATAACTCTAATGGAAAAACCTTCACCAGCTCTAGGGCGGAGCTAAATGGTGACATCATCATGCCAGTGTTCTGTCAAAGTAGCCAATTCATTAGGATCTCCAATTACATCACTCCAATTACATCACTTCGCGTTACTGTAGACCGGCCGTAATTGGAGATTTCAACGACTTGCTGTTTTCACACAATACCGGGAACCATATACACTCCGGTAGATGGTATTGAGTGCATATTGTTAGTCCACTCCGATACTAACCAACAAAATGGCCCCCTCAATGGGGGGGGGGCGACGATTTTGTCAAAACAGCAAAGTCTTCATGTACTGGAGTGTTTACGGTTTGCGGTGTTGTGTCAAAACGGCACGTCGTCAAAATCTACAATTACGGACTGTTTACAGTAACCGGAAGTGACATAATTGGAGATTTTGATGAATTGGCTATATTGACAGAACACAGGCTTGGATAGGTGGTGTTTGTTAGTGATCTGTTTGCTTGCTTTTCTCATTTGTAAGTGCATGCCCTTGTTTTTCTGAATAAATTTGGATGGGAATTGCTACACTATGTAGTCTCTTCTGTTCTTTGCATATGAGACTGTGTTACATTGTATGCGGTTACCATCATTCTGCATAAGGAGAGAAATATCCATCCTGCATTAATGTATTCTATTTTTTTTGGACTTTTAATTTTATATTTAATTTTTGATTGATGGTTATTGAGAATATAATGTATTATGTAATTTAAATTGTATTTTTTCCCCAAACAGCGCAACACACTTCTTGCATAAATCTATGCTCTTATTTTGTCATTATACGGGTTTACTTTTAGAACCCTTTCACACAACCGTTCCAATCAGGTTAAGTTGGCAGTTTTTCAGGCGGACCTAATCAGACAGTCCATTTACTGCTATGGCCAGTGGGTGTAAATGGACTTGTTTAGGAGATATACAGTGCACGGTTTAGGAGATATACAGTGTACTGGATGTGCCGACATAATTTCAGCACATGCGCATTGAACGGCCTCTGTGCCGTTTCTTCACTGAGACCGTGCCGTGACTGGCGGCTCCTGCGTGACATCACGCGACTCTGGCCAGTCACAGAGCCAGAGATTGCGGCTCCAGAAGGAAGGGGGCTGAAGATGGACGCTGCCTGCACAGGGGACATCACTGGACGCTGCAGGCTTCGTTTGCAGGTAAGTGACCCATACAGGCTACTATGCAATGCATAGTAGCCCATTATGTTTCTACTTTGCAGGGGAATATAGAGGAAGTAAACCCCATCAGGGTTTACCTCCTCTTTAAGAACATTCAAAAGGGGGTTCCATTGACCTTGATTCTAATAGAGCATATATCACACTTATCCCAAAGCTTCATAAAGATCCGAGTGACGTGGCTAACTATAGGCCAATTTTGTTAATCAATAATGACCTGAAGCTCGTTACAAAAATGTATGCAAATCAATTACTGACTTTCCTTGGCCATTATGTACACTCTGACCAGGTAGAATTCCTGCCTCATAGGCAAGCAGCGGACCAAGTGCGTAGGGCAATAGACTTTATTTCAATATTACAATCTTCCTGGGATGGGGGAGGCGGCAGACCAGGGATGCTTCTATCCCTTTATATATGTAAGGCATTTGACTCCCTTTCATGGCCTTATCTTTTTAGGATGCTGGAAAGATGGAACTTTGGTCCTAAATTTATCTCAATTCATTCCCTGTATAGCAACCCTACGGCACAGATATCATTAAGAGGCCATAGGTCGGATCCTTTTACTAACTCCTCTGGCACTCGCCAGGGATGCCCACTCTCCCCCTTACTATTCATAATAGCAATGGAGACGTTGGCTATAGCAATTCGTCATAACTCTGATATTTTGGGGGATCAGGTGTGGAGACCGCAATCAGAAATGTGCACTTTTTGCTGACTATTTGTTATTATTTATAATCTTCCCATTTATTCTCTCTACTGGACCGTTTTGGCAGGATTTCAGGCTTATTGGTCAACTGCGCCAAATCGGAGGCCATGAGTATTAACCGAATGTAATGCAAAGAAGCCTTCAGGCCCAGTATCCCTTCTTGTGGCAGACAGCATCACTTTCTTATCTCAGGATTAAATTGACCCCCCAGATCCCAGTCTTAAGCCGATGCAAATTTCGGACGGGAATTTTCGTTCAACAGCCGATCGTCCGAAATTCTTACCGTTAGTATGCTCCTTTAAAAGCCGATTTTGATTTTTCGTAAGACAAAAGCTGGATGTGCAGACTGGAATTTTTTTTTTCGTACGGCAACTCCATGTCCGATTTTCGTAATCATTAGTACAGTTTTCGTAAGAATAAAAATCGTATGATCACGACTACGCATGCTCAGAAATGGAAAAATACATACAAAACTATTCAACACATTACGTCACTTCTGACGTTGAATTTGGTATTACGAAAATTTTTTGGTTAGTAACCTCTTTACTTTCAACATGAGACAAGCATCCAACAAAAAACGGACGATCTGTTATCCAAAATTCGCATTGTCTGTACGAGGCTTTAGTCCATAGGGTTCAATATTGAGGTAGCCCACCCTTTGCAGCTATAACAGCTTCAACTCTTCTGGGAAGGCTGTCCACAAGGTTTAGGAGCGTGTCTATGGGAATGTTTGACCATTCTTCCAGAAGCGTATTTGTGAGGTCAGGCACTGATGTTGGATGAAAAGGCCTGGCTCGCAGTCTCTGCTCTAATTCATCCCAAAGGTGTTCTATCGGGTTGAGGTTAGGACTCTGTGCAGGCCAGTCAAGTTACTCCACACCAAACTGTTCCCACAAAGTTGGGAGCATGAAATTGTCCAAAATGTCTTGGTATGCTGACGCCCTAAGAGTTCCCTTCACTGGATCTAAGGGGCAAGGGCAACCCCTGAAAAACAACCCCACACCATAATCCCCCTCCAACAAATGATTTGGACCAGTGCGCAAAGCAAGGTCCATAGAGACAAAGATGAGCGTGTTTACAGTGGAGGAACTTGACTGGCCTGCACAGAGTCATGGCCTCAAACTGATAGAACACCTTTGGTATGAATTAGAGTGGAGACTGCCAGCCAGGCCTTCTCGTCCAACATCACTGCCTGACCTCACAAATGTGCTTCTGGAAGAATGATCAAACATTCCCATAGACACATTCCTAAACCTTGTGGAAAGCTTTCCCAGAAGAGCTGAAGCTGTTATAGCTGCAAAGGGTGGGCCAACTCAATACTGAACCCTATGGACTAAGCCTAGGATGCTATTAAAGTTCATATGCGTTTAAAGGCAAGCGGCCCAATACTTTTGGTAATATAGTGCATACATACAGTATCTCACAAAAGTGGGTGCACCCCTCACATTTTTGTAAATATTTTATTATGTTTTCTCATGTGACAACACTGAAGAAATGACACTTTGCTACAATGTAAAGTAGTGAGTGTACAGCTTGTACAACGGTGTACATTTACTGTCCCCTCAACACACAGCCATTAATATCTAAACTGCTGGCAACAAAAGAGAGTACACCCCTAAGTGAAAATGTGCACATTGGGCCCAATTAGCCATTTCCCCTCCCAGGTGTCATGTGACTCGTTAGTGTTACAAGGTCTCAGGTGTTAATGGGGAGCAGGTGTGTTAAAGTTGGTGTTGTTGCTCTCACTCTCTCATACTGGTCACTGGAAGTACCTACATGGCACCTCATGGCAAAGAACTGTTGCTCTACATAAAGATGGCCTAGGCTATAAGAAGATTGCCAAGACCCTGAAACTGATCTGCAGCATGGTGGCCTAGACCATACAGCGGTTTAACAGGACAGGTTCCACTCAGAACAGACCTCACCATGGTTGCGTGCACGTGCTCAGTGTCATATCCAGAGGTTGTCTTTGGGAAATAGACATATGAGTGCTGCCAGCATTGCTGCAGAGGTTGAAGGGGTGGGGGGGTCAGCCTGTCAGTGCTCAGACCATACGCCGCACACTGCATCAAATTGGTCTGCATGTCTGTTGTCCCAGAAGGAAGTCTTTTCTAAAGATAATGCACAAGAAAGCCTGCAAACAGTTTGCTGAAGACAAGCAGACTAAGGACATGGATTACTGGAACCATGTCCTGTGGTCTGATGAGACCAAGATAAACTTATTTAGCTCAGATGGTGTCAAGCGTGTGTCGCGGCATCCAGATGAGTAAAAAGACAAGTGTGTCTTGTCTACCGTCAAGCATGGTGGTGGGCGTGTCATGGTCTGGGGCTGCATGAGTGCTGCCAGCACTGGGGAGCTACAGTTCATTGAGGGAACCTGGAATGCCAACATGTACTGTGACATAATGAAGCAGAGCTTGATCCCCTCCCTTCGGAGACTGGGCCGCAGGGCAGTATTCCAACATGATAACGACCCCAAACACACCTCCAAGACGACCACTGCCTTAAAGAAGCTGAGAGTAAAGCTGATGGACTGGCCAAGCATGTCTCCAGACCTAAACCCTATTGAGCATTTGTGGGGCATCCTCTGTGGGGAAGGTGGAGAAGAGCAAGGTCTCCAACATCCACCAGCTAAATGATGTCGTCATGGAGGAGTGGAAGAGGACTCCAGTGTCAACCTGTGAAGCTCTGGTGAACACCATGCCCAAGAGGGTTAAGGCAATGCTGGAAAATAATGGTGGCCACACAAAATATTGACACTTTGGGCCCAATTTGGACGTTTTCACTTAGGGGTGTACTCACTTATGTTTCCAGTGGTTTAGACATCAATGGCTGTGTGTTGAGTTATTTTGAGGGGGCAGCAAATTTACAGTTATACAAGCTGTACACTCACTACTTTACATTGTAGCAAAGTGTCAAAATGTGAGGGGTGTACTCACTTTTGTGAGATACTATATATATATATATATATATATATATATACATACATATACACACACACACATTGGGGTTTATTGGGGGTAAGGCTAGAGAGTGCAAAATTGGTCACAGTTCTGCATAGAAATCAGCTTCCAGGTTTTATTGCCAACGCTTAATTGAAAAAGCTGAGGTTAGAAGCTGATTTCTATGCAGGACTGTGACCAATTTTGCACTCTATAGCTTTAGTGAATAAACCCCAACCCCAATGTGTGTGTATATATATATATATATATATATATATATATATATATATATATATATATATATATATTATATATATATATATATATATATATATATATCGGAATGGGGGTTATTTGGGGTTACACACACACACACACACATATATATATATATATATATATATATATATATATATATATCATA
>BLSH010255450.1:368-12944 GCA_018402905.1 Glandirana rugosa
ATATATATATATATATATATATATATATATATATATATATATATATATATATATATATATATATATATATATATGGAAATTAATCAAGTTTAAGGAGAGTCATATTGTCCCAGGACGGTAGCTGAATACCTTCAACAGCCCTGAAACCCAACCATGTCTAGAAACATGGAAAGGGTAAGCGTGATCCTCCCCAATCCCACAACACAAAGCTCAGTGATCTAAAATGATCTAATTCTTGTATAAAAACAGATAACTAGAAAACTGCAACAAACCTAGGAAACACAAATAAAAATATGATTAAAAGAATGCATAGGCTTGTAAAAAAAATCAACAAATCCAGATAGGCAGCTAGGGTTATAATTGTATAAGTCGTGTCTGTGGTTGGCCCCAGCACACAGTTGGAGATGTCTCCAAACCCTGTTGAGTACATCCATACGTTCTGGGGTTATACAAATGTTCTGGGCTGATGTAACACAATTTATTATGAAACTGACCATCGTCCAAGTCCCTTTAAATATATACACTCTGTTGGGCCTGGTGGAACCATGCATACAGCCAGGCCTCCATTTGCTGTATGCTTGGAAAGCCATTGTATTAAAATGAAAGTCAGCTGCAGCTCTTACACTGGATTTTTGTAAATTGGTAGTTAATTTCCACTTTATAAGGCTATGAGGTTGCCCCACAAAATTCTCCAAGGTATGGCTTTTTTTTTTAAATATAAAAATAGTATTAGATGAATTCATCCTAACTCCTTAACACGTTCACTAGTTTTGTCGCCTTCTCTACAAGCTATCAGTCTTTATAATGATTTTATATGTGCACAGCGGATTATTGAAGAACTGAGTGTGGCCAATTTTGTTGTTTTTCTTTACTGCTTTTTATACTGCTAGTGATGTTTCTCACTTTCGTGTGCATTGACTATTTTGTACTTCTAAGCCACCGATATGCCCAAATGGTTTGAAAACTCATCAAAGAATTGGCTTCTGGTGAGTAGGGTGTGCCACCGGGTGCCTTGTGAAGGGTTCACACACTGGATGGTATTTCTGAAGACTATCTTAAAGTTACCCAGCACGTTTTTGCTATTTCAGACCGAATGCTGTTTTTATCACAATTTTTTTTGCTTCATCCAAGATCTCATGTGAGACTGGACATTGTTCTTGGACTTATTTTCTAATTATTTTTCAATAATCACTGCTAATTATTTTTCAATAATCACGTAATTATTCACTTTGGGTTTGATTGAATTATTACATATATTTTATTTGAATTGCATTCTTGTGTGATAGGGCTGACTAGGTCGGCCGCATGACCTTTCTCACTATTTATTGCACATTCATTTTTTTGGTATTTTCTATAGTCAATCACTATGTGGTAGCATGGTATATTTATTTTTTAGCATTTATTATTATATATATATATTTTTTTTTTTTTGCAAATTGCAGAATTCTTCTTTAAATTAACAGGTAGCATGGCTATGTGCAATAAAACCGGCACTGCGAAGTGCCCAAGGATGCCTGTGCTACTATATTCCGGCTCCCTAAATCTTCTTTGGAGCAATTGCCTATTTGAAATACTGTATTCCCAATCACCTTGTGTTACCTGTTGGCCTAAGTTAATATGTGTGTCAACACTACAAATTTAGCTATTAGATTCTTGCTTACCCATATAGCATGGAGCTGTGCACTGTGTAGTCTGGTAAAGTCTGATCTGCTTTTGCCTGGGTGGAGGGAGCTATAACGTTCCAACTTTATGGACGTATGTATGTATATATGGAGATGAATCCAGCTTAGGGAGTGCCGCACTTGTTCTGGAAGTGTAGTTGAATACTTCTCAACCTCCCAGCCCTAAATGTCATCATCTTTTGCCTGCATAGAATAAGGAATGTACAACCCCTGCAATGGCCAGGGGTAACACGAGTATTTATTAATCGTTGCCTTAATACCCTATGCACTAGGTTCTGTGTGCTCTACAATAGGGGTATCCATACTTGGAGGGGCTATGGGAACCAAATGAGAGGGTATGGAACTGGATCTGTGAATAGTTTAAAAAAATTTTGAAACTGGATTCTCTGTATTACTGAACATGACATTGAAATACAGAAATCAATCAGAATGTACGAGAGCTCAAGGGCTTATGCATTTTTTCTCTTTATCAGTACATTTTTTTACAGATCTGAACACAGGTGTATTGGCCCATGCACGCAGCTGTGTAAAGATCAGTAAACACTTGCTGTGTTTAGATCTAACATTTACATGCATGCAATGCAAATATACTCTATTGGCCTGCTCCGTTTCATGTAAAAATTAACAATCGGCTTTATTACACACTATTAAGTTGACATGTTAGCCCTGAATGGCCACCTGTGTTTTAGCAGTCAAGGACATCCTTTGCATCATACCAACCTAGGACATTAGGCAGCAGGGGCCACCTGTGTCCTAGCCACCAAGGATGTTAAGCAGCAGGGGATGCTATGTCCTAAAAACTAGTGATGCTCACTAGGCAGCAAGAGCTACCTGCAACCTAGGATGCAAGGCAGCAAGGACCACCTCTGTCCTAGCAACCAAGGACACTAGGTGGCAGAAGCTGCCTGCATTCTAGCAACCAAGGATGCTGGGCAGCAGGAGCTGCCGGTATCCTAGCAACCAAGTACAATAAGCAGCAGGAGCTGCCTGCATCCTAGCAACCAAGTACACTTGGGGGCGAGGGCTGCCTGCATCCTAGCACTCAAGGACACAATTTGTCAGGAGCCGTCTGTATCCTAGCAGCCAAGGACACTAGGTGGCAAGGGCTGCCTGCATTCTAGCAGCCAAGGATGCTAGATGGCATGGGCTGCCTGCGTAATAGTAACTAAGGACACTAGACTGTCACCTGCATCCTGTCAGCCAAAAGGGTACATTTGCGCCGTATGCATGGAAACAGTAGCATACATGTTACATGTGTACGGACAAGATTTTACATGGTCTCTTAGGGCCCGTTCACACAGGGGCAACTTGTGCTCCAACTGGAGTTGCCCCAAGTCGCTTGACCTCTCAAGTCCCATTGAAATGAATGAGAGCCATGTACGCTACTGAGTCGCTCCGACTTCAAAAAACGGTTCCTGCACGACTTCAAGGTGACTTCTATCCGACTGGTGCCCATAGGATTCAATAGAAGTCGCCTCCAAGTCGGATCCCCCATCTTAATGCAAGCGACTTTACAGTGAAAAGAGTAAAATTTTATTTGGGGCAACCCCCTCCCTTCGCTGATTGGTCACAGGCAAAGTCACCTGGCATAAGTCGTGTTGTAAGTCGTCTGAAGTTGCGCCGAAGTCGCGCTGCAGTTGCCCAGCAAAGTTGCACTGAAGTTGGATCGCCCCTGTGTGAACGGAGCCTTACTGTGAACAAGATTCTAAGTAAAATCATTCAGCAGTGCGCATGAGCCGTAACAGTAACTTGATTTTGTGTCTTTAGTGCAAAAACACAGCAAATATTGCACTAGTTGTAGTTGGCTTGTTTCTTTTTGACTTGTGTTTATGTAAAAAATACAATAGATAAAATCATTAAGATTTTCTTTCAGTTGAGCAGGACCCTCTGATTCCTTCAGTATTGAATTGTATTGTAACTGTACTGTCTGTAAAGTGCTGCACAAACTGTTAGCACTGTATAAATCCATTATAATAATACGCAAAGTAAAACCAAGCTTTTGATATCTGTTGAAGTCATACTGATGCCTAATAGGACTGGTGGTGATGATATTTCGACAGTCTGGTGAAGAAAGTAGGATGACATACTGGGTAGTCCATTGGGGTTCTTTATTTGTAAAAAAAAAAGATTAGTGTTACTAAACCCACAACATTAAAATCTGTCTATATGTGCAGAATAGCATGCTTGTTATACTCACTGTGGAACTTAAGGGGTTAATCCTCTGCATTGTGTAAAAAGTTGGGTTGCACTGATACCAATACTAGTATGCCGATATCGAGCATTTGTACTTGTACTCGGGTAAATGCTCCGATGCCTAATACGGTACCTGTATAGTCAGGAATGCTCAGTGCGGCGGCGGGGTAAGTTACAATCACTGATCTCCCTATATAGATTTTAATAAAGCAGCTGACAGCCACTTCTCCTCATCTCCCTCCCTCCCCGCAGCTTTCAGCTGCTTTATTAACCACTTCAGCCCCGGAAGAATTTCCCACTTTAGGACCAGAGAACTTTTTGCGATTCGGCGCTGCGTCGCTTTAACTGACAATTGCGCGGTCGTGCGAGGTTGTACCCAAACAAAATTTGCGTCCTTTTTTTCCCACAAATAGAGCTTTCTTTTGGTGGTATTTGATCGCCTCTGCGTCATTTCTTATCGCCGCTATAAACAAAAGAAGAGCGACCATTTTGTAAAAAAACCCAAATTTCTTACTTTTTGCTAAAATTCAAATCCAAAAAAAAAATATAAAAAAACATTTTTTCTTCACCGTTTTTGGCCGATTTATATAATTCCTCATATTTGCGATAAAAAAATTGCAATCGGCGTTTATTGATTGGTTTGCGCAAAAGTGGCCGCGTTTACGGATGGTGAGAATTCATTTCTGGGGTTTTTATTTTATTTTTAATTTTTTACTAGTAATGGCGGCAATCTGCGATTTTTAGCGGTAATGCGATATTGGGGGGGACATGTCGGAACATTTTGACACTTTTTTGGGACCAATGACATTTATTCAACGATCAGAAATTTAAATGTCCACTGATTACTGTATAAATGTCATTGGTAGTGAAGGGGTTAACCTGCAGGGGGAGAGCTAGGGGTTAATCGTGTTCCCTGGGTGTGTTCTTACTGTGGGGGGGTTGGGCTAACATGGGCATGAGAGATCTAACTGATCCCAGTGACAGGGATCAGTAGATCTCTCATGCCCCACTGACAGGGCGGGGAACCGCCGTGTGTACATCGGCGGTTCCCCGTTCTTTCTCTGTAGCCGCTCATCGCGGCTCGCCGGCGGACATCGGGTCCGCCCGAACCGCGGGCACACTCCCCAGGAGTGCGGCGGGTGCGCGCGCCCCCTGGTGGCCAAATGCGAATCGCCGCTTATTTACGGCGATTCGCGCAGGGCTCCCCGACTGCCGCCGTGAAAATACGGCGCGCGGTGGGGAACCGGTTAAAATCTATACAGGGAGATTGGTGATTGTAACTTCCCCACCACCGCACCGATCATCCCTAACTGTCTCACGTATCCTCCTCCAGTTCACCTCCGTGTCCTGCTCTGTGCTCCTCCTGTCTCCCTCCGTGCGCCTTTCCTCCTCCACGCTCCTCCGGTCCCCCTCCACGCTCCTCCGCCCCCTCTGTTCTCGATCTGTCACTGTCTCCTGTCCATTCCTCTTCAAAGCAGCTGAGGCTGCTGAGAAAGGGCCTGGGGAATCTCTGTCCCTAGTCCCTTTTCCTGTCTCAAAAGAGAGATGTCAGGGGTCTGTTTAGAGCCCCGCACCAGTGATCAGCCCGAACACCTGGGTGTAATGAAATGGGATCTTCCACTGTGTGACGTGATCCCAGTCCCCTCCACTCACTGGATCCCAGCTGATACGAAGTAGGGGAAAGCTATTACATTCTAATGTGCTGATAAAGAGACCGCAGCAATATGTGTAGTATTACGTATTGTGGGCTAGTGGAAGTTAATACTTAAGACATAACACTGTAGACATTCCATATAGTGTGTGCCAGGGCAGCACATAAAATATAAATGTGAATGTTCATGTACATATGCATTTACAGTTTTTTTAAGATTACACTTTGCACATAACTTGAGGATTAGCCTTGTATAGCCGTGAGATACAGGTGTCAACATGACAATGGTACCATGTGGATATGGCAGGAGGAATTATTGGGTGGAGTATGCAAATAATCCCTAATTTGGGCGGGGCCATGCAGTTTCACCTCCCCACTGTCATTATCTGTAGTATAAATGTGTGGTGCAGTTGGTGTGTAGTAGGCTCTGAAGAAGAGGTTAAAACCTTGAAACGCGTTAGCCTTCGCGGTGTGAGAACCAGCCGTATATGACGTGTCCAGGAATTGGCAGGACTCCAAATATGCTTGGAATGCTTTATTTTAACAGCTCGTTTGTGAGTATGTTTTTAACTTTTTAAATAAAGGCTCTATCAAAGATAATGTGCTAGGCCAGTGCGCCATTGTCCCTTTGTTTTTGCTACAGTCTGTTAAGACCCCTGATATCTCAAAAAAAGCCAACAGGACTGATAAGAAAAATAAAAATAAAAAAATAAAGAATTGTAATAAATATTTAAAATATTACATTTTTTATTTTATTTCTTAATATTTTTACAAACACACTGACACTGTCCACAGCAACTCCCCAGCCTAAAAAAAAGAAAGCATTGTAAAAAAAAAAAAAAATTACAAAAAATAATAAATTGTAAAAATAAATGGGAAAAAATAAAATTGTAAAAAAAAAATAAAATAAAAATCATCAGTGCTGCATATTAGTGCCACTGTCACATGACATTAAAAAAAGTATTGGTATTCATTATCGGCGAGTACTTGTAAAAAAGGTATCGGTACTTGTACTCGGTCTTGAGAAAGTGGTATCAGTGCAAACCTCGATCTTCTATGCACAAACCCTCTCCCTCCTGCAGGGGCCATTCTGGGCAAGGCCAGATCAGACCCATTCAGAGTAGTCCCCCTGCACATGTTCAGTTTGGTCTCTATTGCTGGAGAGAACATTTCCTTGTTAAGCTAAGCTAGCCAGGTCACATGGTATTGACATCACACATTTGGGCATTTGTACAATTCCTAAATGACAGCCCAGTCCCTCCCTCCTCCATGCCCAGTAACTAAAAAAAGAACACAGTGGGTGGGATGTCACATCTTGATTACCTCCCATAACAGCATGAGAACACAGGCTGTAGTGGAAATCTCCTCCTACCTGAACACTCAGGACTTGAGCAGAACCTGCAGTTTATCACGTGACCGTGGTATACAGATCAGCCAAAAAGGTATATAGTGGCAGTATTTTAATGTAAAAAGAAGTGTGGCCACGGCGGGGGGAGGGGGTGGAGCAGATGAACTGTTTTCATATTACTGGGTTTAATAACACTTTAAGAACCCCTGCTCTCCACATGAGGAAGTAACCAATTGGTTCTCTTAAATTCACTTGACCAGTATTTAGAAAATTCCCATCTCTACTTCTGTAATGTCATAGCAACATGGCCCAGTGTGTTGGGCTCCCTTGAAGCAGATTAAAAGAACCATCCAGACGAGTTGGCATGTCTGCTTATATAGTGTGATCTATGGCTGGAATCAGGTTGCATATAGAGTGGCTTGTACATTCCATTTAGCACATACAGAACAAAACATATGACTCTTTAACTATTTGCCAGCCAGATAGTGCCGATGACTTGCAACCCTTGTGTCCTGTAAAGTCTCCTGCAACTATCTGTTGTATCTGCAGAAAATCCAACTCGCCAGCCAGGATCAGAAGACTTGTGCTGTATAAGTGAGACCTAAGCAAGTTTCTGTAAAATATAGAGCAGTTCAATCTGTACAGTTCAAAAGTGCACCATCAATTTTATTCAGCTTAAATTATATATTAGTGCAGTATATGTTTCTTAATATAAAATATTCATGCACGTGTTTAAGGCTAGAATACTTGTAATTTAATGGAAACCTTTCCTTCGATATGTAAAACAGGTGATAAAATGTTTTGAAGACACACCAAGCCCTGGCTCTTCGGTGCCTACATATATTGTAGAGAAGTGGTTCTCCACCTCAGTCCTCAAGTACCCCCAACAGGCCATGTTTTCAGGTTTTCCTTTCTCTTGCACGGGTGCTTTAAATCAGAGTCAATGGCTTGGTATTTTGAAAAGCTATTTTATCTAAGAGAAATTCCCAAAACATGGCCTGTTGGGGGTACTTGAGGACCGAGATTGAGAACCACTGCTGTAGAGCGCTTCAATATACTAATCTTGACTTCTGCAAAGTTCCCTTCTGCAGGCCCAACCTCTCTCACTGCTCCCCATTGGGCTTTAAAGTGGTTGTCAACCTGTGACAACCACTTTACCCTACAGGTAAGCCTATAATAAGGCTTACCTGTAGGTGCACTGCATATCTCCTAAACCTGCACGGTTCAGGAGATTCCATGCCTCCGTGCCGTTTCTCCACTGACCCTGTGCCGTGACTGGTGGGAGTGACGTCACACGACTCCGGCCAGTCACAGAGCCGGAGTCGCAGCCCCTGAAGGAAGAGGGGCTGAAGATGGACGCGGCCCACACGCTTCATTTGCAGGTAAGTGGCACATAATGGGCTACAATGCGATGCATAGTAGCCCGTTATGCTCCTACTTTACAGGGTTCTATTGAGGAAGTAATCCCAATCTGGATTTACTTCCCCTTTAAAATGTATTTCTTCCCCATTGGGAGATTTCCTTCTATTTTTGTTCCGATGTCGGGTGTAGCATTATGGATTTCACGTCATTTTTGGTCTCGGTGACAATGGCCAACAGAACAAATATAGAGGTTGAATTATGGAAGCACAAAAAGTAATAAAAACCTGAAAGAGGTCTATGCTGTATCCAAAGTTGAAAAAAATGTGGTTACCCATAACAGCAGGGACTAACAGAGGTCTGTCCGGAGACACAAATGTGGAGATTTGACTATCGGGGCACCCCAATTTCAGGGGCTCCTGGGGCATTTAAGTAAAGTAATATTAATGGTTTTGCACAGAGCAGCCCCGATCCTCCTCTTCTTCTATGGTCTCCCGCGACTCTCCTGGCCCCCAGACCAGTGCTCTCAATAGCAAGCCGCTTACTATAGGAGAACTGGTGCGTGCTCGCTCCCGAGCCCCGCTCTATGTGTCCATAAGCCCCACCCCTGCTCTCGTCTCATTGGCTCGCTGACTGTAATTGACAGCAGTAGGAGCCAGAGGCTTCTGCTGCTGTCTCAGCCAATGAGGAGAGAGAGAGAGAGAGAGACACAGGACAGTCGAGGCTCCTGTGCACATCGCTGGATCGAGAGGGGGCTCAAGTGAGTATTAGGGGGGCTGTGGGGGGAGCAGCACGCGGAAGGTAATCAGGCTTACCTGTAGGTAAAATGAATATCTCTTAAACCTGTACAATTTAGGAGATATTCACCTTTCGTGCAGCCACTGACGTCAGCTGCGCATGCGCAGTGAAGGTCAGACACCAATCTCTGCCCTACTGACATTGTCCATTGACCTACTGCTATATATCTGTATATATACACACACACGTATGTGTGTTTGAGCTTTGGGGTGCACACCCTAATGCAATAGGCCGCGCACACCTATGCTTAAGTGCAATTATGGCCTCCCATAAAAAATATGTGCTGCAGGACTTAATTCTAAGTGCATCTGCACTTACAGTACATAGACTGTACTTACTTAGTGTTGCATAGCCGCTGGTGTGTGCTGAGAAGGAAGCCGTGACCATGCATTGTAATGTTGCATCGCGATGTCTATGTTTTCTGTTTCAATCTTTTTATTATTAAAGATTTTGACAAAAGGTATAAGATAGACATATTACAAATAATAATCCAAAGGCAGAAAAATTGGCAATTTAGTGGAATCTCCATTTAACAAGGCACGCTGTCTAATTTTTACTTTTTCTTTTCAACCTTATTGAAATATCACAAAATGACATATTATTCATCTTTTTGCACCTTAGCTTTTTGCAATGCTGTGTAAAGCATTGCAACCTACTGCAGTGAATAAAGTAGAGCGTGGCCCACTGCAGTGCAGGGGGGGGGGGGGGTGTAAGTGAATTTGCAGCACTTAAAGGAGAACTAAACCCTTCAATCCTGTGCAGCCAAACAGTTGGCTTTCCCAGCATGCCGAGAATTTAACTTTTTTTTGAAACCGTTAAATCAATGGGTTCATTTCCACTTTAAAGTGGTTGTAAACCCTTACCTATACCCAGTAAGGGTCCTTTCACACGAGCGGATCGTTCGGGTCCGCCTGTCAGTTTTTCAGGCGGGCCCGAACGGACGCTCCATTGTCCTCTATGGAGCGACGGATGTCAGCGGTGACATGTCCACTGACATCCAGTCCGCGCCGATCCGCCAAAAACAGACGGATGGAAGCCCTATTTTCCTCCGTCTGGCAGATCGGATGAACACGGACAGATGGTCTGTGTTCATCCGATCCTCCATAGAGGAGAATGGAGCTGTGACAGGTCAGTCTCTGTGCAGAGACGGTCTTAGTCAAAGTGCATGGCCTATTTGCCTTTAGTAAATCAACCCCTATGTGTGTGTGTGGGGTGGGCAAAGCATTGTCACTGCTGTCAGCAGCTAGTCACACCTAGGCCTGACTAAACCGCCCTGCCCATTGAATCGAATGGGCAGCGCTGCTGAAGCGCCTGCAAATCACTTTGGCAGCAGCGCTACACGGCGGCACTTTTAACCCCTTTTTAATCCTTTTGGGGGGTTAAAAGCACCCTGCCCCAAAAGCAGCGCTGCAGCGCTGGTAAAATGCCGCTAAACATTCCCAGTGTGAAAGGAGCTTTACTGAAACCTCTGAGCCGCAGTGTCTGGGAGGGGGAGCGTGTAAAGCACAAATAAAGAAGAATTTTGCTCAGTCAGGAAGGGTAAAGGAAGTTTTTGTTTATTTTATGAGGCTTTTGCATCACATAGTAATTGGATTTGGCTTGTTTAGAGGAGCTTTTAGCTGGCTGTGTTCCTGAAGCTTAAAGATTGATCTGCCACCTTTATTAATGCCAAAGTCAGATAGTGGCCAAAGGCGTGGGCACTTATTGAGGCATGGGGCTCTATTAGGGAATGTGAATCATTACTGCAAAATGAACATGTAATCAAAGAGCGTCACTTTTTCCCCAGAGAATGGTTACATGTTCCAGATAAATTGTCAGGTTATTAGGGAGAGAGCATTTTTTGGGAAATTTACTACCTTATTATAATTACAAATGAAGCCAAGTCATGACTGTCATTGACTGACAGAAGACCGCGCTGGCTGCGCAGACTGTGGCCCTGTGCTCCAGAGCTCCTTGCGATGCCAGAGGTCAGACAGAGACGTGTCCTACGCTGCAGCACTTTGCCTCACCGCCTGCAGCAAACACTACTCCCATATACTGTACATTCAGCTTCAGCCGCCAACTCACTCGTCATGCAAATGTCTCACCACTATCTAAAATTAGAATATCCATTTACCAGAAGCTGATCTGTAATAAAAAGAAACTTAGAGTGACCAAACATTTATTAAAATTTTGCTGGTTCAGCAGGGACTGGCTAAATTTTGATCAGCGTGTGGCTGTCCCTGCTTAGGCCTGGTTCACACCTATGCAGGCTGCAGTTTGCATATTCCAGGTGCATTTTGCATTTTTCAATACACGTTTCTGATCCATTGAAGTCTATGGAACTAAAAAACAGAAAAAAGTCCCTGGCCCTTTCCATAAAATGCACAGATGTGAACTACATCCATAGGAGACCATGCTAAATGGACTGTAGTGTGTTTCTGCAAAACTGAAAACGCACTAAAAAATGCATAGGTGTGAACCAGGCCTGAGTCTTTTTGTCAGTCTGCAGCTGCAGGCAGGGTTGGACTGGGACAAAAATTTGGCCCTGGACTTTATCCATACCTGCCCACTTTAGTTTTGCAAAAACGCACAAAAAAGTATATAAACTATACGGAATTGTATAAAAAAATCCACTATTGGGTATAGGACAGGGCGTAGCCCCACCAATGCCCATTAATGCAGCCTGATCAGTGCCCATTAGCGCAGCCACACCAGTGCTCATTAACCACTTCAATAGTGGGCACTTAAACCCCCTTCCTTCCCGGACCAATTTTCAGCTTTCAGCGCTGTTGCAGTTTGAATGACAATTGCGTGGTCATGCGACACTGTACCCAAATGAAATTTTTATAATTTTTTTCACACAAATATAGCTTTCTTTTGCTATATAATCTTGTGACTTTGTTGCAACAACCTAGTGACAAGTATCAGCGCCTTGGATCAATCACTTTGTAACAATATATGTGTCAATAAAAGTCTTATAGCTGCTGCTTTAAAATATCTATAGTCGAAAAGCAACTTGGTAATCAAAATTAAAACGCGTCAGGGCGTGACCGCGCGGTTGTCTGTCTGCATCGGCTGGGACTCCTCCGTTCCCGGGAGCACCGCTTCGCTTCGCGCTGGTTCGCTTTAGCTTAGGAGTGGTGAGACGGATCAGTCCTTAACCGTGACATTTTTACTCTTTGAATGCTCATTTTATTCAGTTAAAGTGTGAGTTTATATCTATATGGCCATTAGGTGTTTGCATGAAGGAGACGATAGGGAGGAGAAACGTAGCAGTCATGTATACATGAGCCTTAAAGGAAGTTATTTTGCACGAGTGTATCACGTACTAGGTGTTTAAAATAAATCGTGATTACTGTATTTTTGGGGGGTATATCTATATTTGAGTGTGAAATTGACTTATTTTACTCGTAAGTTTCTCATTTTTACAGTGCCAATTCCTGACTAGGCAGAGTGGTGAGGATTCGATTTCGCTTGGTCGCGCTTCGCTTCGCCACGAGGGCCCTTGCCTCCTCAGGGTCGGCTACGTCTGTCTGTTGGCGCGCCAGTGCGGGACTGCGCAA
>BLSH010255450.1:12954-25434 GCA_018402905.1 Glandirana rugosa
ATCCCCTCCCACTCCTCCAGTGTACGGCTGTGCTGTGTGTCTCCCGCTTGTCTCGTGTTCTCTCCTCCTGTCACTCTCCGCAGGTCTCGGGCCTCGCAGCCATCATGGGCCTCAGGTGATAAACCGAGCGGGCCGCCGGATACAGCGGGCGGAGAACAGAGCTACCGGAGAGCGTGGATCCCGGGCCTGACCGCCCGCACCGGGGGCCTTAACACCGGGAAATTCCGAGTACATATGTACTGACGATGCAAAGAGGAGGGATAGCAGAGGAAGTACGTTTGTGGATTACCTTGTGAACCTGATTGCTACCACCGATCTGTGTATATACCCGCTTAGGATTCGGAGGGGTGTCTGATAAAGAAGTGGTGTACACCATATAAACCCGAATGCGAGCTGTCCAGTGACATCTGGTGAGTTTTTTCACGTAGGGGGGTCTGTCCTCCCTGCATTGTTCACACGAGGTGTGGTGGTGGCCAGGACTTTTCATTATCACAGTCTTGAGTGGATGGACGGTTCCTTGATTGATTCATGAAGATTTTATAATATTAAGGACTGTTTAAGCGCTGCTTGCAATTTGTTGGTCTTTAATGATTTAATTTTGATTACCAAGTTGCTTTTCGACTATAGATATTTTAAAGCAGCAGCTATAAGACTTTTATTGACACATATATTGTTACAAAGTGATTGATCCAAGGCGCTGATACTTGTCACTAGGTTGTTGCAACAAAGTCACAAGATTATATAGTATTACTGTTTATTCATATCGGCTGCTATGGAGGCTTTCGATTTTTTAGCAAATCGCCAATTGAATTTGGATGTGATCTTTTCCACGCATTTTTCTGAAGATGCGGGAGAAAATACAAGCCAATTACTGTCCGCCTTGGGTTATGCCCTAGAAAAACAAGTACGCACTTGGTGGGACATCTGTACGTTTGAACAATATTTAAAACACAAAATCATCATGAGGAGCTTGCGTTGGGACATAAGCCCTCAGGATGGTTTAGATGATGAAGAATATAATCAGGAATGGTTATGTTTTTTCAACGGTGTTGGTTTTAAACTACAGGAATTGGTATTAAAGAGAAAACGAATTAAAATGGAGAAATTAGAGAGAAAGATATCCGACTTAAGGGGTAAATTGGAGGCTTTCAAAGATAAGCCTGCGGTGATCTCTTTCAATGCGGATATAAAAAAGAAACTTGAAAAAGTGGATAAAGATACCCAAAAGAAAAAAATAAAGAAGTTCCATCGAGATATGCAGGACTTCAAAACCAATAAAATGTATGCTTGGCAGGTCCATAATAACCCTCAAGGTTCTGGGGGGGGGGTGGGGACCAGTGGAGGGACCACAATCTATTGCCCCACCTAACAACCGCCCCCACGTGCCAGCAGGATCCCCGTTGCACCCAAAAGGGAAGACTAAGCGGGGTTATGGATATGGTCCAAGCCCATACACCCCAGTAAGGAATAATAATGTTAAACCATTATTAAGATATGAGTTGGATGATCAGACCCAGCTTAGAAGACCTCATGGTTATCCATCACCCAGGAACACCAACAATTATTCACAACAAGGTAACAGTGCATCCACTGGGAGTTCTTATAATATTGAGGTGGCTAATAGGTTTGAACCCCTTTCCTCATACCCTAATCAGCAGAACTACAAGAACAGTAGGCCTTTTTTAGGGAGGGGGAGGGGAAGGGGAGGGAGATCCAGGGGGAGAGGATTTCCGAGACCCCAGGCCCCTCAAGGTTATTACCCTTACCCGCCTCAAACAGGATGGGATCCCTTAATGGGCCAACATCCCCGAGGAATGAACGACCAAGGTTGGATACGAGGAAGAGAGGGTGCAGAGCTGGGAGGCGTATCAAACAAAAAAAGGAGAAGGGAGAGCGAATAGGGGGCTTTTATAACCTCGCTCAGGTCACTCTATCTCAGAAAGAAACGAATATCTTACAGGCGGGCTTAAAATGTGCACCGAAAAGACCAATCAATAAATTCACTGTTTATATGGACATACACAAATATGTCAGAAAAGTCAATATTAAAAAATATTTTTTGGGGCGTACGGGAGAAGTCCCAGTTAGGCCTCCAGAGGTGCAGATTGGATTGGACAGTGGACTAAGTAATAGGTCCGTGTTCAATCCACCCGTAGCCTCTAATCATCATATTGAGACTTTTAAAAAATTAGTATTAAAAGATCTAGAAACAATAGTACCACAAAAAAATCTAAACCCCCAGTATATAGTGGATGGTATTAAATCCCTAGAAAATAGGAAAGAGGTGGTCATACGCCCGGCCGACAAAGGCGGGGGCGTCGTTATCCTCAGTAAAGAGTTTTATCATACTCAATTAATAGAAATGTTATCTGACAGTGATACCTATGAAAATCTGGCAACTGATCCAACTAATAATTACCGAGCAGACTTGGGTAGGTTGGTGGAGTATGGGTACTCTGCGAGGGTGCTGAACAAGAAGGAGAAACACTACTTGTTCCCCAGTTTCAATAGAATACCCACGATATATACTTTGCCCAAAATTCACAAGGATACCTTGAAACCACCTGGCCGGCCCATTGTTAACAGCATAGGCTCTGTCACAGCAAGGGCTGGTGAATATTTGGATAAATTCCTACAGGCTAGTGTCATCTGCACAAGGGCGTATCTAAAAGATACCAAGGAATTCATTAATCTGCTACGTACAGTTCAGATCTCCGAACAGCAAGAGATCTTTCTGGTGACAGCAGATGTCTCCTCACTTTACACCATCATCTCGCATGAGGATGCACTGCTGGCCTTAAATTGGGCCCTTAGTAAACGTGAAGACCTACCAGATCTGCAGAAAAGGTTTTTGGGGATGCTGTTAGACTTCTGTCTAACCCACAACTATTTTTGGTATGGGGGCTCCTTTTACACTTAGAAGAGAGGTGTGGCTATGGGCGCAAAATTTGCGCCCAGCCTCGCCAATCTCTTCATGAGTGAGTGGGAGGACAGAACAATCTACGCATCCGATATTAAGGAACTGGTCTTCTATAGAAGATATATAGATGACCTGTTCTTTATTTGGGCTGGGACGGAAGAGAGCTTATCGCACTTTGTTCACAAACTGAATGATAATAATAAAAATATCAAATTGGAGTCCTGTTGGAGCAAAGAACAGGTCAATTACCTAGATGTCACAGTCATACGAACTAAGAATGAGCTGACCACAAGGGTATTCTTCAAACCCACTGATAGAAACAGCTATTTGGCCATCCAAAGTGGTCACCATCCGGTGTGGTTGAGGAATATTCCTAAAGGTCAGCTTATGAGGGTACGTCGGAACTGTACGAAAGATGAGGATTTTGTGCAGCAGTCTGATGTGGTGTTATCTAGGTTTTGTGAAAAAGGATACAGACAATCTGATTTGGATCAGGTTTTCCAACAAGTACGGGCCACCTCAAGGGAGAGTACTCTTGAGCAGTCCGAAAGAGTGGGGGGAGACAAACATGAGTGGGCTTTCCTGAGCAGCTTCCATGCCCAGTATCGGGAAGTGGAAGCCATTTTTAAAAAATATTGGCCAATACTGTCATTAGACAGGGTGTTGAAGGACAAGATACCAAACGTCCCGCAGTTCATATACACGAAAGCCCCTTCATTTGCAGATAGGGTGGTCAAAAAGGTGATTGACCCTCCCAGACCTTTAAGTATGTTCTGGGACAAGGCTGGCTTTTTTGCTTGCCGGAGATGTGTGTCCTGCAGACAGGTTGACACGCACCTGCGTAACTTCACCTCGTTCATATCTACAGCCAATGGAAGGAGGTTCACTATTAAGGACTTTGTGACATGTAGCACGAAATACGTTGTGTATGCTATACAATGTCCATGTGACCTTCTTTATATTGGCCGGACAAAGAGAAAATTAGGAAAAAGGGTCTCTGAACATATAGCAAACATCAAAGCAGGATATAAAGACCATAACCTGTCCCTACACTTTCGCAAAAAACATGATAGGGACCCCTCACAATTAAAATTCTGGGGAGTAGAAAAACTATCGGCCCACTGGCGTGGGATGAATAAAGTGAGGGAGATCTCCAAATGCGAAAGTAAGTGGATCTATCTGACTGGCTCTTTACAGCCCACAGGATTAAATGTGGAGTTAGACGTAAATTGTTTTATCAGCAATTCTTGAAAATTTTCTTTTTGGGGATTTGGATCATTTAAGATATATATTTTTGATAAAAGGAACTAGTAGGAAATGTAGTGATATGAGATCATTATTAGAAAAGGGGACACTGACATTCTCATCCTGCATGGATGGTCGTTGAACAGCTACCTGTGTTGTCATGATTGACACAGGTGTGGAATTTGTATGGCCACTCGAGCCACCATGTAGGTGTGAATGTCTAGTGCAGTAGTTATTATCTCCTTTTTATCATTTTTATCATTTGTTCATTGTTTATTTAATTTTTTGTATATTGTTTTGACTTGGATAGACTGGATATACATGAAATGATTATAATGGTCGAGGCACTGAAATGTTGGCCTATAGCCTCGAGCTTGTTTAAATCATTTGGAATGTGTCCTATGTATCAGTTGAAATTGTACTGCATTGAGAGATGTATGTCACAAATTTCTTTTTTGAATTATTGGTCTGTGAATGCTTGTTAATTTTAAGAGGTGATCTCCATAAGTATTCGTAATTATTGTCATATGATAATGTGATACTTACCGGTGGTTACACAGTGATCATCATGATTTCATTGCACTTAGCTTGGAAATTTTATTATTTGAAATTTATATTTTATTGGTACCGATTTTCTTCCCAGATTGGATGGTGTATGGGAACTTACACCATTCGGGTCTGGAGTTACAATAGAACCACATACACCAGTGGGCAGACACCGGCATAGTACAACACTTTTAGGGGTTGGGAACCTAGATGATCGATTCAGCAGTTCACATGGTGTGTCGCTGGGTCCCCACCGGTGGGTTGCGCAATTGGTACTGCATCAATTTTAAGTGTGATGGCAGAGGGGGTTAATTTCCCCGTCTGCTTTTGCGATATAGCAGAGACGCCGCGCCGTGCGGTCACACCCTCAGACGAAGTAATGACGAAACGCGTCAGGGCGTGACC
This sequence comes from Glandirana rugosa, assembly GCA_018402905.1. Classification (NCBI taxonomy): domain Eukaryota; kingdom Metazoa; phylum Chordata; class Amphibia; order Anura; family Ranidae; genus Glandirana; species Glandirana rugosa. The sequence goes on from BLSH010255450.1 coordinate 18,071, forward strand.
GCGCGGTTGTCTGTCTGCATCGGCTGGGACTCCTCCGTTCCCGGGAGCACCGCTTCGCTTCGCGCTGGTTCGCTTTAGCTTAGGAGTGGTGAGACGGATCAGTCCTTAACCGTGACATTTTTACTCTTTGAATGCTCATTTTATTCAGTTAAAGTGTGAGTTTATATCTATATGGGGGGTTTTTATGTCATTAGTGCTAAATAAAATTTGTGGATCATGCACTATGTGAGCACGTTTTATTGAAGGAAATTCCGAGTACATATGTACTGACGATGCAAAGAGGAGGGATAGCAGAGGAAGTACGTTTGTGGATTACCTTGTGAACCTGATTGCTACCACCGATCTGTGTATATACCCGCTTAGGATTCGGAGGGGTGTCTGATAAAGAAGTGGTGTACACCATATAAACCCGAATGCGAGCTGTCCAGTGACATCTGGTGAGTTTTTTCACGTAGGGGGGTCTGTCCTCCCTGCATTGTTCACACGAGGTGTGGTGGTGGCCAGGACTTTTCATTATCACAGTCTTGAGTGGATGGACGGTTCCTTGATTGATTCATGAAGATTTTATAATATTAAGGACTGTTTAAGCGCTGCTTGCAATTTGTTGGTCTTTAATGATTTAATAGCTTTCTTTTGGTGGTATTTAATCACCCCTGGGATTTTTATTTTTTGCGATATAAATTAAAAAAAAACAGAACATTTTCAAAAACAATGCATTTTTCTTCGTTTCTGTTATAAAATTTTGCAAATAAGTAATTTCTCTTCATAAATTTTGACCAAAAATGATACTGCTACATTTCTTTGGTAAAAATAACCCAAATCGGGGTTTATTTGGTGTTGGCGGACAGACAGCTGTTTTGGGGACTGTGACAGATGTTTTGTGTATGGTGACAGATGTGACGGGGACATGCAGCTGTTTTGGGGACTGTGACAGATGTGACGGGGACATACAGATGTTTTAGGGACTGACAGATGTTTTGTGTATGGTGACAGATGTGATGGGGGACATACAGATGTTTTGGGGACTGTTTTATGGGGACACTTATGTGTATGGGGACAGGGGTATCAGTGTGTTTGGTGCACTGTGTGGGGGGCGATCTGTGAGAGCTTTCTGCATGAAATCCTCATCATGCAGAGAGCTGTCACATAGCTGCAGCCCCCCCCCCCCCCCGCACTGAGCTCTCACCGAGCTCGGCGGGAGGAGAACTGTCACAAAGACGTTCGTCTCTGTTTACAATGTGACGGCTGTGATTGGACACAGCCGTCACATGATCGGGAGGGCCAATCAATGCGCCCATATCCCGATCTCTGCTCAGCTGGATCCTGTGATCATAATGGTCACAGGATCCAGCTGCAGCGCGCCACGTGGCCGCGCTGCGAGCTCCTGTTCTGCAGGACGTATATGCACGTCCTGTCAGAACGGGGAAGCTCCCACCTGGCCTTATATGTACAGTGGCCGGGTGGGAGGTGGTTAATGCAGCCACACCAGTGCCCATTAATGCAGCCACACCAGTGCCCATTAATGCAGCCACACCAGTGCCCATTAATGCAGCCACACCAGTGCCCATTAATGCAGTCAAACCAGTGCCCATTAATGCAGCCACGCCAGTGCCCATTAATGCAGCCACGCCAGTGCCCATTAATGCAGCCACACCAGTGCCCATTAATGCAGTCAAACCAGTGCCCATTAATGCAGCCACGCCAGTGCCCATTAATGCAGCCACACCAGTGCCCATTAATGCAGCCACACCAGTGCCCATTAATGCAGCCACACCAGTGCCCATTAATGTAGCCACACCAGTGCCCATAAACACAGCCACACCAGTGCCCATTAATGCAGCCACACCAGTGCCCATCAGCGCAACCTGATCAGTGCTCATCAGCGCAGCCACATCAGTTACCATTAATGCAGCCACACCAGTGCCCATTAATGCAGCCTCACTGGTGCCCATTAATGCAGCCTCACTGGTGCCCATTAATGCAGCCACACCAGTGCCCATTAATGTAGCCACACCAATGCCCATTAATGCAGCCACACCAATGCCTATCAGCGCAACCTGATCAGTGCCCATCAGCACAGCCACCTCAGTGCCCATTAATGCAGCCTCACCTGTGCCCATTAATGCAGCCTCACCTGTGCCCATTAATGCAGCCTCACCAGTGCCCATTAATGCAGCCACACCAGTGCCCATTCATGCAGCTACACCAGTGCCCATCAGCGAAACCTGATCAGTGCTCATCAACGCAGCCACAGCAGTGCCTATTAATGCAGCATGATCAATGCCCATTAATGCAGCCTCACCAGTGCTCATTAATGCAGCATGATCAATGCCCATTAATGCAACCTCACTAGTGCTCATGAATGCAGCATGATCCATGCCCATTAATGCAGCCTCACCAGTGCCCATTAATGCAGCCACACCAGTGCCCATTAATGCAGCCTGATCAGTGCTCATTAATGCAGCCACACCAGTGCCCATTAATGCAGCCTGATCAGTGCTCATTAATGCAGCCACACCAGTGCCCATTAATGCAGCCTGATCAGTGCTCATCAACGCAGCTACACCAGTGCTCATTAAAGCGGAGTTCCACCCAAAAGAGGAACTTTAAGGGAAGGTGACCCCCTGACATGCCACAATTGGCATATCATTTTTTGGGGGTGGCCAGGGACCCTGCTAACACAGGGTCCCAGGTTCCACTTCCTGTCCTGGCTGCCCATTAATGCAGCCACACCAGTGTCCATCAGCGCAGCCTGATCAGTGCTCATCAGTGCAGCCTGATCAGTGCCCATTAACGCAGCCTGATCAGTGCCCATTAATGCAGCCTGATCAGTGCCCATTAATGCAGCCTGATCAGTGCCCATTAATGCAGCCACACCAGTGCCCATCAGTGCAGCATGTGGTGGGTGGGGCTGCTGGGTCCCTCCTACAGGTCTGCTGTACAGCACAGTGATTATGTCACTTCTACTTTCCAGGCAGTATCTGGGTTTGCAAAGGAATTTGGTGTGCATGGAGTGAATTTCAATCCTTTTGCACATTTAATACATTTGGAGTTAAGCTTTAACTGCTGGAAACATTGTACCTTTTAGGGGATAATAATAATAATAATCAGACTTTGTGAAAGGTTTGTTTGCCTAAAGTGTACACCTAATCTGTCAGGTCTTTTCCAATCTCTGACTATCTTAGTAAATGTAAAAACTCTCATTAGCCAACTTTTTTTTCTAAGACATGGGTGCAGTATTCCCTTGATACTATCAATGGATTTTCAGTAATACATTTCCCTTAGGTATGCAGTTTATATTTTTTGGAGAGATGATCAGTTGCAGTGTCAAGCCATCTTCAATCGATCTATGCGCAAACGTTTCATGATTGGATGGATGTGTTTGCAGTATTAGCCTGCTTGTGTATTCCATGGGGAGTAAACACATGTAAAATACAATAACCATGCAGCCTATTGATGAACTGATGGTCTTGTATGCCTGCGTGAGAAAGTAGAATACACTGGCAATGCATTAAATGGCAAACCAACCGTAAAATACCATTAGGCAAGGTCAGCACTTTCTGTGAACTGTAGGTGAAGATGTGTTTAGATGAACATCTGGTGGACTTGCTAAGAATCAAAAGTAACTACAGTGCCTTAAAAAAGTATTCATACCCTTTGCAATTTTGCCATATTACAACCAAAAATGTAAATGTCTTTTATTGGGATTTTATGTTATAGACCAACACAACATGACACATAATTGTGAAGTGGAAGGAAAATGATAAATGGTTTTCAAAATGTTTTACAAATAAATATGTGAAAAGTGTGGCTTGCATGCGTATTCAGCCCCCTTTACTCGGATACCCCAAACTAAAATCTAGTGAAACCAATTGTGTTGGAAAAGTTTACAGCGCTCCTCCTCCCCGCAGTTGATAATACACATTCCTCCTTATTATCTTAGTGCTGAATAAGTGCTAATAAAAATGCTGTATTCATGCAAATATTCCACTCAGTGAAGGTCGAAGTCCATATAAACAATTGTATGTACATGAATGCAGCACTATTATTAGCACTTATTTAGCACTTTAAGATAATAAGGAGGAACGTGTATTATCAACTGCGGGGAGGAGGAGCGCTGTAAACTTTTACAACATATTTTTCTTTGCCCCCAGTTAGGGGGTAATTTATACAGCTGCACCACTAGTTGACTCCCAAATCCACTTCAAGGCGCGAGTGACACAACACACGTGGAACCAATTGCCTTTAGGAGTCACCTAATTAGTAAATAGAGACCACCTGTGTGTAATTTAATATCCGTATACATACAGCTGTTCTGTGAAGCCCTCAGAGGCTGTTAGAGAACCTTAGTGAACAAACAGCATCATGAAAGCCAAGGAACACACCAGACAGGTCAGGGATAAAGTTGTGGAGAAGTTTAAAGCAGGGTTAGGTTATATAAAAATATCCCAAGCTTTGAACATCTCATGGAGCACTGTTCAATCCATCATCTGAAAATGTAAAAAGTATGGCACAGCTGAAAACCTACCAAGACATGGCCGCCCATCTAAACTGACAGGCCTGGCAAGGAGAGCATTAATCAGAGAAGCAGCCAAGAGGCCCATGGTGACTCTGGAGGAGCTGCAGAGATCCACAGCTCAAGTGGGAGAATCTGTCCACAGGAGAACTATTAGTCATGCACTCCACAAATCTGGCCTTTATGGAAGAGTGGCAAGAAAGCCATTGTTGAAAGAAAGCCATAAGAATTCCTGTTTGCAGTTTGTGAGAAGCCACGCAGGAGACACAGCAAACATGTGGAAGAAGGTGTTCTGGTCAGATGAGAACAAAATTGAACTTTTTGGCCTAAAAGCAAAACGCCATGTTTAGTAGGGAACTAACACTGCACATCACCCTGAACACACCATCCCCACCGTGAAACATGGTGGCGGCAGCATCATGTTGTGGGGATGCTTTTCCTCAGCAGGGATAAGGTAGCTGGTCAGAGTTGATGGGAAGTTGGATGGAGCCAAATACAGGGCAATCTTAGAAGAAAACCTGTTAGGGTCCTTTCACACACACGGACCGTTCATCAGTTCATCAGTTTATCAGTTCATCAGTTCATCAGTTTTTCATCCGTTTTTCATCAGTTTTTTTCATCCGTTTTTCATCAGTGGTCATCAGTTTTTCATCAGTTTTTTTTTACATTCACTACCAATGCAAAAACGGATGAAAAACTGACAGTTCGTCAGTTTACATCCGTTTTTCGTCCGATCCGTTTTTTTGACGGATGAAAAATAGGACTTTCATCCGTTCAAAAAAACGGATGCTGACGGAAGCGGATGAAAACGGATGAAAATAGCTGATCATCAGTTGTCATCAGTTTTTCCATAGAGTTGCATTAATGTCCGTTTTTCATCCGTCAACGGATGGATGAAAAACGGACAAACTGTCCGTATGTGTGAAAGGGGCCTTAGAGTCTGCAAAAGACTTGAGACTGGGGCAGAGGTTCACCTTCCAACAGGACAATGACCCTAAACATACAGCCAGAGCTACAATAGAATGGTTTACATCAAAGCATATTCATGTGTTAGAATGGCCCAGCCAAAGTCCACACCTAAATCCAACTGAGAATCTGAGGCAAAACTTGAAAATTGCTGTTCACAGACGCTCTCCATCCAATCTGAGAGAGCTTGAGCTATTTTGCAAAGTATAATGGCTAAACATGTCACTCTCTAGATGTGCAAAGCTGGTAGAGACATCCCCAAATAGACTTGTGGCTATAATTGCAGAAAAAGTTGGTTCTAAAAACTATTGACTCAGGGGGGCTGAATACAAATGCCCCCCACACTTTTCACATATTTATTTATAAAAAAAATTGAAAACCATTTATCATTTCCCTTCCACTTCACAATTATGTGCCACTTTGTGTTGGTCTATCACATAAAATCCCAATAAAATACATTTACGTTTTTGCTTGTAACATGACAAAATGTGGAAAATTTCAAGGGGTATGAATACTTTTTCAAGGCACTATATATGGGGCTAATGCGTTTAACCACTTGCCGACCATCAATCGGCAATTGACGGCGGCAAAGTGGCGCTGTAAGGCAAATCGCCGTCATATGACGGCGGCCGCTAGATCGCGCACAGGAAGGCTTCCGGCGGCGCGCGCGCTCACTGTGTCCGGGGAGGGCCAGGGAGCGGGTGCGGCGTGAAGCAGCGTAGGTCCGTGTAAGTAAACACTGTGTGAGGGGGAAGGGCTGTGATCACAGCCTTCCTGTACGTGAAGGCTGTGACCACTTCCCTTCCCCAGCTAGGGCAGTCCCCCCACAGTTAGAACACGCCCAGGGAACATAGTTAACCCTTAGAGCGCCCCCTGCAGGTTAACCCCTTCACTGCCAATGGCATTTACACAGTAATCAGTGCATTTTTATAGCACTGAACGCTGTATAAATGCCAATGGTCCCAAAAAAGTGTCAAAATGTTCTGACATGTCCGCTGCAATATCGCAGTACCGCTAAAAATCGCAGATCGCCGCCATTATTAGTAAAAAATTAAAAAAAAATAAAAACCCCAAAAATGAATTCTCATCATCCGTAAACGCGACCACTTTTGCGCAAACCAATCAATAAACGCCGATTGCGATTTTTTTTATCGCAAATATGAGGAAGAATATAAATCGGCCAAAAACGGTGAAAAAAAATGTTTTTTTATATTTTTTTTTGGATTTGTATTTTAGCAAAAAGTAAGAAATTAGTTTTTTTTTGCAAAATTGTTGCTCTTCTTTTGTTTATAGCGGCGATCAAAAATGACGCAGCGGTGATCAAATACCACCAAAAGAAAGCTCTATTTGTTGGAAAAAAAGGACGCAAATTTCGTTTGGGTACAACGTCGCACGACCGCGCAATTTTCAGTTAAAGCGATGCAGTGCCGAATCGCAAAAAGGGCTCCGGTCCTAAAGCTGGAAATCCTTCCGGTCCTTAAGTGGTTAAAGAGGACCTTTCCTTCTCCAGTGTCTATAGATGGAACTGTTTTGCTTAAAAACAACTCTATAGTACACATTAAGGGAACGTAAACTCTGCTCAAGTCTGTCCCCAAAGATTGTTATTCCCCCATCCGGTGCCACCATCTTGTGTCTTGCACAGCATAGAGAAACAGAATCAAGGATGTCAATTACAGCCTGCATGTCAATCAACCATCAACAACCTTAGCCACAGTAGCATGTCACAGTTTTCTGCAGGATAGTGGGTATATGTAAGCTGCATTTGAGAGCAGTTAAAGGGTAACTCCACTTTTGTGGGAAAAAAATAGCGAAAAAAATAAATAAATATATATTATATATATATATATATATATATATAAATAAATAAAAAAAGCGATAAAAA
>BLSH010255450.1:45315-92583 GCA_018402905.1 Glandirana rugosa
ACTCTGGAAGAGATCCTCTGTCACCAGGCGTCGTTAGGCTAGGCTGGCCACGGTCACGCACGTCCTCTCCACTGGTGTCGTTGCGGCTGCGGAAATTCCCCGAGATGGGGAAGAAGTCCGGCACTCACGACGTATGACTTCACTCCGTCGAATATATCCGACCCCCTCCCTCCTCGCGACTACTAGGCAAGTAGAGGGAGGACTACAAATTGGGAAGCCTACCACGGCCGGTATGAACTAACTAACCCAGTTTACCAAACTAGTGTTCCCAGCCCGTTGCACAACCTTTCTTTTTTAATTTTATCATCAATCAAGTATGGCCGGCACCATCCGAAGGGTTAAACATCAGGAGGGAGATGAACGGATCATCAGCGCTCCTCCCTCCCCCAGCCTATATAAGCTGCCTCACTTCAGTATGCAGCACTCACGGCCTGAAGAAGGGGTAGAGCCCCTTAAAGGCGTCGGCGTTGCTGTGGTCACCTCTCCTGCACGCACTGGCACCGGTCGGATCGGATTGCTGCGGACCACTGTCTCCTAGAGAAGGTCTCACGGGGACTCACCCAAGGACCCTCCTCCACCAGTACAGCTGAACCCACACTCCCCACCACCCCAGCCCACCAGGACCACCACAGGACTCCAGCAAAGAAGCCAGCAGTGGCTGACACTGCAAAGCGCAGCACCCTACTACTTCTGTGAGTAGTTACTTGTTATTTAATAAAATCCTGGTTTTTACTGTTACTCTTAGAGGCGCATTTGTTTTTTTCTTATTTGAAAAGACATCCCTCTGCTATTTTTTGGACCTGAAAACGCCGGTGCTAAAAACGCTGGTTAACTTTGCTACGGCGTTAATGCACGTTAGAGAGTCTTTTGCCGGCTCAGCGTCAAAAACGCTCTAACACTGCAGCTTCAGAACGCGCTGGCCGTGGGTTCTGCTTTCAGCTCACAAACGCCGACGCTATCTACAGTTCAAAAACATCAGCATGTGTATGGGGCCATTGAATAACATGGAGATGCGTTTTTAAGCTGCAAAAAATGCTCAAAAACCCGGCTGTTAAAACATCCGTGTGTATGAGGCGTTATAGCTTTCTTTCAACAATGCCTTTCACTCTTCACTCTTCCGTGAAGGCCAGATTTGTGGAGTGCACGACTAATAGTTGTCCTGTGGACAGATTCTCCCACCTGAGCTGTGGATCTCTGCAGCTCCTCCAGAGTTCCCATGGGCCTCTTGGCTGCTTCTCTGGTTAATGCTCTCCTTGCCCGTCTTGTCTTTAGGACGGCCATGTCTTGGTAGGTTTTCAGTTGTGCCATACTTTTTCCATTTTCGGATGATGGATTGAACAGTGCTCTATGAGCTGTTCAAAGCTTGGAATATTTTTTTATAACCTAACCCTGCTTTAAACTTCCCCACAACTTTACCCCTGACCTGTCTGGTGTGTTCCTTGGCATTCATGATGCTGTTTGTTCCTTAAGGTTCTCTAACAAACCTCTGAGGGCTTCACAGAACAGCTGTGTTTATACTGAGATTAAATTACACACAGGTGGACTCTATTTCCTAATTTGGTGACTTCTGAAGGAAATTGGTTCCACTAGATTTTAGTTAGGGGTATCAGAGTAAAGGGGGGTGAATACAAATGCACACCACACTTTTCACATATTTATTTGTAAAAAATGTTGAAAACCGTTTATCATTTCCTTCCACTTCACAATTATGTGCCACTTTGTGTTGGTCTATCACCTAAAAATTCCAATAAAATACATTTAGGTTTTTGGTTGTAACATGACAAAATGTGCAAACGTTCAAGGGGTATGAATACTTTTTCAAGGCACTGTATTGCCCCTGATAACGGCACCCGAAGACTTAGCAAGTAGTTAACCCTTGCAGTGCTGTGGGGCCCCACCAGAAGGGTATATTTTATATTCATTATTGGAGTCCAGCTTTAAAGAGATGCAAGGTCGCACAGCTGTGTTGCTAGCTTGCTTGTGACAATTGTACTCTTATCACTGACTGGTTACACTGTCTTCTTGTGCCATATGGGATGTTAATTTGGTTTCAGATTATCAGGGAACTTCCGAAGCTTTATAAAAAGGCATTTCTTGGCCCAGCTTTCCCTGCAACGCACAAATGCTATTCAGCTTTATATTTCACTGACTGGTGTCCCTGGATGTAATCTAATGCGTGCAGGGAGAATTTAAAATAGCTTTCCCCTCTTTCTTGGCAACCAGGCGAGTTAATGTGGCCCTTTGTGGTAAAGAGTTACAAGGGAAAAGAAGTTGATTATAGAAGCTCATGGATCAAGATTTTCTAAAGGAGATTATTATAGTTATCGTACTCCCTAGAAGGAACGAAAATGTCTCATTCAGTAAAAATTCCTTCTTAAATTATCTCTAGGATCTAAACTTCACACAAATCCCATTAAAGTGTTAAAGCGTATTTCAGAAAAAAAATGTTATTCCATATTTGTTCATGACTTTTCATTTATTTAAAACAAAGACGATCCACTTTCTGCAGCTGTAGGTTTGACATAAGAGCAGGAGATGCAAAAGTGACAGTTACATGGGTTGGGAAAAACCATAAAACACTGGCAGGGGTTCTTACATTGGTCAGATTTTGTTTATATGGTTAATACCAATTTTTCCAAAATAAACTGCTGCTGTAGCTGGTTAAAAAAGTTAGCTTTAGTTTGTGTGTCTTTTATTTAAAGTAAATTTAAAACTGTGACAGCAGGCAGGTAAAGACGCCTGTTTGCGTGCAGGATGGCAGGTACATCTGCCCAAGATTTAAAGTGTATACAGACTTATACCACTAGGGGGAGTGCTTGGAGTCTTGCAGGAGTAGAGGTAATGAGCCCAGCTGGGTTGAGCTGGCTCACTAAGGCCTCTACAAGAGCTCCCAGCAGGCACAGATGAGTGCTCCATCCTGGAACCAGTTTCTGTGACCATAGACTGGGCAGCATAACATACATCCTGTACACGGTAAGGCCTGTGTCCTGCAGTGAGAGGTAGGAGCTAGGTACAGCGGTAGGCTGTACCCAGCTGACAGACGGGGAAACCCAGTGGCCAAGTGGCCTAGGATTTATTTTGATGTTTTTGCTTTACTGTTTTTCACATTGTAACTAGTGAGAATAAACTACCTTTTTGTTTTCACCTGAAACTGCTGTCTCGCTGTGCCTAAATTGTGCAGTGAACCCTTCCAGGGGGTCACACACACCCGCTGCCGAGCTAACCCCCTTACAATATCTACAGTGAGGGAAAAGGGTATTTGACCCCCTACTGATTTTGTACGTTTGCCCACTGACAAAGAAATGATCAGTCTATACATGTAATGGTAGGTTTATTTTAACAGTGAAAGACAGACTAACAACAAAAAAATCCAGAAAACCGCATTTCAAAAAAGTTATAAATAGATTTGCATTTAAATGAGTGAAACAAGTATTTGATCTGCTATCAGTCAGCAAGATTTCCGGCTCCAGGTGTCTTCTATACAGGCAAGGAGCTGAGATTAGGAGCTCTCTAAGAGTCGGTTCACACAGGGGCGATGCGACTTCAGGCGCAAATTTGTAGGCAATTTGAATGCGACTTCAGCGTGACTTTGGGTGACTTACAACGCGACTCAAAGCAACCTCCATGCCAGGCCACTTTGCCTGTGGCCAATCAGATAATAAATCTCTTCTCACATCATTCCTTTTACCTGGGTAAAGTTTCTTTTTCCTGTAAAGTAGCTTCAATATAGATGGGGATCCGACTTGGAGGCGACTTACATTGAATTCTTTGGGCACAAGTTGGATAGAAGTCACCTTGAAGTAGTACAGGAACCTTTTCTGAAGTCGGAGTGACTTCAGTAGTGTACATTAAGACGGCTCCCATTCACTTCAATGGGATTTCTTCTGTCAAGAGACTTGGGGCGACACACATCGGATCCCAAGTCGCTGTAGTGTGAACCGGCTCTTAAAGGGAGTGCTCCTAATATCAGTTTGTTACCTGTATAAAAGACACCTGTCCACATTGGCATCTGATTGATTGATTGCTTATCTCTCCACCATGACCAAGACCAAAAAGCTGTCCAAGGATAGCAGGGACGAGATTGTGGACCTACACAAGGCTGGAATGAGCTACAAGACCATCGCCAAGCAGCTTGGTGACAACAGTTGGTGCAATTGTACGAAACACAAAATAACTGTCAATTTCCCTCGATCTGGGGCCCCATGCAAGATCTCACCTCGTGAAGTTTTAATGATCATGAGAACAGTGAGGAATCAGCCCAGAACTACACGGGAGAATATTGTCAATGATCTCAAGGCAGCTGGGACCATAATCACCAAGAAACAATTGGTAACACACTACACTGTGAAGGACTGAAACCCTGCAATGCCCACAAGGTCCCCCTGCTCAAGAAAACACATGTACAGGCCTTTCTGAAGTTTGCTAATGAGCATCTAAATGATTCAGAGGAGAACTGGGTTAAAGTGTTGTGGTCAGATGAGACCAAAATCAAGCTCTTTGTCATCAACTCAACTCGCTGTGTTTGGAGGAGGAATGCTACCTATGACTCCAAGAACACCATCCCCACCATCAAACATGGAGGTAGAAAACATTATGCTTTTAGGGGTGTTTTTCTGCTAAGGGGACAGGACAACTTCACTGCATCAAAGGGATGATGGACGGGGCCATGTGCCATCAAATCTGAGAGACTTCCTTCCTTCAGCCAGGGTATTGAAAATGGGTCGTGGATGGGTATTGCAGCATGACAATGACCCAAAACACATGGCCAAGGCGACAAAGGAGTGGTTCAAGAAGAAGCACATTAAGGTCCTGGAGTGGCCTAGCCAGTCTCCAGTCTTTAATCCTATAGAACATATGTGGAGGGAGCTGAAGGTTTGAGTTATCAAACGTCAGCCTCAAAACCTTAAAGTGGATGTAAACCCACCACCAACCCAGTATAAACTAATGACACAGTATTAATGTATATATACATGCAAGACTCCTGTATCTATCCCTACCTTTCAAATGTCCTTCCTGTAAACACTAGCAGCTCTGTAAAACTCTGAAATCAGTGGGTGTCTATGTTTGCTGGGGTTTAGTTGGTGGAGTTGTGATGTCACAAGCCTCCCCACCCACGTCTATACTGAGACATTGAGGAGGGAGTGAGGGGGTGTGTAAAACTTTCTCTGCTGTGTGAAGGAGATAAGCAAATTGCTTGTCACTCACAGAGCAAGGGGCGGATCGACTGTGTATTTCCCTGTTAGTCGGACTTTCTCTTCCTGATAAAAGATAAGCTCATTACTCACAGTTGGATTAACTCTTTGTGGCAAGACTGGGCACAGGTGACATGACATGCTATACTCTACCAGGCAGAATTATTAAGTAATTTTTTTTTTTCGGGTTTACATCCACTTTAATGATGTGGAGAGGATCTGCAAAGAGTAGTGGGACAAAATCCCCCCTGAGATGTGCGCAGACCTGGTGGCCGACTACAAGAAACGTCTGACCTCTGTGATTGCCAACAAGGGTTTTGCCACTAAGTATTAAGTCCTGTTTTGCTAAGGGGTCAAATGCATATTTCACTCAATAAAATGCAAATCATTTATAACTTTTTTGAAATGCATTCTTCTGGATTTTTATGTTATTCTGTCTCTCGCTGTTAAAATAACCCTACCATTAAGTTAGGGAGACGTAGAAAAAAAAGTTAATAAGAATTAATTAGATAAAGGCTAAAAAGCTTATGGAATCAGAAGGAAAGTGTCATAGAAATGGGAACTGTCATAAAAGAAAGTGATCGTGATTTAGAAAACGAAGATCATTTTAGGCTCCATTCACATTAACGTGTTTCCAAAGTCGCATGATTTCCAGTTTAACTTTGGAGCGACTTTGATCCAACTTCACATTTTCTAGACCAAAGTCACACCAAAGTAGTGCTGGCACCCTTTCAAAATCGATGCGACTTGCACCGATCTGAACAGGTGCCATTGCAAACAATGGGCTGCGACATGTCATGCGACTTGTCGTGTCCAAATGTGTCACATGACTGATGGAAGTGGTCCTGTGTGGCTCCAAAACGTTGCTGTTTGTTGTAACAATATGATCGCTGAATACCTGTATGCTTTGGACCCATTTTGGAGATCCATTGTGTGCTGGTGACTTCTCTCACTCTGACTCTCACTCTGGCTATTCACACTTCAGCACCCACTTATACATACAGCCACAGGAACGTGTGCATTGGGAATAGTGTGTTGTCATGTCCAAAGTCGCATAACAAGTTGCACAAGTTTGAATGGGCCCTAAAATAACTTCAAGCTAAACTTCAGGCAAACATCTAAATACACAGATGAAATACATACAAGGGAGCAGTTTTACCTGCCATAGGATTTGTATGTCTGTCCAAACGCTTCTGAGATTTACTTGGCTGTCTGGTAGAGAGGTAGTCCTGATTTTTTCTCTGCTGCAGTTCAGTAGAACTTATAGGTTGTGTCCCTCCCTCCTGTGACTGGACAGTGAAAAGAGAAGCAGCAGAAGGATGAGCCCATTACTCTGTCACGTGCTTTCTTCTTTATCAGCATATTCATTGTCCACACATGATCTGTTTGGCTCCTGGTGCTGCTTCTCCCTCTCCTAAGTCAAATTCTGGATTCACTGCTTACATTTGAACAAAGTATTTCTAAAGAGGTTGTAAAGGCACAAGGTTTTTCATGCAGGGTGGATTTGATGTAAATCAAATCAATTTAAATCACTAGTAAAAAGGCAACTGTCATCTCTGTTACGCAGCGGATCCTCCTCTGATCCGCTGTTGACTCGCCGACAGTCCCATTCACTTTAATGGGACAGCTGGTGATGCGGCAGTGACGCAGCAGGTGAGTGGATACCCACTAACAGGCGCTGCCATGATGGATGTGAAATGATGTGAAATGACAGGTGCTCTTTAAATGTAAGCGCTTATTCTTGCTGGTAGTTTAGAACCTTTAATATTTGCAAACAAAATGAAGGTTTCCTATTTAGAATAATAAGCTGTCAGGTTAGTAAAACAGCAATATCAGATCAGTTCAATCATACAGTTTGTAATGTACATAGATTTGCAAAACAATGGGATAAAGGAATATTCCTAACCTTTGTTTTATCTCATGGTTACTGAAAAATTGTGTGAATGCATCAATGCAGTGCACGTTATCTCCGCTTGCAGAGCTTGGATTCATTGAGTGAGTTTACCAAAAATGTAAATATTGCAGAATATACAGCCTCATGCTACATAACTAAGCTCCATTTCATGCTGAATAAACTAAATTATTACTGTATTTTAAATAGAAAACTATCTTTAGATCGATTTTTACTCCAAAAGCATTTTGTTAAAATAAATGTGATAAAAATAAAAAAAAATCTGATTTAAATAAAAAAAATCTGATTTTTACATTTTTTTTTCTTAAATCATTGATTTTTATCCAGAAAGAAAGGGGAGGGAGGCGCACCTAAGTGTAGTATTAACAACACAATTTATTGCTCAAAGTAAAATGCACTTACAAGATGTAAGGTAAACACACGCATGTCATGAAGAGATCATCATCCTCAGGGGCTGCCACCGTGTATTGCATCTTCTCGGGTGCAGATGGCTGTGGAGGGGAGAGCTGGGATGCAGGAAGCATCCAGGAAGTCAGAGCTCACCACAGGAGGAAATGACGTCACCGAATGGGTGGGACCAGATTGAGGAGAGGATGAGAGGAAGAACAGGCTCCATGCTCGGAGCCAATTTATGATTTCTTGGCCATTTTTCAGAGAATATGAATTAGAACACAAACTTTTCTTTCACTCGTAGTTAGTGTTTGGGTGAAGCCTTTTATTATTAATTAACATTTTTTAAATCATAATGAAACGGAAACTACCCAAATGACCCTGATCAAAAGTTTACATACCCTGGTGATTTTGGCCTGATAACCTGCACACAAGTTGACACAAAGGGGTTCAATGGCTATTAAAGGTAACCATCCTCACTTGTAATCTGTTTGCTTGTAATTTGTGTGTGTGTATAAAAGGTCAATGAGTTTCTGGACTCCTGACAGACCCTTGCATCTTTCATCCACTGCTGCACTGACGTTTCTGGATTCTGAGTCATGGGTAAAGCAAAATAATTGTCAAAGGATCTGCTGGAAAAGGTAGTTGAACTGTATAAAACAAGAAAGGGATATAAAAAGATATCCAAGGAATTGAGAATACCAATCTGCAGTGTTCAAACTCTAATTAAGAAGTGGAAAATTAGGGGTTCTGTTGAAACCAAACCACGGTCAGGTAGACCAACTAAAATTTCAGCCACAACTGCTAGAAAAATTGTTTGGGAAGCAAAGAAAAACCCACAAATAACTTCAGGTGAAATACAGGACTCTCTAAAACATGTGGTGTGGCTGTTACAAGATGCACAATAAGGAGGCACTTGAAGAAAGATGGGCTGCATGGTTGAGTCACCAGAAGAAAGCCATTACTGCGCAAATCCCACAAAGTATCCCACTTACAATACGCCAAACAGCACAGAGACAAGCCTCAAACCTTCCTGCACAAATTCATTTGGAGTGATGAGACCAAAATTGAGCTTTTTGGCCACAACCATAAACCCTAAATTTGGAGAGGAGTCAACAAGGCCTGTGAAACACAGAAGTGGATCGCTGATGTTTTGGGGATGTGTGAGCTACAAAGGCAAAGGAATTTTGGTCAAAATTGATGTTAAGATGAATGCAGTATGTTATCAAAAAATACTGGAGGAACATTTGCATTCATCAGCCAGGAAGCTGCACATGGGATGTACTTGGACATTCCAACATGACCATGATCTAAAACACAAGGCCAAGTCGACCTGTCATTGGCTACAGCAGAATAAAGTGAAGGTTCTGGAGTGGCCATCTCAGTCTCCTGACCTCAATATCATTGAGCCACTCTGGGGAGATCTCAAACGTGCAGTTCATGCAAGACAGCCCAAGAATTTCCAGGAACTGGAGGCTTTTTACCAAGAGGAATGGGCAGCTTTACCATCTGAGAAGATAAAGAGCCTCATCCACAAACAGCACAAAAGACTTCAAGCTGTCATTGATGTCAAAGGGGGCAATACACGGTATTAAAAACTGGGGTATGTAAACTTTTGATCAGGGTCATTTGGGTAGTTTCTGTTGTCATGATTTAAAAAGAGTAAACACAGTTGATTGATAATAGATGGTTTCAGACAAATACTAACTATGAGTGAAAAAAATATTTTTGTATGTCATTCATATTCTCTGAAAAATGGCCAAAAATCACAAATTCTGCCAGGGTATGTAAACTTATGAGCACAACTTTGTGTGTGTGTGTGTGTGTGTGTGTGTATATATATATATATATATATATATATATATATATATATATATATATATATATATATATACACACATTACCTGTCCGATCATTATTGTGCAGGTATCCATTGTTGTGCGCCGGTGTGTTTTTCCTCTCTATTGTCAATCACAGCCAGTGAGCCAATCCGTTATTTATTTTTAAAAAAAGCAAGGCTTTAATATTGCTTTAGACCCCTTTTCACACTGAGGCAGTTTTCAGGCGTTTTAACTGCCTCCCATGCCACCCCAGTGTGAATGCCGAGTGCTTTCACCCTGGGGCAGTGCGCTTGCGAGGCGGGAAAAAAAGTCCTGCAAGCAGCATCTTTGGGGAGGTTTGGGAGCGCTGTATACAGGCACTTTTAACCAATTCTTAACTCCTTCTTGGGGGTTAAAAGTGCCCCACTAGCTGCTGAAAAGCGCAGCTAAAACTAGCAGCGCTTTACTGCTAATGGACCCGCCACCCCAGTGTGAAAGGGCTCTTCAGGATGTATTATTGAATAATGAGTTGCATGAATTTGTGCCTTTTCTATCTAATTGGAGTTAAATGTAACCTCCATGTTTCAGTACCGCATTGACCTGAGCCCTGGTTCACATTGGTGCATTTTGGCATGCAATTTGACATGTCAAATCACATGCCAAATCGCTGGCAATGGCACCATCCGAATCGGTGCATTGCTGCATTTGCATCGCCGCACAGATTTTCAAAAGTAGTTTCTGTACTACTTTTGGCAATTTCAGGTGCGATTTCCATTGACATCTGTGCAGCAACCCACACAGATGTCTCTGAAATCGCACCTGAAGTCGGGACTGACATGCGGGAATGAAATGGTGCGAATTCAGCTGAACCCGCACCATTTCATTCCCGTACAAATGTGAATTTAGGCTGAAGAAGAGAGTTATTCTTTTAGAAAGCTTGCCCATAAAATAATTTTTAGTGCAAATGAAAAAGTCTACAGTACATCTAGAACTCAACTGTTTTGTTACAAGTGCATGAATACAACTACAATCATCTTATCTGACATTGAGTTCTTTCTTCCTCAGGACAGTATCGACGTTCCATGCACTGGTAGTTGGATGCTTCTGCTTGTATATTTTACTGTACGATGACGCTGTCAATGCTGACCCAGTTTGGTAAGAGGTGCTATCGTTTGATCATTTTCATACATAAAACATGAGGGTGACCGAGAAGTGTTTATAGATCAAGGCCCTGATCATTACAAATGAGCAGCCTTTCTTTAATTGTATGCAAAATGTAACTTTGGTACAATTATATTTCAGATATCAGTTAAATATCAGAGCACTCTGCGCCAGGGCCAATGATGTACTCTACAATCTCTTGAGAATCCATAGGATTGCAGAGTGCAGGTAAGGGTCCAGCCTGGAAGAGTTTTAACAAGCGACCAGGTGATCTAAGCAGCAATATCTTGCAGGTATAATCACTGGAGAAGGGAAGACGAGAGTGCTCTGGTATGTATAACCGTGTAGTTACACTTTATTATCTCCAGGCTGTGAACTTTTTCATTAGGCTTATTGGATAATCACAAGCCTGTAAAGGCCTTATGGAAAATGTCCCTGAAATTAATATGATGGTTGAAATTGCTGACCTCTGCTCTTGAAAATGCTAGTTGCCTGGCTTTCATGGGTACTTTTCAAATGACTTGGCCAGATAAATTATGCTAACCAGGCATTCTAACTTCTTTTGCTACGTACTTCTTCTAGGTCAGTTAATCAGAAAATGTAGAAGCCAGAAAAAACATGGCAACTGGCATTTTCAGAATAAGGTCAGAAATGGCAGTCCCTATGTATTTGCTACTTTATTTTAGGAATGTGAAGATTTTGTTTAATTTATTTGGACACAAGATGTTTATATTAAAGTGGAAGTAAACCCTCCTATCGGTTTCAGCCAAGGAAGCTGCCATCTTGGCCTCTGTTTAATCTTCAACTGCCATGATGCTGCACATGTGATCAGTTAGGCCCCTTTCACACATGCAGACCGTTCTAGTCCGCCTGTCCGTTTTTCAGGCAGACCCCATTGGATGCTCCATTCACCTCTATGGAACGACGGATGTCAGCAGTGAAATGTCCGCTGACATCCGCCACTATCCATTGCGCTAAATCCAGACATAAGGAAAACCCTATTTTCCATCTGTCTGGCGGATCAGATGAAAACTGACAGACGGTCCGTTTTCATCCGATGTCCCATAGAGTAGAGCAGAACTCTGACAGATCCATCTCTGCACAGTGATCAATCTCTGCATCAACGGATGGATCCCCACTGAGCAAGCGGAGTCTGTCAAAACAGGCAGCCCTGTGTGAAAGGGGCTTTATGACACCAGCCATTAGATGGTTTAAAGAGGAAGTAAACTCTGATGGGGTTTACTTCCTCAATATTCCCCTGCAAAGTAGAAGCATAATGGGCTACTATGCATTGCATAGTAGCCCATTATGTGCCACTTACCTGCAAACAAAGCCTACGATGTCCCCTGTGCAGGCAGCATCCATCTTCAGCCCTTCTTCCTTCCGGGGGCCGTGACTCTGACTCTGTGACTGTCCGGAGTCGCGTGACATCACTACCGCGCATGCTCGCAGGAGCCGCCAGTCACGGCACGATCACAGTGAAGGAACAGCAAGGAGGCCATTTCTTCACTGAGCATGTGACGAATGACGTCTACATCAGCAGAACACTGTATATCTCCTAAACCATGCAGGTTTAGGAGATATGCAGTACACCTACAGATAAGCCTTATTATAGGCTTACCTGTAGGTTAAAGTGGTTGTCATGAGTTGACAACCACTTTATCAGTTTGGTGAGAGCACAACCAATGTGACAGTTACATTTCCGACATGTGCCAGAAATGTAAGTGTTTTTTTAAACTTTTAAATGGATGGGTTTACTTTTGCTTTAAAGCAGAACTAACCCCACTGATTTAACGGCTTCAAAAAACAGTTACATTCCCAGCATGCCAGGTTGCTAGCTGTCACAGTTGCTTGTGCTCTCAACCAAACTCAAGCCATCAATTGGCAGGTGCCATAACTGATCACATGTGCAGCACCATGGCAGTTGTAGATCAAACAGAGGCTAAGATGGCAGCTTATTTGGCTGAAAAAGGATTGGAGGGTTTATTTCAGTTTTAAAAGGCCACTTAAAGCAGAGTTCCACCCAAAAGTAGAACTTCCGCTTGTCGGATTCCCCCCCCCCCTCAGGTGTCACATTTGGCACCTTTCGGGGGGGGGGGGCACCTGTCTCCCTCCTCCTCCACCTCCGCCATTGAGAAAGTGTATCGGTGGCTTGCAGTAGGGGCCTGGCCGTGAAGCCGAACGCCTACACGTCTGGGTTCCCTTAGTCTCAATGGCAACCGCCGCACTCGTCCATCGATCCAAAGATTGGTGGGCAGTGCCAACATCGCTGGACTCCAGGACAGGTAAGTGTCCTAAAGTTAAAAGTCAGCAGCTACTGTGTGTGTAGCTGCTGACTTTTAATTTTTAAAGGAGTGGCGGCAGGCGGCGGCTTTAATTAAAGAAAAATGTATTCTAGTTATGATAACATTCAGCATATGAAATCGTGTTTCTTTTTTTTTTTTTGCTAAGGTCTTTATTTTTATCCACCTTTAGACCCCTTTCACACTGAGGCAGTTTTCAGGCATTTTAGTACTAGAAATAATGCCTGTAAAGCGCCTGAAAACTGCCTCCCATGCCGCCCGAGTGTGAAAGCCGAGTGCTTTCACACTGGGGCGGTGCGCTTGCGGGACGTTAGGAAAAGTCCTGCAAGCAGCATCTTTGGGGCGGGTTGGGAGGGCTGTATACAGCACTCCCAAAACACCCCTGCCCATTGCAATGAATGGGCAGCGCTTCCGAAGCGCCTGAAAAGCAGTTCGGAAGCACCGCAACGCGGGAGTTTTTAACCCTGTCTTTACCGCGAACTTAGCTGCGGCCCTAGTGTGAAAGGGGTCTTACATGCACACCAAACTGTCCAGTTTACAGGGTTTGGGATAAACTGTTATACTGTCAGGGGTGGATAAAACAGTCACTTTTTACTCATATGGATTAACCACTTAAGGACCGGAAGGATTTCCAGCTTTAGGACCGGAGCCCTTTTTGCGATTCGGCGCTGCGTCGCTTTAACTGACAATTGCGCGGTTGTGCGACGTTGTACCCAAACGAAATTTGCGTCCTTTTTTTCCCACAAACAGAGCTTTCTTTTGGTGGTATTTGATCACCTCTGCGTCATTTCTGATCGCCGCTATAAACAAAAGAAGAGCGACAATTTTGCAAAAAAAAAACTAATTTCTTACTTTTTGCTAAAATACAAATCCAAAAAAAAAATATAAAAAAACATTTTTTTTCACCGTTTTTGGCCTATTTATATTCTTCATCATATTTGCGATAAAAAAAAATCGCAATTGGCGTTTATTGATTGGTTTGCGCAAAAGTGGTCGCGTTTACGGATGATGAGAATTCATTTTTGGGGTTTTTATTTTTTATTTATTTTTTACTAATAATGGCGGCGATCTGCAATTTTTAGCGGTCCTGCGATATTTCAGCGGACATGTCGGAACATTTTGACACTTTTTTGGGACCATTGGCATTTATACAGCGATCAGTGCTATAAAAATGCACTGATTACTGTGTAAATGCCATTGGCAGTGAAGGGGTTAACCTGCAGGGGGCACTCTAAGGGTTAACTATGTTCCCTGGGCGTGTCCTAACTGTAGGGGGACTGCACTATCTGGGGAAGGGAAGTGGTCACAGCCTTCACGTACAGGAAGGCTGTGATCACAGCCCTTCCCCCTCACACAGAGCGGAGGTCCGTGTTTACTTACAGGGACCTCCGCTCCTTCACTCCGGGGGGGGGCATCGCGGGTGGCTGGCGGCAATCGAAGCCGCCGCACCCGCTCCCTGGCCCTCCCCGGACACAGTGAGCGCGCGGGCGCGCCTCCGGCGGCGCACGCGCGCTCACTGTGCGCGATCTGGCGGCCGCCGTCAGATGCCGATTGGCGGTCGGCAAGTGGTTAAACCTTTTTTCCACAAGAAAAAAAACTGCTGATATAACTACACAAATGGTGTTCATTTGTTGCTTACTGGAAGGGTAAGTTTGCCAAAATGGTGAACTAGCTCCAAATATCCTGGCTACTCTCCGGGTCCCACTACACGTCATGTTGGCCTGTGCTGCTGGTGTATCGGTCTGTATACTGCAGTTCAGTCCACTTTTTATAACATAGACAGCCCAAGGTATTTAGTAAGAGGCGAGTTTTTTTAAGTTGTAATTTTTGTCACATTTTTTTTGGGAAGTTAAGAAATGTAAAAAAAAAAAAAGTTACATACTGTCACCACTGCAGTACAGCGTTATCATATAACTGGTGTGGCGGTAATCATAGACACTCACTACTGGCAAAAAAAAAAAAAAAAATTTGACATTTTTTTCTTTTTTTTTATGATTTTATTTTAACACCCTGTGACTAGAGCTATACAATGTTTCCATAATAACACTGTAGAACTCTGGGTAAGTGATCAGGATATTTTTTTGTTTTTTTTACACATTATGAATGTTTATACCAGCGCATTTCACTGGTATAACCAACCAGTTTAACTGATTAATTCAGTGTGTTTTATTGTGATTAGCTGTGATTAGTCACATGGTACAGATGGGCTGTGATTGGCCCTGTCTGTACCATGTGATCACTGTGACCAATCAGTTAGCAACACAATTACACAACGGATGGCATGAAAGGAAGCCATCTATTGTTTACCATTGTCATGTGATCTGCTGTCATTGGTCACATGGTATTCATTTAGTGCCATTGTTTTCAAAGTCCAACTCCAGGCAACACAATTCCTACCTTTTGTAGTGAGCCATGGGGAACTGCAAAGGTTAAATGCTTGTTAGGTCCAGGGTTTGATGTTAGTTTGCCGCACTAACATTGCTTGTGTTCGTATGGCAATCTGTTTTTTTTTTTTTTTCAGCCCGCTGGGTTGAAGGAAAAAACAAATTTCTCATGTGTACCCTGCATTACCCAGTCCCAGATATGTCAGGCTCCAGTGCTGTCCTCTCCTTTATGAAGCTCCAGTTTGTGGGTGGTCTCTTGTTGTCATGCACAATGCAAGGTTATGAACACTGGTATATGGAGGAGGCAGGAGTGCAGTCATGGCCAGGTGCACCTTGGAGAAGAGGCTTGTGGGACTGGTCGCACCACTGGAGGGAGCCTGCTGGAAAAAACGTACTACACTTTATTCATGCAACCCTGGACCTAAGAAGCATTTAAAGTGATTGCAAATGACCACCTTGTAAAACAACCCACTCAGTTTAAAATAGAAATGAAAGGCAAAACATTTTTGTATAGATATAAAAAAACATTATAAATACCTTTTTTTTTCTTTTTTTTATAAGTGGTCACATCCCCTTTGTTCTCAGCTGCATAAGAGCTGGGGGAGGAGAAGCAGCAGCACACTGAGCTTCCTAGTGAATAGCTGTGCAGCGTGGGCGTGTCAGGACAAGTCTGGTCATTGGAGGATAGCTAGAGAACTGACCATGGTGTGCTCTCCAGCTAAGTGTGGTCAGTTTTTAGTAGGAAAGCAAGGGGATTAGCAGGAACACCAGGGATTTCACATAAAGGAAACCATACAAAGAGAACAGGATAGTTTCTCATACAAGTAAATGGTACAGCAGAGACATATCAGGAACATGAAGTGTTGGGGTAACAAACACTTTAACCTTTGCAGTTCCCCATGATTCACTACAAGGGTAGAATTTTTGTTTTGCCTGGAGTTGGGCTTTAAAAACAATGCCACTAAGCGAATACCATGCTATAATCAATAATCATAAGTCCCTTTCTTGAGATAATCATATCAGGAACTTGCATTTTCTTTATCTTTTATTTTTTATCGATCTGCTTTTGCTTTAGAGAAGTTCAGTTTGATGTGCTGGTTTACCATTTGTTATATGAAGCTGCAACAAATGCTCTTCATTTGATTTCATTGACAGCTGCTTCTAGCAATGTTTCAAGCTCCATTTCTTCCATTACTGAATAAATTCATTTTTTCATTCAGGCGGAGGAATACTTTTGAAACTCCATTGCTTTTTATTTATTTATTTAATTCTATGAAGAACACATCAACCCTAAACGAATATCATTTTTTAGATTTGGGTGGCGTTAACGTAATAGAGGGGCTTGGGCTTTAAAATACCACATAAAGAATCTTCTTTCAATGATACTTTCTTAGTGGAAACAAATTAACCAACCAGTTACTGTATGATGTTTTGGTGACTCATTGCCAGTAAGTGCTGGATGACTGCTGTTGTATGTAAGACAGATGATCGTGTTTTATCATCCTTCTTGCAGGACTGACTGATATATTGAATATTCATACTGTTACATGCGTAGAATAGTTTTAGCAAATAATTTATAATCCACTGAAAAATGAACTGTCACCATTTTATATTTAATAAATGATCACTTTATAAAAACTTCCAATAAGAAAAGAAAAAAGATACGTGACTAATTGATAAGGTTAAGAGTGAAAAATCCAATATGGGAAGGGGAAGATAGTCCACTAATGGCTGCTGATCCTTAGAGTTTGAAGCAAGCTCTGTATAAATGTGGAAAGCAGAAAAGAAAGAGTGCCTCTAAGGCTACTTTCACACTGAAGCGTTTTACAGACGCTATTTAGCTAAAAATAGCGTCTGTAAAGTGCCTCAAAAGTCCCCCCCAATCTACCCCAATGTGAAAGCCCTGAGTGCTTTCAAACTGGGGCGGTGCGCTAGCAGGACGTTACAAAAAGCCCTGCAAGCAGCATCTTTGGGGCGGTGAGGGGAGCGGTAATATACCGCTCCTCTACCGCCCCTGCCATTGAAATGAATGGCAAGCGCTGCCGAAGCGGCTGCACACCGCCTCGGTAGCGCTGAGCGCCGGCACTTTTAACTCCTTTTTAATCCCTTGTGGGGGGTTAAAAGTGCGACGCTTCCGCCCGCATAACGGAGCCATATCGCTGGTAAAACTCTGCTAAAACTAGCGGGGTTTTACCGCGACCGCAGCTACCGCTTCAATGTGAAAGTAGCCTAAGTGTAGTATCGAAAAAACATTTTATTAAAAGCAGGCTAACACTAGTCACTCACACGATGCACGAGATAAGAAGGCTCATAATGGTGGGTTAAAGGCTGCTACCTTCAGGTTATTGGACATAGGCAAAGCTTTTGGACATGCACCACTTGAGTGTGCTCCCTGTAATTCTAACCCACTCAGTGAGACCTCAGTTTTTTGTTTTTGTGATGGAACTCTTCTCCCTTATGGAGTAGTTTATGTGCATAACTAGTTCTTATTTATCTTAGGGCCTCTTTTACATGGGCAGACCCGATAAGGCCATCTATTGCCCTCTATGGAGCAGCGGGCTGTGTGCATGTCTGATTGCATAGGTGGAATGGACACAGACCTGTCATCTGCTTGCTCAGCAGTTCTCAATGGAGACTGGAGAGATCACCCGGTGAGCAGGCAGATCCGCTGGCGTAGAGTGCCTGTGTGAAAGGGGCCTCTAAGTCCTCATTCACACCGATGCAATTTGTCATATACTTATACTCCATATAAGGGTCCAATGCAGTGGCAGAATTACCAGGGTTGTAAAGGTCACACTTGTGATCGGGCCCTGGTGTTCTGCCACCGTGGGCGTCCCCAGACTCTTCTTGATCTCATGCCCCTGCTATTGATAGTGCTGGTCTGGTGTCTCTGTATCCATGACAGCGGTTGCAGTCTATTAGGATCCAGTGCTGGTTACATTATGGGTCTGTTGGGTGCATGGGGGGAGGGGGGCTGGCACTATTGGTTGTAGACAGCGGAGCCACCTGCCTCTCACCTAGTAGCAGTATTGATGCATAGCCTTTTCGGTTGTCATGCCAATCGTGATGTGATCCAGGTGACACTCCTAGTCGCATCTAATAAACACAATCCAATCACATATATATAAACCATATGTTCTGCAGCCATGTGGGCTCCATGCCAGTAAGGTGGGGTCTCTGATCAGTTAAACCACTATCATATTTAATATTAGATCCGACTGGGAGCATCGCCTGAATTGAATACCGATCAGCATATCAGAGAAGGCCTGCAGGGGGCTCAGCTGTCTCCAACCAATTGTACTTGCGCTTCTGCACATGTGCTCATCAGCCCCATAAAGTAACCAGCACTGGGTCCTAACGTGCTGCCATGGAGACAGACCAGCACTGTCAATACCAGGGGCAGGACAGCAACCCTGGTTGTTCGGCCACTGGTCCACAGTGGGATGATTTCCCCAAACCACCTGGAATGTGTAGATGGGTGAATTGGATCATAGTTTTTTGTACCGATTGAAAAAAAAAACAAAAAACAATCAATGTATTTGCTACATATGTGCTAAATGGAACTCGGAAGAACAGAGGGGGGAGGGAGACAGATAGAGGAGAGAAGGGAGGGAGATAGGGACAGTTCACTGTTCAAAGTGTAATGCAATGCTCACTCATTGGAAGGCCCAGGCTGCAAGCTGGTGGCTCAGGCATCGTTCATACAGCTTGGAATTTGTAGCTGCTGATCTTCATATTTTCCACCCACATTTCCCTTCTCTCCCAAGCACAGCTACACGAAGGGAATAGGAGAGAGGGCGGGCTGGCCAGACAGGGGAACGTGGGCTGGAGGAGGAGGAGCAGCTGTATGCCTCTCCCCTCTCCTATCCGTTACAGGGGTAGGCAACCTGCGGCCCTCCAGCTGTTGCAGAACTACATTTCCCATGAAGCATTGCAAGGCTGATGGGTACAATTACTCCCAGAGGCATGATGAAACTTGTAGTTTTGCAACAGCTGGAGGGCCGCAGGCTGCCTACCCCTGGGGGGGGGGGGGTGAACTCACTGGGATGTGTGTGAGACGAGTGTCAGAGACACTCCGCTCAGCTGCAGCCACCGGCCCCTGAATGTACAGACTTATTCTCCTGTCCTACAGATGGGAGAAATCCGTTTGTTCTCTCAAACTGTCAGTGAGACACCCTCCCATGGTGCTGGAACTCCAGGGCCCAGCCGCAAGTGCGACTGCTGCAACTCTGGTAGTTCCTCTACTGGCCTGTAATGTTGCTTTGGGGGTTGGATCCTGCTTGAGCATGTAGATTGGCACTGTGTGTAGTTAGTCGCGGGGGGCTAGATAAGTAATGGGCTGTGGTCCCAGACACTGAGATAAGCAAAAGCTGGACCCACACAGGGGCCAGCAACATAAATGTAGAAACAGCCTAATAAAAACTCCACTTTTGTTTTAAAAAACAAAACAAAACAAAAACTTGATAGAACATGAATGTGCAGCCATTAATCTTTCTAAACCTGACAAATTAAGACTTAATGATCCTAGATTTGGCATTTCCAGTCCCCGGGATAGCCTGGCTCAGCAGGATTCTCCTCCTGCTACAATGGAACCGATCATCTGAATTCCGCAGGCAGATCTTCCCACCTAGTTCCCAGGAAGTAAGAATCAATAAAATGTGATACTGTACTTTCTTGTTACCCAAAGAAGATTGATTCTATTTTTCCAACTAAAGACATCATCTTTTAGATCAATCTGTCTCACAGGAGTGCAGAACTAAGTGCATCCCTAGGACCAACAGGAAAAGTATGGCCAAAAGAGCTTTGGCCATACTTCTCCTTTAAACATCCTGTGACAAATTTGTCTTCCTTTCTCAGAAAGTTCGGAGGTTTGTGTTGGGTGGTCTACAGAAAGTGATTGTGGACATGCGGTGTCGAGACTAAGAAAGGGGTCATGTGGATACTAAGGTCTTGGTTGTGTGGGCTTTAAGTGTAGTGCAGGCCACATGAGTTGAGGAGGAGGACTTGTTAACGTGGACTCGACTTGCAAAAAAAACTATTTATGAGGGAAATTTAAAAAAAAATATACTTACCTTTCCCCCAGCTTCCATCCACGACACCTAGGTGAGGATGGCATAATTTGCCCTCTAGGGAATGCCCAAATTTGGCAAAAACACATGCCTGCACTGTGTCTCTTTTTATTTTTATTGTTGCACCCAAAAGTAACTGTACAGCAAATCACATACGCAAGGGTTACACAATGAGACACAAGTCATACAGACATGAGTGAAGTGTTCTGCAATAACCATTTAGGCAATATGGAATTTCCACTAGATGACCACACATGCCTGCGCTGTGTTTGAGAGTCATCCTGTGAGGGTCAGGCTACTCAGCATTGCCTGGAAGTAGCTGAGAGGAGGATGACACCACCCAGTGTAATACAGAAGCCGGGAGAAAGGTAAATATATTTAATAACTGCTTTCCTCACTTCAAAAACATCTAGCTTTGTAGATCTTCTTTTCGGAACATGTTAAATTGATTTCTGTGTGGTTTTATATTTTTCAGGGGGGAACCATACTTGGTCAAGCTGAATGTTGCAATAACCTCAGGCTACCTCATCTCAGGTAACTGTATGTTACAGAATGGAGTCTTGTTTGCACCAAGCTGGCTCCAGACATCCTGGCCTGGGTGAATTTAATCTGTCTGTGCAGTTGGTGAAAGGATCATTCTCTATGGGGAAAGGGAAAACACCCATAAAGGTGGTGGTGTATTTTCAGTGAGTTTTCAGAAAATAATACCCTATGCTCCTATGAGTAGAAATGAACACAGTAAGAAACAATAGGGCAAATACCCATTGTGCTACTCAACATTTATAGTAAAAAAAAAAGAGATCCCTGTTCATATAACACATATAGTGAATAAATAATAACATGAAATAGAAGACCCTTATGACCCAGTGCTCTTAAACTGGCCATACTCTGTTCAAAATGTGGCCAGTTCAGCAGGAAGCCACCGAATTTCGGTCAGCTTGTGACTTTCCCTGCTCAACAGACAGGGCGTAACTACAGGGGTTGCAACTGCAACCGGGCCCCCTGCTCCAGGGGGCCCATGTGCCTCCCTTGTACACCTGAATAGGAAGGATGGCGGGAGCGACATTTACATACCTCCCAACTTTCTAAGATGGGAACGAGGGACAACCTGTTAGCAGAAGTATCTAGGCATAGGACACACCCCCTGCCACGCCCCCTTAAAGGAAAATGATTAGTTAAACCCACAAGTCCTTTTTCACCACTATTATTCCTTCATATTGGCTTTGAAAATTACCAAATGTAGCAATTTAGAAATTGGATGAAAGGTTTAGCACTGGGAAACACTTTTTGTGGGACAAAATGAGGAGGAAAGAGGGACAGAGGGACATTGCTCCAAATGAGGGACTGTCCCTCGAAATCAGGGACAGTTGGGAGCTATGCGTTTAGAGGAGCTAATGTCCTCCATTTTCCTCCTTATGGAGGAGATTGGTTCCTCTATATGCTGCCCCCACCACTCCTCCTATCCAGTTGACTTGTCTTCTGCTGTTCCCAGGATCCCTGTGTGCTTCCCTGGGCTCTTCATAATCTCTTGCATAGGGGCCCTGAAGGTACTAGTTACACCTCTATCAACAGAAGTTGATCATCTGATCGACTTCTGTAGAAGGGACATGCTGGAAAACGTATGTTAGCAAATGTATTCTGACAGTGGTGGGACCCAGAATACACAGTCCAGATGGGGGGGGGGGGTGTTAGTTAGTTTCCTCTATCCACCTCATTTGTGTGGAGGGAGGAATCTGTCTATAGCAAGCTTTATTTAATGAAATATTTTAAAATCTAAAACTCATACAGAAATCCAGTAAGTAAAATGTACGCACAAGTTATTATGGATTCTACTGTGCCCTTGAATCCTCTGGAATATTTGGTTTCATACAAAGTCTGAACAACCCTTGTGAGCTATGTTACACAAAGGTTGATTTACTAAAACTGGAGAGTGCAAAACCTGGTAAAGCTGTGCATGGTAGCCAATCAACTTCTAACTTCAGCTTGTTCAAATAAGCTTTGTCAATAAAACCTGAAAGCTGATTGGTTTCTATGTAGAGCTGCACCAGATTTTGCACTTTGCCGTTTTAATTTATCAACCCCACAGTGTTTAGAAAGCAGGTATAAAGTATGCAACCCTTAATAAAAACCTGGTTCTTAAAACTTCAAGAATATAAATTTCCTTTAAAATGAACCTGACTTGGCATCAAGTATTTCTAAGGTGGCAACAGTGCTAAAGTGCAGACACATTTTGGTGCCTGCAATCACCTGTGTTGGGCTTGTTCACACTTTTTTGCACTTGAAGAATGTTCTATTCACACTACATCTGACCCTTCCGATACAGAGCAGTGCAGTGTGGAAAAATGAGGTATGTCTGCATTTTTACACACCTGCCACCCCCAAGAGCTCTCTGTCGATGCATTTCTATACAAATTGTTATGTGCAGGCTAGTGTAAGCAAGCCCTCAGTTCCCTTCGGATCCACCCCTTTAGAGCCCTGCCTAAATCCCAGGCTCATACTGGCATCCTGACACCTGCCTAACCTGAAAAGTGGTGCCTGCACCTCTGTCCTACCCATTGCCAGAATTACCATGGCCAGTAGAGTGTGGATTTGACAAAAGGAGGGGTGAGGCTTCATCTTATCATATCTTATGTTGCTATATTAATTTCTATTTAAATAAGGCCAGCCTTATTAAGAAGGGATTAATACTTAATGTCCTATTGCCCTCAATACCAATCTTGACTCTGTTGCAGAGCTAAGCTGGCTGAAATGTCTTCCATGTTCTACACACTTCTGGGGTTGTCAGGTGCCTCTATGGTTCCATCCTGTAGTGACATTGGATTTGGTGGAAGGAACTACAGATCACATAGGACACCAATTCAATACTCTCTGAAGTGCAGAATGAGAAAGAGGGTTCTATGGGACAAAGGAAATGGCTCTTCAATACGTTTATTTCTTATTGCTTTATTCCTTAAACTTTGTTTATAAGTTTTTGTGTTTTCTTCTCTTGCAGACTTGTTGCTTATTTTATACTACTGGAAGGCGATTGGTGATAAATATTTTGTGACGCATCATGTGGCAGCTCTGTATGCTTACTACTATGTACTGGTGAGTGCCATATGTACTTATACTGCAATAGCACAAGCAGACAAGTTGGTGAGGTTGGCCATGAATGAACTTTTCAGTCACAGTGCTCTAATGTGATGTAAGATCAGCATGTCTTAATACCCTATAATACCTTAAATCCTAATTAGATTAACAGGAGCTTAAACACTTAGTAAAGCCAGATTTGATATACTGGTTGTTTCATACATGCACTCCGGTAATATGGAGGGCCAGTATTCAGAAAGTTACTTAAATGGGGACAAGTCAATAACTGGTGCTGCAGATCCGTAAAAGTCCACATGCATAGATAAGGACTTGCTGACATCCATTGTGAGATGCACCGATACACAAGAAAAAAAGATCTTCCTATTTCCCACCAGTACACTATGCTGTACTTCCTAAATAAGCCTTGCTTTCTGCAAAGGCTGCATTACCTTTCACATTTCTATTCAAGCCCGCTGACTGTGGTCCTTCAAAACACGATGTGAAATTTAAAATATTGGAAAGTTTTAACTACATTTTTTGTGCAGCAGAATACAATAGGTTAGCAGGAGGATTGCCCCATCCACTTCAAATGTGTGGATGGGGTAATTGAGTCATTTTTTTCATTCAAAGTATCTCACCTATGGGCTGCTTTCCCTTACCTATTTATTAAGATATTGACACCTCAGAATTATTATACCGAGGCCCTATACAGACAGGCTTCATACTTTTGATTGCCTCTACTACTGGGGTTAAAAGGGTGTATTGAGCTGCATGACCTTAAACACATGCTTGCTCAGTGAAGCATTTCCTTCCAAGTGTGTTGAGCGCTGTAAAATGTAATGTCAGCAGTGTCTGCCTGACATTGGCACTTTGGGATGTGGGATCAACATGCATTTAACTTAGAAGTTCTACTTAGATGTACTGTGTAGCCAATGGTCATGTGTACAAGCCATTAAAGCAAAAGATGCTGACAAATTCATCTATGGTCAACCTTGAATGGCTTGATTTGAGCCTTTTATTGCTAGAGGGTGCTTTGGAGAATGCCTACTGGCCTTTCCAGCAGTAAAGAATTTAAGAATGTTTGCATGGAATGCTGATGGTTTTTTTTTCCTTTTTTTTTTGTCCTATGTGACATGACTAATACCTCTCTGTCTGCATGAAAATAGTGTATTGAGAACAGAGAGGAATTTCCAACGCATGCCTTATTTGCTTGAAAAGTATACATGGTTAGATGATAGATGCATGAAGTAGTAGAGGTAGAATGTATTGTGAACCATGCTGGGCCTGCATGTGCCTGGGCATTTAGACTGTATAGCTTTGTATTTGCTGTGTTAGCAAAACTTAAAATATTTTTTTCAGTTTTCTTTTATTAAAAAATGGAACCAATTGTAAAAAAAAAAAAATATTCTGAATGAAATACAGTTTTGTGAATTTCTCAAGCAGGCACCACTGACAGTAGCCATCTCTTCATGCACTTGCAATAATGCCATAATCATACTGTCTGTTGTTTCACCACACCAACCAAAATCCATACATAATTATCCATTGTAGACCAGACCATACCCATTTCAACAAGCCACTACCCATCAGGGATAACTCCCACAAGGCGAAAATAAACATTGTCTAAAGAAGATACTGTTTTTGTTGCTTGTAACAGCCAGTGACATGTTCTCTTCCTTTCTCCCAGAACTGGATTGGTTGATGTAGGCAATAACTGCTCCTTCATCAATTCAGCAATGGATCAGCATGTGCTGTGTGCTCTGTTTTGCTTATTTGAAATGAAGGGCTTAGTCTTTATGTCCATTTTTGTCTCATCTGTGAACTGCATGTATCTTAGATGAGTGCTGAAGAACTCCATGCAAAACCTTTCTATAAAGTGGTTCTACAGTTAGTAAAACTATGACAGTCCCAGTACTGCAGCCCCTGCCACGTGTGAAAGACTCACTGTGCTCATCTTCTGTTCCTAGCATACTTTGGGGTTGATTTATTAAAACTGGAGAGTGCAAAATATGGTGCAATTGTGCATGGTAACCAAACAGCTTCTGTGACCTATGGTTTGTTAGTGTGCCGCTCAGGCTTAATCGATATGGGGAGTAATGTGAATGGTTCCACGTCCGTTGCCGGAGTGCCAGCGAGGGATGGAGCTTGTCCCAGCTCCAGTAGTCACTGAAAGGAACTAGGAAAAGGTCCCTAGTGCCACACATCCACGGAGTCCTATGTCCCCAGCGTATTTTGTTCTGCCCCCCCGGAGCTTAGTCATGGGGGGAGCCAATCAGCTTCTAAGGCCGGCCATACATGGTTCGAATCTCGACCGGTTTAGCAGGTCAAGTGATCAACTTGGGCTCAGCAGGAGGGATTCTCCTGTTAGCACTGGCTGTGTTGATGGGGGAATAGTGCAAATTTCTTTCCTGCAACACCCGCACTGTGTATAGCCAGCCTAACTTCAGCTTGTTTAATTAAAGCGGAGTTCCACCCTGTTAAAAGTCAGCAGCTACCAAAAGTGTAGCTGCTGACATTTAACAATGGGTCACTCACCTGTCCCTCGCTCCAGCGATGTGGCCGCCTTACGGCTCACTCGTCTCCCCCTCCCCTCGGTGGCGCCGGCATCACAGATGTGGGCACCCGGCTTTGGCTTCACGGCCGGGCGCTCACTGCGCATGCGCAAGTCGCGCTGCGGCTTGTGAATGGCTCGGCGCATCTTCTGGGACCTGTGATGTGTCCCAGAAGATCGCCGGGTGGGAGGGAGGGAAGGTGAACTTCCTTCCGGCTCCTTGGCACCAGGGGAGGAAGCGGGCCTGGGACCCTGTGAAAACAGGGTCCACTGTCCCGTCCCGTCTCGTCCCCCCCCCGAAAAAAATGACATGCCAAGTATGGCATGTCAGGGGGTCACCTCCCCTTAACCACTTTCAGACGTCATAATACAGCGGCAGTTTGAAGTGGAATACCGTTGTTATGGTAGCAGATAGCTACCATAACCCCCAGTTCCTTTTTTTTTTTCTGCAGGCGATTCTGCACATGATAAAAGTTGTCATAGTGGCGGATTCGCCGCAAGATCACTTTTATCAGCGGCGGGAGAGGTGCCCCTCCCGCCGCTTTCCAGTCATCTCCACCGCTTACTAGACCCGCCGGCAGCGGCGGAGTTGATCGCGTCTGTCCGCTTACTCGGCTCCATAACATGGCTGGGTGGAAGCGATGTCACAAGTCACTTCCGCCCAATGCTCTTAAAGGGGACATTTTTTTTTTTTTTTGAGATGTCATTTTTTTCAAAAACATTTTTTTTTTGCATTTAAGTGTAAATATGAGATCTGAGGTCTTTTTGAACGCAGATCTCATATTTAGGAGGTCCTAGCATGCTTTTTTCTATTACAAGGAATGTTTACATTTCTTGTAATAGGAATAAAAGTGATCAAACATTTTTAAAAAAAAAAATTACGGTGTAAAAATAAAAATAAAAAAATAAAAATTTGCACTGTCCTTGCGAGCTCGCGCGCAGAAGTGAACGCATACATAAGCCCCGCCCACATATGAAAATGGTGTGCAAACCACACATGTGAGGTATTGCCGCGATCTTTAGAGCAAGAGCAACAATTCTAGCACCAGACCTCCTCTATAACTCAAAACTGCTAACCTGTACAATTTTTTTAACCGTCGCCAATGGAAATTTTTATGTTACAAAGTTTGTCGCCATTCCACGAACGGACACAATTTTGAAGCATGACATGTTGGGTATAATTTTACTCGGCATAACATTATCTTTCACAATATAGAAAAAATTGGCCTAACTTTACTGTTTTCTTATATTTTAACTAAAAAAACTGAATTTTTTGGAAAAAAAATCACGCTTGTAAGACCGCTGCGCAAATACGGTGTGACATAAAGTTTTGCAATGGCCACCATTTTATTCTCTAGCGTGTTAGAAAAAAAATATATAATGTTTGGGGGTTCTAAGTAATTTTATAGCAAAAAAACCTGATTTTAACTCGTAACCATTGAATTCCAAAAAGAGGTCCGGTCTTAAAGTGGTTAAAGCGGAAGTTCCACTTTTGGGTGGAACTCCGCTTTAAGCTATGACAAAAAAAAAATAGGCAGCTGATTTGTTTCTATGCAGAGCTGCACAAGATTTTGCACTCTCCAGTTTTGGTAAATTAACCCCAGGGTCCCAGCTAATTAAAATAGAATTCTTCCTGCTATTTTATGTTCTGGTTGTCCCAGTGCTGGCCAGGTTTTAGATAACATCAAAGATTATAAACTAAAGAACAGCATTTAAAAATAGCATATATAATGACAATTTAATATGAGGATCTAATTTGCCTGACGAGATTAGATCACCAGCTAACTATCCTTCAAAGTATTCTAAAATGTCAT
This sequence comes from Glandirana rugosa, assembly GCA_018402905.1. NCBI lineage: Eukaryota > Metazoa > Chordata > Amphibia > Anura > Ranidae > Glandirana > Glandirana rugosa. Next base: position 72,981 of record BLSH010255450.1, read on the forward strand.
CAGCTTTTCCTCGATGAGCTCACTACAGTTGGGGTTGGATAGTTTGTTCACACCAGATGCAATGTAATGCATATGAAGTTCCGGTGAAAGGCCTTGGTATTGAGAACATTTCTTGTTTACAAAAAGACAGTTCTGTTGCGTTGTAGTACACCCGCTGCAGTTTGTGTGTTGCAGGGCTTCTCAGGACCAATTAAAAAAAAGAAAAAGAAAAACTCCACATGCCCTTGCTTCCAACCTTGCATTTAAGTTGACCATACCACTAAACTTCTCAACATCCAAATGCCTGTTGGTGCATGTCAGCGCATGCCATGGCGAACATCAACGCTCGTTATGATATATGTTGATGAGCAATGTAGTGTATGGCGATCATGTGGCAACACGTGTTGGCATGTGCTCTGATGCATTACTTTTGTTTTCAATGAAAATTTCATCATGCAAAAAAAAAAAAAAAAAACACCAAAATGCAATGGTGTGAACTGGCCCTTAAACTTAGCCTAATATTAACTCTTTCCATTTAACCTCCCTCCTAATACCTGGACCAGTAATCTAACCTTTAACCTAACACTTAATCCAATTATTCCCCAAAATTGTACTCCTAATCCCACAACAGTAAAATCTGTCTGTATATGCAGAATAGCATGCTTGCTATTCTCCCTGTGTAATCCTCCCTCCCTGTAATTCTCCCTGGGTTAATCCTCTGTATTGTGTAAAAAGGCGGTTTGATCTTGTATGGCCAGATACTTCCTTCTTGCCCTGTCTACTATATTAGACTCTACTATACTATACTACATGCAGGCAGTGTAGAAAGGTTGCACATGCTCTGTTCGATCTTCCTGTTTCACATTGACACAGACTGCAGTGAATTTTTAGAAGCAGTGATTGATTATTTGTGAACTGAGCATGTCATTGGCAAAGCAATAATCAGCTCTTGCCGGATTGTGGGTGAAGGGTCACTGAGGCAAAGGAAGTTACATCATCAGAGAGTGAAATCTCCTCCCATGTGAACACGGGGAAGTCCTGGCTCTTTGCAGTTTATCACCTGACTGCAATATATAGATGAAAAAAAAGGTATATAGCAGCAGTATTTTGATATAAAAAGAAGATTTAAAAGCTGTGTGCTCTGTGAAGGGGGGGAGGGGCATATGAATTGTTTTTATATTGCTGGGTTTATTAAGACTTTAACTTCTCGTGCCTAAACACTTATGCCCACCCCACACTGAAAAAAAATCTGCTTTAGGCCTCTCTCACACTTGTGCGTCTTGGGACTGCAAAGTCGCATGACAAGCCGTACCCCATGATTTCCAATGAGTACCATTCATATCTGTGTGACTTCAAGTCGCACTGACTTCAAAGTATCCCTGCACTACTTTGGTCTGACTTTGATGCGAGTTGAGGTCCATAGACCTCCAGTTTACACAGGCATTCCCTGAAATTGCGTCAAAATTGCACAACTTTCAAGTCACGGCACTGTGAAAGGGGCCAAAAACTAAGCCTAAAATATAACAACTATTACAGCCCTAAAGCAGTATTAAACCCAAAAGCATACATTTATTATATTGCAGCTTACAAATTCTTAGATATGATGGCTGCTTTTTTTTTTTTTTTTAGGCTTTTTCATCTGGTTATCCAGCCAGTAAATCTGTTGTTTTTCAAAAGAACACGTTCTCTTGCAGTTACAGGGATGAGACAAACCTTTATCCCAAAAGCTGAGCAAGTAGTGTCACCAGCACACCAGGATCTCCAAACGAGACCAAACATTATTCAAATGATCACATCGTTACAGCACATAGCGACGTTTCCGAGCCACACAGGACCCCTTCATCACATGCCTGATGAAGGGGTCCTGTGCGGCTCCGAAACGTCGCTATCTGCTGGAGCGATGTGATCATTTGAACAACGTTTGTACTGGTTTGGAGATCCTGGTGTGCTGGTGACACTACTTGCTCAGCTTTTGGGATAAAGGTTTGTCTCATCCCTGTAACTGCAAGAGATCTTGTTCTTTTGAATGGTTCCAGCCATTGGTTGCTTCAGCACCCGCACTATAATCAAGCCATCTGCGCAGAAACGTGTGCGTTGGGAATATCACAATTGTTTTTCCCCGTATCCAATTCGCATAACAGGAGATTGTGACGAGTCCTCTATGGAGCCGGTTTACATATCTCCGCTGTGGCTGCAGAGTGGATTGCACAGGAGTCCTGTGCGTCTTTGGCTCCGTTTCAGGGTTGAATTTAGCCAAAAATTTGGCCCTGATTCATCCCTGAAACTGTTCTTTAAAGAGGAAGTAAACCCTGATGGGGTTTACTTCCTCTATATTCCCCTGCAAAGTAAAAGCATAATGGGCTACTATGCATTACATAGTAGCCCATTATGTGTCACTTACCTACAAACAAAGCCTGTGATGTCCCCTGTGCAGGCAGCATCTATCTTCAGCCCCTCTTCCTTCCGGGGCCGCGATCTCTGGCTCTGTGACTGGCTGGAGTCGCATGAGGTCACTCCTGTGCATGCGCGCGGGAGCCGCCAGTCACGGCACGAACGAAGTGAAGAAACAGCACAGCGGGCCTTTTCTTCACTGCACATGTGCTGAATGACGTCGCCGATGATATTACATTGTACGTCTCCTAAACCGTGCAGGTTTAGGAGATATGCAGGGCACCTACAGGTAAGCCTTATCATAGGCTTACCTGCAGGTTAAAGTGGTTGTCATGGGTTGACAACCACTTTAAGTTTTATATCTTTGCATGACTTTTATGAAATATAATATCTGAGCATCCTCTAATCTAGATGAATGCACAGAATAAATTGCACAATTATCAACTAAAATGGAACAAATAGCATTAATTTCAATCAATAACCTTTTTAGCATGATCAACAGACTTATTTAATCGGGCAAAGCAGTGAGATTGATATAAAGTAACCCACAGCAAACAATCAGATTTGACCTTGATCAGTATACAGTATAAATCTGAGCAATAAAAGATGAGTTGCTGTGTGTCTCAGTATGTTGTCTGTTGCTGTGTGCTTATTAAATAAGAGCATGCATTTATATTCTCCATTAATAACCCCCCCATCTGATGTGTAATAGTTGTATTTCAACTGGGCTTATATGCTTTCTAAATATTACCCTGCATGAAGCTTCATGTTATGTAGATTTAAAACACAGCATGTCTCTGGGGTTAAAGTAAATGTGCCGTTCGGGTAAAATTAAAATAAATCAGAAATAAAAATTGAAATACAATTACGTTAAGGCCATCCTTTGAGCCGTAGTCAATGCCTCTCATTTGCAGCTGCAGCTCAAAGGAGACACTGCCTTTCTCTGTTGCGGACATTGTTGTGGAGTGATGTTGGCTTAAGACATTGCATGTGGCCATTACTGTTGGCTGTTTTATTCCCTGAAGCCATCTGAGAAGAGGGGAAGAAGGCCTTAGCTGGGACCACTAGCCAAGTGGTGAGGTGCTTGAATTGTATGGGGGTTGTGGGTGCAGGTGGCTCAGATGGGGACCTGAGAGCATGGCTAGGCAGAAAAAATGTGCTAGGATAGACAGATGCCCTGGTGCTCTGTCAATGGGCCACACATAGAGAGGAGGTGATGACAGGCCAGGTTTAGCGGAGAGGGAAGAAAAAGGGGAGCACCTAAGGGGGATTTTTGTGTTTTTTTTACAGTACCAATACATATAGAAGGTATTGCATATCTACAGTATCTCACAGAAGTGAGTACACCCCTCACATTCTTGTAAATATTTTTATTATATCTCTTTATATCTGTGACAACACTGAAGAAATGACACTTTGCTACAATGTAAAGTAATGAGTGTACAGCTGGTATAACAGTGTAAATTTGCTGTCCCCTGAAATAACTCACAGCTATAAATGTGTAAACTGGCATCAAAAGTGAGTACACCCCTAAGTGAAAATGTCCAAATTGGGCCCAATTAGCCATTTTCCCTCCCCGGTGTCATGGGACTCGTTAGTGTTACAAGGTCTCAGGTATAAATGGGGAGCAGTTGTGTTAAATTTTGGTGTTATCGCTCTCACTCTTTCATACTGGTCACTGGATATTCACCTCATGGCAAAGAACTCTCTGAGGATCTGGAAAAAAGGATTGTTGCTCTACATAAAGATGGCCTAGGCCAGAGATGGTGAACCTTGGCACCCCAGATGTTTTGGAACTACATTTGCCATTATGCCAACATGTATTGTGACATACTGAAGCAGAGCATGTTCACATCCCTTCGTAGACTGGGCTGCAGGGCAGTATTCCAACATGATAATGACCCCAAACACACCTCCAAGACGACCTCTGCCTTGCTAAAGAAGCTGAGAGTAAAGGTGATGGACTGGCCAAGCATGTCTCCAGACCTAAATCCTATTGAGCATCTGTGGGGTATCCTCAAATGGAAGGTGGAGGAGCGCGAGGTCTCCAACATCCACCAGCTCCGTGATGTCGTCATGGAAGAGTGGAAGAGGACTCCAGTGGCAACCTGTGAAGCTCTGGTGAACTCTATGCCCAAGAGGGTTAAGGCAGTGCTGGAAAATAATGCTGTCCACGCAAAATATTGACTCTTTGGGTCCAATCTGGACATTTTCACTTAGGGGTGTACTCACTTTTGTCGTCAGTGGTTTAGACATTAATGACTGGGTATTGAGTTATTTTGAGGGGACAGCAAATTTACACTGTTACACAAGCTGTACACTCACTACTTTACATTGTAGCAAAGTGTCATTTCTGCAGTGTTTTCACATGAAAAGATAGAATAAAACATTTACAGAAATGTGAGGGGTATACTCACTTTTGTGAGATACTTTATGTAAAAAATATAAATCTTTATTTAATATTACCCATAAAAATGATGATACAGTACATAGAAAAAGAGTCCTATAAAACCGTCTCCATATAATATGCTATGTAAGTGTATGGCAACAATAACTATTCCTTAAGTCGTCTCAGAGAAACATCCCCAACATGTTTCAACCTGCTAGTCTTCCTCAGGAGGTTATATATTCTCAGAAACAAGTTGTCCTGAGGAAGACTAACAAGTTGGGGTTGCTTCTTTGATGGACTTAAGGAATAGTGATTGCTGCCATACACTTACATAACATATTATATGGAGATGTTTTTATAGAACCCCTTTTCTTTGTATTATACAATCATTTTTATGGTTAATATTGAATAAAGATTTTTTTTTGTTATCCAAAAAAAGTTTTTCAATTACTATATTTATAGGTACTGTAAAATCCCCCTTTCTATGCTCCCCTTTTTCTTCTTGAAGTTTACTGGGATGTAACATTCCATGCTTATTGTTTTTAATTGAGTGGAGAGAGCCCTTCCAGACTGTTGCTGTCTATGCTCATAGCCCAGAGTTATGCCTTTTCAATGAGATTTACAGATCTTGACACAGCTTCACAAAGGTCAGTGTGAATGAAGCTTTAGGCTGGATTCACACCAGTTTGGTGCGAATTCCAGCTCTGTTCTCCCTGCAAAGAGAAACGGCTGCAGTTCCTCTCGGTTCTAGCGGGAATCAGCTGACCTGGGGGGGGGGTGTAGTGAGGAGGGGAGAGATCCCTGTTCACAACGGAACACATCTGTGAATCAGATGCATTCCCATTGAACAGAATGTGCCTGGAATTCACACCGCACTGCTTGGAAAACGCACCCGTTTTCTGTGCAATGCGGAGTGTGAATGCAACGAACATATGTGAACCAGACCCATTGAAAACAACATGTTTTCAAATGGTCTGCATATTGGATACGGTGTAGACCCAGCCTCAGTTTTACTTTTCCTGAGGAATGGGGTCAAACTAATGTTCTTGCACACAGGCCTACTGTATTCCAAAAACACCCCCACTTAAGGGACCTGTGTATACCTATAGATTTTTTCCTGAGAGCCCCAAACCTGGGGAGCTCATTTCTGTTAATCTCAACAATGAATCCCTGGCCTGCACCCTTTATCCAGTGGTGTCAAGCTCAATTTCATTGTGGGCCACATCAGCATTATGATTGCCCATAAAAGGGCCGGTTGTATCTTTAAGACTATATGTCCAGAGCATCCCCTTCCCTTAGATTAGATGTCAAGAGTCACCCCCACCATCAGAAGTTGAATCCTCCACCCTCCCTTACATCAAAGTGCACCCCCTTACCTTATGCTGCTGCTGGGAAGAAGCTGGATGCATTGCTGGAAAGCAGAAAGTACAGGGTCTGGAGGAGGACCAGAGGTGGGCTGGAGCTCCCCTGCAGCTGCAGGAGAGGTGCGAGGGCCACATGAAATGGCCTGGAGGGCCGGATTTGGCCCGCGGGCCTTGTGTTTGACACCTGTGCTTTAGATCAATTGTGAAGAACAGGAGGCAGAAAGGGGCCCATCGATGCTCAATTTTACAAGGTCTACTTGAGGTGGCAGTGATACAATGCTAACGTCAGTAATAGTTATGACGTTATCAGCTTACAAGGTTTCCCTTAGGATCAATAGGTGTTTTTTTGTATTTATTGAGCAGATAGAGCAAAACACTTTCAGCTATATATTCAGCAGGCCAATGGGAAGGAAATAAGACAAGGGTTAGGGTTAACGTACAATTTAAAGTGAAAGACCAGGCAAATTACAACTATTCTTAAAAAATGCTGTCTTCCCCCTCCTTTCACATATTCTACCTATGCTGAATAGCCTGTTTAAAATATATGTGTACATACCTTTAATCCTGCCTGGTCTAGTCACGTGATCAATAAGCTCCGGAGGAGGGAGCACCGAAAATGGAGAAGCAATGGGAACCGGCAGCTGATGTCACAGCTCCAGGAATTCACAGCCATTCTTGAGCGCTCCCTTATACAGGGGAGCTGCAGCTGCTGGATTATGTGGCCAGATTAAAAATATACATATATTAAAATAGGCTATGCAGAAGGCATGGAACAGAAAGGGAGGCAGCATTTTTAGGAATATTTGTTGTTAGTTTTTCTACCACTTTAACTACAGTAGCAGAGAGTTGGATCTCCAGGCTGGCTCTCCTATCTGGCAGAGCTGTGTAAATCTCTGGAATGGATACATATAAAAGTAATCCTTTGATAGGTAAAACCGATCTTATATGTATTTTATCTGTCTTTAGTGTATTAGCTGGAGTTCAGCCTAAGGCTCCATTTACACGGGATGCTTTATCAGCCTCCCTTGAACAATTTTTTTGACAGCTAGAAGCCAGGGTCTAAAACGGCCGTTTTGCCGCGTTTGCGTCTAGGAGCATTTTTTAAAAAAAAAAATTTTTTATTGAATGGAATGGGCTGTAAACGAAATGGTTCTAGACGCGAGTTACTGTGTTTAGCGGCGTTTAGCAGTGTTTACAAGCTGTTTGGCATTTCAAATGCCTCTGAACTGGCGTCTGAACCCATTTTTTTGTGTTCCAAAAAAGCCTTTTAACTCAACTGCCTGGAAACGACCTTAAACGACCCTGTGTAAATGTACTGATAAGATAACATAGAGGAAAGTTCAGTGGCAGCTGAAAAAAACGCCCAAATGCCTCAAAACGTCCGTTTACCAGCAGCAGTGTAAATGGAGCCTTAAGTTAAAGGATTCTTGCAGACAATATCAGAATTGCTTTTTATGGATAGTTGCCAAGTTATCTTCTAAACGTAGTTATTGCTATTTACAACTGTAGGTCAGAGTTTTCTAACAATGTTAATATGTTGCTCAGAAAAACTTTGCTAAGGAGCCCGTTGGAAAGTTAACTCTGGAAGCACCATTTTTACAGGGTGACTTTCCATAATCAACGTGATACACACATGGTAATAGGAATCTTGATAAATAACACAGAGCGCAGGTGTTCAGAGGGAGTGAACACATCATTTGTTACAAAGCTGTACACACTGTTCCTGTTAGGAATCTTTCCAGACACAGGCAGATCAATTTAATCTGCTACAGCAGACACCTGTTACAGGTTACAGTAAACATAATTCATTAAAATAGAACTTGTGTTTTTTCCATGCTGGCCAATGCAACAGGGCCACCTTAATTCTTGTTTCCAGCAGATACTTGCCTACCTTTCACTCCCTTGCTGCTTCCTTTAGTTATCATCACAAGAAAAGGAAGCCATTGCTCTATTTGGAGCTTACACAGGACTAAGGATTTTATCCGTGCCCCCATGTGTAAGAGATAGGCCACTCGCCTAGCACCATTCTTATCAATTATGAATTAGGGGTGTGAGTCACATGATCCAGCAGGCCAGAAGGTATAGTCTACATTCTATAGTCCTGTATAGTCTATAGTCCTGGAAAGGCAATGTCTATTGCCTAGGAAATATCCTGTTAGCCTAGGAACTTCCTGCAATTCTTGGGATTTCCCAAAAAGGGACCCAAAGGCAGACATTTACTTGCTGGATAAATTTGGTATTGCAGAGGAAATATGAAATGCAAGGTTCTCTTTGGAAGCCTCTGGGTGTTACTGGTTGTAGCCCCACCTGACCACCAGTGAAATGCAAAGTTCTCTTTGGAAGCCTCTGGATGTTACTGGTTGTAGCCCCACCTGACCACCAGTGAAATGCAAAATTCTCTTTGGAAGCCTCTGGGTGTTACTGGTTGTAGCCCCACCTGACCACCAGTGAAATGCAAAGTTCTCTTTGGAAGCCTCTGGTTGTTACTGGTTGTAGCCCCACCTGACCACCAGTGAAATGCAAAGTTCTCTTTGGAAGCCTCTGGATGTTGCTGGTTGTAGCCCACCTGACCACCAGTGAAATGCAAAGTTCTCTTTGGAAGCCTCTGGATGTTACTGGTTGTAGCCCCACCTGACCACCAATGTAAGCATTAAAGGCATGGGGTCCTGTTGCTGTTCACCAAAGTGCCATTATGGCATGAAAAGCTCTTATCTAATAGAAGGTTTTCATATTTTTTTATTTTTTGGAAATTCCATTTACCAGATATAATGGAGCTTAATAACATGAAATGGTGAGTAACATACAGAGTTCAGATGTGTATGAAAAGTAAAATTAAATATATTTCTCCTTCAGTAGGAGTAAGTTGCGATTGTAGGAGGGAACTTCAACGGTCAAAGTATATCCAAAGTCAGATTGTATTTTTTATTTTATTTTGGATAGAATCAGGTTTTTTTTGGGAAGGGGGGGTTGCTGTCTGTGTCCTTCTTGCTGGGTAGATTTATTCTCTCTACTTGCCCTGATGATCGTTGTCAACAGGACTAAAAGTGAGGGCAAATCTAAAAATTTGAGTTGTCACTAGAACATGACTATCGGTTTATGATTAAGAGGGGAAATCTTTCAATGAGGAGACTTGTTCTGATGGCTACTGTCCAAGAAAGGATTTCCTTTACAAAAGGGCGATATCCTTTTACTTACTGGTGTGTCTCCCAGAGAGGGAATGATGGAAAAGCTCCCCAATGGGAACAGACAGCAAAGAAACAAATATGTGTAGAAACATCCCATATTTTTGTATCGTTATATAGGCAGGGCAGCTTTTTGATGGCACATCACATGTATTGTCCATCACATTAGATGGTGATCTGAATGCATGTTATTGTGTTAACCCAACTAATGTCCTCACTCTCTGTACTCAATACTAAACATAACAGATGGGTATTATTAATTCTGTTTCATGTTCTCAGCTTCCACAAACATATTTTAAGCCAGTTACTGACTTGTCTGTGTGTACTACTAATAGTATAAGCCAAGCTGTCCCAGTGCTTGAGAATATGGATTTTCCAGTATGTAAGAGTACTGGTATAAAGACTGTTCGTATATGTTGCGTTAAAGTCACCTCTTGCCTTTTAGGTTTATGTGCGCTGATAATGCTGTAAGTATTTATTGCTAGTGTAGCCTCTTAGAAGAAAGAGGTCACTTGATTCCTGTTAGGTAACCAGCCACACTGCATTCTCATTACAGAACCACCTTGGTAAGCATTGTTAGGGTTTCAATTCTGATACAGCCGGGGATCATTCTCTATGGCCATACAGAGCAAGGGATGTTTACAATATCTTCATCTCCATTTTATGTTTATCACACACATCATTCCTATTATGTAAAATACATTGGGGTTAATGTTAAAGGGCTGCTGGACAGGTAAGTGAAGGAGTGGCCATCAGCAACCAGTTGGCTTTCATGGGAACAGTACAGGTTGGAAAATAAAAGCAAGCGCATGGGCACAGTAGGAGCACATCAACTTTTTCTTTCCTATGCTTCTTGCACATAAATCATTCTTGGCCTCATCTATGAAAGTGTATAAAATAATAACGGTTTATTGCTCATAGAAACTACTTAAACTTTTCCTTTCATTCTCTTAGTACATTATAGTGAAGGGAAAATGAGACTCAGACTAGTTTCCGTAGGCAATATAGTCCATGTTCAAGACTCATTGGTAATCTGTCTGGACCAGATCATCTGTTCTGTTTCTCAGCAATTTCTTAATTTTTATCATTCTTTGTTCCTTTTCCCTGATGTTTATTGTTCACATTTTTTCACAATTTCTTGAGTGGGTTGTGTTTGTCATTTTTCATACTGTTGTAAAACCATTGGGTAGGCTGTGCCAGTGGTCTCTGACATTGAGCAAATTGAGATTCCTAAACAGGAGAGTGGGAGCAATGGATTGCAATATTCCTTTTCAGCCTCTCAAAAATAATTTTTCAATAGTCCACTCACTGACAGCTGCAGAAAGGTAATTTCTGATTGGCTGTCATGGGTCACTACACACCATTGCTCTTTTCACAGATATTAAAGGAAACCTGAAGCGAAAAATAAGTACCTGGCATCCGGGTTCTTCCCAAGTCTTCGTATTGTGATATCTTTCCTAGGCAGCACCACAGGAGGCTAAATTCTAGTATCTGGTTTCTGATATGCAAATATCGACCCAGGGTTCCGTCAGATTAGGTAAAGGAAGTGACGTTCCGTCTAGGTAAAGGAAGTGACGTTCCGACACTACACCGCAACGGCCATCTTGGTACACCCCGAACTCGGCCGCAGTAAGCCTGCAGTCAGAAGGCAGCAGCAGGCTTTTTACACCCACCTAAGTTTTGCATTTCACACTTATTTTTACCAATAAACAGCTTATATTGTGAAATACAGTATTTTGAAATCCGTCACACAGTTTTGATGTTTAATTTTAAAAGCAGAGGCAACCCTGCTGATCTCACAGGCTGCTAATCTGACAGAACACAGCTGCTTTTATAATTCAACATCAAAACAGTGTGACAGTTTTCAAAATACTGTTTTTCACAATATAAGCTCAATTTACTGGTAAAAATAAGTGTGAAATGCAAGACTTGGCTGGGTGTATAAAGATGTCCGCTGCCGCCTTCTGACTGCAGGCTTACTGCGTACAAGTGCGAGGTGTAGCAAGATGGCCGTCACAATGTTGTGACCGAACGTCACGATGTTGTGACGGAACGTCACTTCCATTACCTATTCTGATTGGTCGCTGATTCTGATGGATGGCATCAGCAGCTGAGAGTCTGGACCCAGTCCTTCGTGCTTTCTAAGCCTCACTTTTGAAGCATTAAACGTGCTTTAAGTTTTGCTGTGCCTACCCGAAAACGTTCATAAATGTGCAACATCATAAAAAATGCATGTGATAAGATACAATAAAATATAAAAACCAAATAAATATAACCTCAAAACAGTGCTATGACTAATATAGAACATTTCCAGTATCATAAACGTAAATATTCCAGGCTCTATTATTGTTCGCCTTCATAACGTGACTCCCAGTCATCCATGGATCCACCTCTCAGTTAATATTCCATAGACATGATGTGCAGTGACTCACACCATCAACACACTCATGCACTTACCTCCAGATTTAGGCCTGCCAATAATTCTGGTCAAACATGCTTTCCCTTCTCTTGGTCTGTACCCTAGTTCCACTCCACTGAAGCGTCTCTCCACACTTTTCCTTCTATGGACACTTAGGCTTGTGTAGACTACATCAACTTTAATTAGGTGTATGACTCTTTAGGAGATCGTGGTTCCCCCTGCAACCAAGCTCACACAGCACAGGGATCCATATAGTGTAGCATTACATCATTAGTCTGGTTGAAAAAAGACACCAATCCAACTAGTTTAACCAATAGATTGGGGGGAAAAAAAAGAATATATATATATATATATATATATATATACACACACAAAATCCTATACCCACAGTTGGTCCAGAGGAAGGCAAAAAACCCCAATAAAGCCTTATCCGATTTGCTCCAGCAGGGGAAAATGTATCCTCCTGATCCCCTTAAGAGGCAATCCGATATTTCCTGGATCAATTTTACCTATAAATATTAGTATGCAGTTATATTATGTGTGTCTAGGAAAGAATTCAGGCCTTTATTAACCACTTAACCCCCGTAAGGATTTCCCACGTTAGGACCAGAGCACTTTTTGCAATTCGGCACTGCGTCGCTTTAACTGACAATTGCACAGTCGTGCGACATTGTACCTAAACTAAATTTGCGTCCTTTTTTTCCCCCACAAATAGAGCTTTCTTTTGGTGGTATTTGATCACCTCTGCGTCATTTCTGATCACCGCTATAAACAAAAAAAGAGCGACAATTTTGCAAAAAAAAAAAACAATATTTCTTACTTTTTGCTAAAATACAAATCCAAAAAAACTAATTTATTCATCGGTTTTGGCCGATTTATATTCTACCTCAATCTGCGTTTATTGATTGGTTTGAGCAAAAGTTGCCATGTTTACAAACCATGAGAATTAATTTCTGCTGTTTTTTACATTTTTCTTTTTTTTTTTTAGTAATGGCGGCAATCTGTGATTTTTATTGGGACTGCGATATCGGGGTGGACATGTCGGACATTTTTGACACTTTTTTGGGACCAATGACATTTATACAGCGATCAGAAATTTAAATGTCCACTGATTACTGTATAAATGTCATTGGCAGTGAAGGGGTTAACCTGCAGGGGGAGATCTAGGGGTTAACTGTGTTCCCTAGGTGTGTTCTAACTGTGAGGGGGCTTGGCTGTCAGGGGCATGAGAGATCTAACTGATCCCAGTGACAGAGATCAGTAGATCTCTTATGTCCCCACTGACGGAGCAGGGAACCGCCGTGTTTACATCGTTCTTTCGCTCTGGCAGCTCATCGCGGCTCGCCGGTGGACATCGGGTCCGCCGTAGTGGCCCCCTAGCTGCCACTCTGCAAATCACCATTTATTTACGGCAATTTGCGGTACACGTCCACACTGCCGCAGTAAATATATTGTGAGTGGTGTGGAAGTGGTTAAAACAATCTACTGAGCTGGCCAGAACCACCTCTTGCTGGAGTCTATTCCACATTTTCACAGCTCTTACTGTGAAGAAGCCTTTCCATATTTGGAAATCAAATCTCTTTTCCTCCAAACGTAAAGAGTGCCCCCTTGTCCTCTGTGATAACCTTAAAGTGAATAATTCAACACCAAGTTTACTATATGAGCCACTTATAAAATAGTAAATGCCTTTTTATTAAAATATAAAATTGGAAACACAATTAATTTGTTTACAGCCACTCATAATTACTGATCACATGTTATTTATCCCTCAGAAGGCAGTATATAGGTAGCGCATGATTGTAATATTATTTACTATTAAAACACTGGTGTGATGGGCAGCTTTCCTGGGCAGTAGTGGGGGTTAGTAGTTGGGGTCAGGCCAGGCTCTTGACCATGAATGCAGGGTTCATATTTGCATACAATTAACCAGATGCAGGGATTTAGGGCACCAGAACAAAGAAAAGAAAAGCTGGACTAGACTGGAGGTGCAGTTCAGCCTTTGTATTTTACAAATGTTTTACTTTTAATAAACACAAAAGGGATCATTTCTTGTTTTGCAGGATGAACAGGTTTTATATTGAACCTCATTTAAATGGTCATTTTTTTTAATACAATAGATATTATCATTACTTTTTCTTCTTTGACATTTTAAAATTGAAAAGATAATATTTCTCTCTACAGTCATGTGACAGTATATGGTTATTAAGCTAATATTGTTTTATTATATCACCCAGCAGTGAACAGAAAACATTGCTTAGTTATACTTCGTATAGGTCCCCTTTGGGCTGAATATTGTAAACATGTCTTGTGTTGGATTTGCCTAAATTACCGTTTTTTTAGATGGGGGAGTAGTAATATGGCTGATATACAGATACTGTTGAAAAGAATTTCCAAAATAATTAAGGCTTTTCAAAATCAGTTGCTATATTTCTTGTTGCAAACTTTATCAGCGATCTGTATAGCTACGTGAGAACTGCAATAAGTAATAGTCTACAGGCTATTGCTCCCAAACTTGCTGCTCAAGGGCAATAGCCTTAAGATTTTGTTTTTTTTTCACAGTTATAATTAATTAAGCTAAACTCAAAGCAGCTGAAGTGAATAACATATTCGTTTTTTATCTGCCTTGAGGACTTGAGCAGCAGGATATCCTCCTAACTTATTTGTTTGTGACTCCTTATTCTTAATTATGCTGTTATTACTCTATCTATCATGTAAAAATCTCCAGAGGAGCATGGCATTTGTATTTTTACAAACAGAGGTAAGGCTAAGGCCCCATACACATGGCGTATTGAAAAAATAAGCTGTAACGTTGGGACCGACGTCAGGAAAAAAATTGGCATCAAAAACGCGATTTAGTTTGCATTTTGCTTCTGCGTTAATGCGCGTTAGTGAGCATCGGTGTTAATGCGCGTTTTGTTTAAAAAAACATTCCTCTGCTATTTTTTAACCTGAAAACGCCGGCGCTGAAAACTCCGGTTAACGTCGCTACAGCGTTAATGCGCGTTAGTAAGCATTTTGCCAGCTCAGCGTCAAAAACACTCTAACGCTGCAGCTTCAGAACGTGCTGGCCGTGGGTTCTGCTTTCAGCTCACAAACGCCGACGCTATCTACAGCTCAAAAACATTATCATTTTTATGGGGCCATTGAATAACATGGAGAGCTGTAAAAACGCTCAAAAATGCGGCAGTAAAAATGGCCATGTGTATGGGGCCTAAAAGAAAAACCAGGGATATGATATGTAAGAGTTCTCCAAAAAAAAAAAAAGTCACTAGATCATTTAATCCACCAATGTCTTCCTGAAATTGGAATACAATATTTGTCTAGCCTTAGTCATTAAAAGAGATTTAAAGTGGTTGTAAAGTTAAAACGTGTTTACCCTGAAAGCGGATAAATCGCTTACTAGCATATTATGAAATACTTACCTTAGAACGAAGCTCCCGCAGCACGCCCAGTCACCACTGAGGGGGCTGACATGTTTCTTCCGGGTTTGCGGGCTCCGTCATGCGCGCAGGAGTCCACCGTTCCGGCACAATTGGCTGGATCTTCAAAGCGCATGCGCCGCTGACCTCAGCGGCTGCATGCAATGTGAATATCTCCTAAACCTGCAAGGTTAAGGAGATATTAATTTTACCTACAGGTAAGCCTTATTCTAGGTTTACCTGTAGGTAAAAATGTCCAAGCGGGGTATACAACCACTTGAGCAGACAATTGCTCAATTGCACGGCAGGAGGGATTCCCCTGTCAGTACTGTCTGTATTGATAGGGGAATCGTGCAAATTTCTTTCCTGCAACTCATGGCTGCAGGAAAGATATGTGCACTGTGTATGGCCTGCCCTTGGCTCAATGCAGCTAATCTGCAGGAAAGTCACAAGTGCACTGCTCTGCACCCATGGCATTGGTAAGCCACAGGACATCAGTGTGAAAGCAGCTTTATAGGGGGCTCAGGACAGTAAGTGCTTGTTTACATTTGCGGTTTGGGGGGCAGTGAAACACCATAGTTCATTGTGTCTCGCAACCAGTTACCAAATCACTTTAGTGGCCCACGCTCTTCAAGAGGTTGAGCACCCCTGGTGTACAATTTTGAAACTTCTGAGCATGCATCAGAGGAGAAGCCCCTGTTAATATTCCTCTTAAATCCCAGACGATTGCATGCTCACAATTTGGTAATAAGTGTCTGAGGGGGATTGCCATGGCAGTTGTACACTTCAGGTGACCTCTGACCCCCTGTCAAATTCATATTAAGTGGAGCTCATTTTTATAAGACTATATCTGGTTATTCAAATCCTCACACAAGACTAGTTCATTTTTAATAAGGTTTAGATCACTATGCAAATTTGTTCCAGAATTATTAACTTGGGTCTATGGCTGCCGAAGACCTGATTTGGTCAGTCTTGTAATAGGTAATACACATGGGCACGTTCCATGTGTCTGTCATTTGCACTGAATTCTGTTCACTGCTTTACATGCATAACGCCAGTACAGCTTTAGCCCTATATAGAAATATTTATTGCTTAGTACTAGCCAAACTATGTTCTTTACTCTCTGTTTATAATAGAAGTGATTTCTCGCTATATATCCACATGTGAACTCCTGCACAAGGCTCCTCTTTGCAAAAACGCAATTGGTCTTGCCCCATTGGGCTCCTTCTCTAGGCAGCAATGAAAAGTCTTGCTGGTAATATACATTCTTTCACCCAGCATGCACATTCATGAAGAAATCCTAACTAAGATTGCTATTTTTTTCTGTTTAGTTTTGCCTTAATAACACAGTTAAATAAATTATTTTACAATAATACCAACATGTTAAATCTCTAGACGCTGGTCTTTCCAGGTCTTCTTATGGTCTTCAAGGTTCATATGGAGCAAGAACTATTTCTCATACTCCATAAATTGAGGGATTATTTTACATTAGCAATAAACACTGTTTGACTCTCCACCTGCAAATGGTGGGCTTTGGTCTGTTACCGATTACTGAGCAGATAAGTGGGAGGAAGAACAAGCGGGGAACCCAGTTTTATAGCTATGCAAGTAGATCTAAAGCAGGAGTTCACTTTTGGATGTAAATGGGACATCGCCATAATGGACAATAACTTTTTTTGTAAGTATAATAAACCTGTTGTATGCAAAGGGATAAAAACAGTGTGCTGGACAAAACAACATTTTAGGTACATTGATCAACCCATTATTACTTAAGCATTTACTTAAGTAGTTGAATGATTAAAATGAATATTTTTTTTTATGTTAATCAGTATCATTGAGTATGTGTCACCCAATGGTGAATAGGATGTAACGTATACCTATTTGACTTAATTGGAAAATTTGATGATGTGGGACAGAACTGCAAAATTATTTTTTAAATTCTTCCCTGATACTCTACAGGCCTTTTTACTGATCATGTTGGCCAATATTATCTACTAAAAATATGATTACATTTTGCTTGGTGCCAGATGGGAATTATAGACAGGCAACCATTACAAATTAAATTTCCCTTCGGGCACAAAAGTAAAGGCCTATCGGAACAGAATGCGTAATACACTGTCTGATAATATCTCATTGTTAGGCCTCATACCCACCGGCGTTTTTTGACGCCGGCGTTTTCTGGCGTTTTTTGCAGCTCTCCATGTTAGTCAATGGCTCCATAAAATCGCCAACGTTTTTGAGCTGTAGATGGCGTCGGCGTTAGTGAGCTGAAACTAGAACCCACGGCCAGTGCGTTCTGAGGCTGTAACGTTTTAGCATTTTTTGACGCCGACGCCACAATGTGCCAACAAACGCCACCTAATATTATACCGACGTTTTTTGACGCCGATGTTATTAGGTTAAAAAATAGCAGAGGGATGATTTTTTTTAAAAAAACACCTATTGACGCCGACGCTCACTAACGCTCAAAAACGTTGATGCATAACGCCAAAAAACGCCGACTTTGTTTCCTTGACGTCGGGCCCGACGTTTTGTTTATTTTTTTAGAAACGTCCGTGTGTATGAGCCCTAAGAATGGAGGTGATTTTTTTCATTACGCTGTTTTCTTCATATCAAGAAAAGTGGTCAGAAGTGGCATCTGTAAGGCTTTGTTTACATAATTAACATTTTTGTATTTTTTTTTTCTTGTTGTCATTTTTCTTGTGCAATAAAAAAATTGCATTGGATTAATGAAATCAGCTTTTTTTTTTCCATATTTTCAAATGCTTAGATTGTGTGAACATCCTGTCACCTTGATGACTTATTAATAGGATTTTCCACAGTCTTATATGAAGTAGAAAACCCTTCCGTTGGCTGAGTGATTGTGACTAGCAGTTTCAGTATGTCAATAAGTACCTCCAAATGTTCCATCAACCTTGACCTTGCAGGCGTACAGCAAAACCTGCTAAAACAATTTTGACTTTTCCAAGGCTGAATCTGTGTTGTGCAGCTCTTAAGCCTTGTACACACGGTTCGACGATCGTATACAACAGGTCGTACGAACGACCGTTGTATGCTAATCCGACCGTTAGTACACGCGATTAGAACAGCCGACGTACGGCGGTCGTACAACAGGAGTTGTATGAGCAAACTAGAAAACTTTGGTAGTACCAGCAAGCGGTCGTACGACTGTTGTATCGTGTGTACAGAGAAGTTGGTCCAACAAGTTGTACTGTGCAAAGCACACATTCTCAGAAGTCAGGAACGGCCAGACACAAATTACATGCACCTGAACCTTCTCTTTATACGTTCATAACACGTCACTACGTTAAGGTTGCCACATCACCCCTTTAATCCAGAACACCTATCAATTGCACAGGTTCTGTGGCTGATCAATGGTTATTAAACTCACTTGGTGCCTCATCTGCGTTAAATTAGCCTCAGAACCTGTGTAATTCATATGTGTCCCAGACTAAAGGGATGATGTGGCAACCCTACACTACATTAGGCTTGGTTGTATGATTGCAAAGTGCTTATCAGTATGCAAGATACAACAGCCAACATACGATTTGGTCCGTTCGGTCATACGACCATCGAACCGTGTGTGCGAGGCTTTAGTCCTCTAGGAATTCGACAGCTTCTTAAGACATTGAAAACAGTTGAAGAGCAGAGATGCACATGGTATTACCTTTGCCAATGCTATATTTAAACCTTATGCTGATAAATGCTAGTACATACTGTATGAGGTTGCCTGAGATGCATGGTCATTTGACCCCTCTAAACTGCCCCAGCTTGCAGTTCATCTACCATAGTTTTTGGATTTGCTCAGATTTAGCCAGACAATGGGGAAAAAAACCCTAATTTCTATACTCCTTGAATATATATGCTACTCATGAATAAAGCTGTCCTCTCCTTTTTAAAAATGCTAATTGCCTGTTTGTCATTGCTGATTTTTTTTCTATACTTTCAGATAATGGTCCAGGACAAGTATGCAGAGTTATGTTTTTTTTCTCTACACAAAAGTAAGGGAAGTGCAACCAATTGCAATAAACCTTTAATTGCGTAAACATAAACACACCACAAGATTGTACTCACATGGTTAAAAGGAAAAAAATGATAGCCCTTAGGGCCGGTTCACATTGTAGCGAGGCGGAGCGGCGCGACTTCGCTGACAGTTCACATCTAGGCGAATTGTCAGGCTGTTACACTTGGCCGGGATTCCCGATAGTAAAAAAAGGAAAATTGGTACACTCATGTTAGAACACCACACAAATACAAATGCGTTAATTTCCAAATAACGTTAACCAACGTGAAGGGAATGAAAACACATCTCTTTTTTTTGTATTGAGACGTATGAACAGGACCTGGTAATAGACTTTCATATCTTTTTTTTAGTCGTTACTGTTTGTCCGTTAATCGTAAAAATTTTTCCTCTCCTGTCGAAATAAGTACTCATCGTATATATAAGTTCCTCATATCTT
>BLSH010255450.1:131032-142523 GCA_018402905.1 Glandirana rugosa
GTTTGTTAAAGTGGTTGTAAACCTCAGACATAAAATATGAACAAAGCATATCCCTCTGTAGAGTGTACTTGTCTCAATTAAGAGCACTAAGGGGAGATTTACTAAAACTGGTGCAGACAGAATATGGTGCAGCTGTGCATAGTAACTAATCAGCTACTAACTTCAGCTTGTTCAATTGAGCTTTGACAATAAGGCTAGGTTCACACCATCCGACAATAAAATGGTCCGGCTTTGATCCTATTTTGCTCTGTGATTTACGGTCCTACATCGGTCTGATTTCTGTGACCAGGGATCCCACTTTGATCCCGACAATACCAAGCACCTTGCGCTCTAGGGATCTTGAAGGGGAACTCCACACCAAATTAAAAAAAAAAAAAAAAAAAAAACAGCATGAGGTCTTCCTCCAGGAGCATACCAGGCCCTTCTGTCTAGTGTGGACTTAAGGGGATCCTCCTACGCTGAAAAAACGGTGTAGGGTCCCCCCAAAATCAATACCAGATCCTTATCCGAGCACGCAGCCTGGCAGGCCAGGAAAGGGGGTGGGGACGAGCAAGCGCCCCCCCCCGAACCATACCAGGACGCATGCCCTCAACATGGAGAGTAAGGGTGCTTTGGGGCAGAGGGACTCTGCGCCCCCACCCCAAAGCACAATGCCCCATGTTGATGAGGACAAGGGCCTCTTCCCGACAACCCTTGCCGGTGGTTGTCGGGGTCTGCGGGCAAGGATGCTTTAACAAAGGGGCCCCCAGATCCCGGCCCCCCCGTCCTATGTGAATGAGTATGAGTCTTTCTTCTGCTCTTTTGCGGCATCTTCTCCGCTGTCTTCTCCCTCTGTTCTTCCTCTCTTCTTCCCATGCTGACTCAACGCGATCTCCCACATGAATGCTCTCTCCGTGCTCTGTGTTGACTTTTATTAACATGGGGCGGGGCCACCAGCTGACATCATCCAGAGGCCCCACCCCTTATGACGTCACCGCCCAAGGCATTATAGGTTGTGATGTCATAAGTGCTGGGGCCTCTGGGTGATGTCAGCTGGTGGCCCCGCCCCATGATAATAAAAGTCAACGCAGAGCACGTAGACAGCATTTGTGTGCGAGATCGCGTTGAGTCAACATGGGGAAGAAGAAGAGAGGAGAAGACACCACAGAGAGGGAGAAGACAAAAGACCCCTCAGAAGAAAGAAGACCCTGCAAAAGAGCAGGAGAAAGAAGACGCCGGAGAGGGGAGAAGAAATCAGAGAGAGAAGACGCCGAAACTGATGTAATAAAACACTTTAAAAACCTGTGCAGTGTGTTTTTTTTTTTTTTTTACACCTTTTTTTTTAGGTGAATGGGTAGGGGTACAATGTACCCCATACTCATTCACAAAGGGTGGGGGGCTGGGATCTGGGGGCTCCCATGTTAAAGGGGGCTTCCAGATTTCGATAAGCCGCCCGCCCACAGACCCCATCAACCACCAGCAAGGGTTGTCAGGAAGAGGCCCTTGTCCTCATCAACATGGGGACAAGGTTTTTTGGGGTGGGGGCGCAGAGCCCCCCTGCCCCAAAGCACACATACTCCCCATGTTGAGGGCATGCGACCTGGTATGGTCCAGAAGGGGGGCTTGCTCATCCGCCCCATCCCCTTTCCTGGTCTGCCAGGCTGCGTGCTCGGATAAGGGTCTGGTATGGATTTTGGGGGGACCCTATGCCATTTTTTTGGCATGGGGATTCCCCTTAAAATCCATACCAAACTGCAGGGTCTGGTATGGATTTTGGGGGGGACCCTATGTCATTTTTTCAGTGTTGGGGTTCCCCTTAAAATCCATACCAGACTGAAGGGCCTGGTATGCTCTTGGAGGGGGACCCCATGCCGGATTTTTAATTTGGAGTTCAAGATCCTCAGAGCAAAAGTCGGATTAGTTAAGACAATGATTCGACTTCAGTGCTTTTCAATGGGCTGAAGTGGGATCAAAGTCAGACAAAAGTAGTACAGGAACCTTTTTCAAAGTTGGTCCAACTTGGTTTGACACAAGTCAGACCAGTTAAGACGGCTCTCATAGGGAATCGTTGTTTTTGTGACGTAATGCGACTTATGGTCCTACTGTTGGTCTGACAATCGGCCTAGTGTAAACCCAAGCAAAAAACCTAGAAGCTGATTGGTTACTATGTACAACTGCAACAGATTCTGTGTGCACTAGTTTTAGTAAATCTCCTCCTAGGTGACACCATCCCCTGCCCTACAGACACCATCCACTGCTCAACTGACACTGTCCACTGCCCTACTGACACCAACCTCTGCTTTACTGGCACCGTCCCCTGTCCTGCTGACACCGTGCTCTGCCATACTGACACCAACTTCTGCTTTACTGGCATAGCCCCCTGCTCTACTGACACCGTCCACTGCCCTACTGACACCAACCTCTGCTTTACTGGCACAGCCCCCTGCTCTACTGACACCATCCACTGCCCTACTGACACCAACCTCTGCTTTACTGGCACAGCCCCCTGCTCTACTGACACCGTCCACTGCCCTACTGACACCAACCTCTGCTTAACTGGCACAGCCCCCTGCTCTACTGACACCGTCCACTGCCCTACTGACACCAACCTCTGCTTTACTGGCACAGTCCCCTGCTCTACTGACACCGTCTACTGCCCTACTGACACCAACCTCTGCTTTACTGGCACAGTCCCCTGCTCTACTGACACCGTCTACTGCCCTGCTGTATTTAGTTAGGTCTTGCTAAATAATTCCTTTTTTAAAAAAAAAAAAAAAAGGGTGCTGAACCCCGGTGATCATTGACCTCTTTCATGTGGTTCAGGTAGTTCAAAGTTTGCCTACCCCTGCTCTAGGCTATGGCCTATATT
The DNA here is from genome assembly GCA_018402905.1 of Glandirana rugosa. Taxonomy (NCBI): domain Eukaryota; kingdom Metazoa; phylum Chordata; class Amphibia; order Anura; family Ranidae; genus Glandirana; species Glandirana rugosa. The sequence continues at coordinate 133,881 of BLSH010255450.1, forward strand.
TGTAGATGTCCTGTTCCGCAAATAAGCACCCCCCTTAAGTACAGTAATAAGCATAAATCAAATTAATTTATTACAAATTGACCAACTAAGCCCTTTTGTTTCTGTTTACTACACTTGGTAGGTGCCCTTTTTTACTTTCCATTACAGCTATTCTGTTCAAATAAGGTAATATCTGCAATTAAAATCACCTATTTAATCTGACTGAAGTCTTCTTTTGCCTGGCATATCAGAAGTGTCTGTGAGCCCATGGCATCGGATAGATTCTATTCTGCACAGGTCAAATGACAGCTTGAATCTGGTTGCTATGGGGATAATTGTCTTCTGTAAAGATACTTAAAGGAGAGCTACAGGCAAACACGTGTATTGAAGACTAATTACCTGTGCCTACATTTTGTTTTGTTATGCGCTGTTTGGCAGAAAAGCTAATTATCGCTCAATTTAATTCTGCTATAACCCGAAGGTCTGTTCTGAACCCAGTGCTTTCTGTAAACATATGTTTTAGTTTCTGTTATCTGTTACAGATGTGGATACACCCAATTGTAAAAACAGCAAGACAAATTGGGACTTTGTACTAAATGTAAAACTTCTGAAGCTCCCATTCAAGCGATTACTGTTCTTTCATTGCAGGTCCTCTGTTTGCTCTTGTCCCCTCAGCTAAAGAGAAGTAAATAGTATGAAGTACCTGTATGTAAGTCAATTTGTGTTTCAGCATTCTGTGCGCAGCAGTTTTGGATGCACAGTGTTTGTTCCCACCACTAGTGGGTGCTGTTGGGAGAAGGGCTGCTCATTAAGCCTAACGCAAAGCTTGTGTCACAGCTGCAATGGAACAAACATGGAGTCATTGCTGACATATTTTTCTGTAAATGGCTGTTTAATCCTGTCTTCTCTGATCCTCCTCTTCTTCCACAGTCCCCAATCCATCTGCTGATGGCACAGAGCCCTGGTACTATGCACATGCTCAGTTTGGTGTGCATTGCTAGAGAGTAGTTTTTTTTTTTTTTGGGAAGGTGCATGTGATCGGCACAGGGCCAATCAGCACTGTCCAGACAGAGGGTCAGGGGTCATGCAGCCTCATAGGACAGTCTGAGGAGAATGAAAACCCCTACTACAAGCTTTAACCAGACACTGATAGAAGTCACAAGACTGCTACATACTGCTAATGAAAAAAGGTATTTCGCAGTTTATATTTACTAAAATAATTGCAATTCCATGTACTGTGTACTGTGGGAGACCAGATATAGTGAATGCAGGGTCCTGGGTTTAGTAGCACTTTAAAGTGGAATTAGAGCCTAACTAGATCTCTTCCTCCTACCTATCCTGCCTAACCTTTATAAAATAAGATCTTTATACTTACCTTCTTTTAAATCTGCTCCAGTCCAGTCGCAATCCTGCTGCTCCATGTAAGGAAGCACTTGACAGCGGCTCTGAATTCCTGAAGTTGTGATATCACCCATATTTTCCCATAGCACAGCTGTTGTCAGCGCTCCCTTGTCTCCTCTACAGCAGCAGCACCCTGACACAGGGGAGCAGGTGCTATGTGAACATGGGACTGGACCACTTTAAGGCCTCATGCACACTGGATGTTTTTGGACATTTTTACATCTGCTGTTTTTGGCTGCAGATGTTTTTTTCTACAGTCAATAAACTCCCCATCATGTTATCCTATGTGTTCATGCACACATAGGCTGCTATCAACAGTTTTTGGCTGGGGCGTTTTTAAGCTGTAAAAGAAATGCAAGATCAGTGGGTTCTGAGAGGCATTTTTTCAGCTGTAAAAACGCTCAGTAACGTGGCTTAATGTTGTATACACAGCGTTAAGCCTCGTCAGGCATTTATCTGTCTCTATTCAAAATCAATGATTCGCAATGGGAGCCCATTGATTTGAGTCACACCAGAATTCAGATCATGATGATCCGACTTGTGTGCTGAGGATCTTGAAGGGGAGCCCTGCAAAAATGAAAAAAAAATTGCGTAGGGTTCCCCCCCAAGACGATACCAGACCCTCCGGTCTTGTATGGATTTTAAGAGGAACCCTGCGCCAAAATTTTTTCAAAAAATGGCGTGGGGTTCCCCCCAAAGATCCATACCAGACCCTTATGCAAGCACGCAGCCTGGCAGGCTAAGAAAGGGGGTGGGGACGAGTGAGCATGCCCTCAACATGGGGGATAGGTGCTTTGGGGCAGGGGGGCCCTGCACCCCCCACCCCAAAGCACCTTGTCCCCATGTTGATGAGGATAAGGGCCTCTTCCCGACAACCCTTGCCAGTGCTTTTCGGGGTCTGCGCGCAGGGGCTTATCAGCATCTAGAAGCCCCCTTTAACAAGGGGGTTCCCAGATCCCGGCCCCCACCCTATGTGAATGAGTATTGGGTACATTGTACCCCTACCCATTCACCTAAAAAACAAGGTGTCAAAAAAAAAAAAAACACACTACACAGGTTTTTAAAATATAAATCAGCTCTGGCAACTTCACCCGTCTCCGGCTCCTCTCCCTCTCCGGCGTCTTCTTTCTTATGCTCTTTTGCGGGGTCTTCCTTTTTCTAAGGGGTCTTCTATCTTCTGCCGAGTCTTCTGTTCTTTTGCCGCTGTCTTCTCCCTCTGTTCTTTTTGAGATGTTGACTCGTCGCTCTCTCCAACTCAAATGCCAGGTCCATGCTGCGCAAAGACAGATATTGTCACCCGATGGCCACGCCCCATGCCAATTTAAGCACGGACCCGGCATTCAAGTGGGAGAGAGCGATGAGCCAACATCTCAAGAAGAGAGCTGCAAAAGAGCAGAAGATAGAAGACCCCTCAGAAGAAAGAAGACACCGGAGGGGGAGAAGGGCTGGAGAGGGGAGAAGACGCCGGAGCTGATAGTGTGTAGTGTGTTTTTTTTAAACTTTTTTTCAGGTGAATGGGTAGGGGTACAATGTACCCCATACTCATTCACATAGGGTGTGGGGCCGGGATCTGGGGGCCCCCTTGTTAAAGGGGGCTTCCAGATTCTGATAAGCCCCCGACTTCAGACCCCGACAACCACCAGCAAGGGTTGTCGGGAAGAGTCCCTTATCCTCATCAACATGGGGACAGGTGCTTTGGGGTGGGAGGGCTCAGGGCCCCCCCTGCCCCAAAGCACATACCCCCCATGTTGAGGGCATGTGGCATGGTATGGTCCGGGGGGGGGGGCGCTTGCTCATCCCCACCCCCTTCTTTCCTGGCCTGCCAGGCTGCGTGCTCGGATAGGGGTCTGGTATGGATATTGGAGGGACCCCATCGCCATTTTTAAAAAAAAAATTGGCACAGGGTTCCCCTTAAAACCCATACCAGACTGAAGGGACTGGTATTGTCTTGGGGGGGGGACCCTACGCAATTTTTTTTTCTATTTTTGCAGGGTTCCCCTTCAAGATCCTCAGCACGCAAGTCGCATCGCAAGTTGGATCATCATGATCCGACCTCTGGTGCGAATTCTATTCAAATCAATGGGCCATAGAGAACCACTGATTTTGAATAGACGCAGAGAAATGCTGTTAAAAGCTAGCGCTATAAAACGCACATTGACAACAGTGCAAAACGCTGATGAAATTGCCTTTTTAACGCCAATTTTTTCCTAGCATGGGTACTAGCTGTAAAGCTCTTTTTTATAACGTCCTGTGTGCATGAGGCCTAAGTGGTGGCAAGGGTGGTTTTTGTCATCAGCAGTTCTAAGACTGCCAAGAGGCTGTCAGCCTTGAGATCTAAGACACACCAGTGACGTAAAAATATCATTGTTTTTACAGGACAACGGAACAAAACATCTGCAATGAAAGAATATGTAAAGCATTCTGTTGCTCCTCACACAATAAAATCAATATTTCTGTAGTCTAAACCTTCACAGGAAGCAGCAGTGTCTGGTAACTGAATAATTAAAATGCACCCTGTTATTATGTGCAAAGTCCTATGAGTATCCAGCGTATTTACTATACCTCATATCTCTAAAGAATGGTCAGCACAAATATATAAGGTGTTTGAATATTTTTTTTTTTTTTGTATACAATGGCATGGTTTGTCCAAAACATAACAGTTTTGTTGACAGGTGTCTAGGTGTAATTTTCAGGTAGAAAACATATATGAAATATGACAAAGTCCATAAGCTTTCCATATAGAACAAAATCCCATTCATACTTTGCCATGGTGTGTTGTGTTAAATTGGAAGTAAACTTCTATAAACTTCCTATAACAAGGCTTACCTATAGGTAGTGTAAATATCGCCTAAACAGGCACTGTTTAGGTGATATGTATATGACATGCAGCCAGTGACATCACTGGCACATGCGCTCTGAAGGAACGCCCACCCGTGCCATTCCTTCAGAGCCCTGTGTCGCAAACAGCGGCTCCCGTGCACATGCACGGGAGTGACGTCTTCGCAGCTTCAGCCAGTCACAGAGCCGGAGTCCACGAACCGGAAGCAAGACGGGTGAAGATGGGAGCACCTGCAGCTCTGACATCTCGGCGCTGGAACAGCTTTGTTTTAAGGTAAGTTTAACATAGTGTGCTAATATGCAATGCATACTAGCACATTATGACATTACCTTGCAGGGCATGTAACAAAAAAAAAAACGTCCAGTGGTGTGCTATGTTGCATATAAGTATGTGTTGCACATTCAAAAGAATGAGCTACCAACGCACCAGAACGAAAATATTTTTGTTGACAAAATTAACACTGGTACTGGAGATTTTAGTTGACTAAAATATGACTAAAAACTAAAACAATTCGGATGACTAAAATACAACTAAAATTAAAATGCCATTTTTAGTCAAAAGAGTATGATTAAAAATAAATGGAAATTTGACGTCAGGCTTTTCTTATTTTTTTCCTTAATATTTAAAGTTGATGATATATTCAGGTAATATGTGAAATGGCATTACAGGGTGTTTTGTTTTTTTATATATTTTAAAGCTACACTTCTGTTTGTCAAAAATAAATATTTGTTTATGAAACTTGGTTTTAATTATAATGGCTAAATCTGTGTTTGTAATGCATGTTCAATCCCTAATATCATACATAATGTTATTAGATTTTTACTCCAGGAGTATATAATGCTTAAATAATGCATTACAATTGAAAGTGTTTGTTACCCTAAAAAAACAAAAGAAAAAACAGATCCTGTTCCCTTAAAGTATGAATAACAGCACATTGCTTGTGCTATGTAATTTGGCCCCTTCTATCACCTAAAAAACCTGGCTGATCCTGCCTGGTTCTGTCCCCCCCTTGTAAATTGACCACAGTTTATCAGGGCTGCTGAGCCCTGACACCGTGGTCAGTTTACATGCCTCCGTCATCCGCAGCTTTCCTGTCTCTCCTCTGTCCTCCTCTCCCCCCTCCCTCCCTGTCAGCTCCGTCCACTCCCCAGCCCTCCCCTCCTGCTGCTATCATAACTACACTATAAACATACCCTCCCCTCTCTAAAATAACATTATGTGCCCCTGTGTCTGTGTTTTATAAAAAAAATGCAGATTATACCTTATATCAGAGCGTCTCTAGGCGCTCACGTGACTCCTTAGCTCTCTCTTCTCTCTCCTCCCCGGCTGAGTCAGCGAGAGTGCTCAGCCCCGCCCACTATAGCTGTCAGCCGAGCAGAGGAGAGATCCGAGGAGTCAAGTGAGCGCCCGAAAAATACGAAAAAACTAAAACAATTCAGATGACTAAAATACGACTAAAACTAAAATGGGATTTTAGTCAAAAGACTATGACTAAATCAATATCAAAAATTTACATCAAAATGAACACTGGGCACATGGGATGAGGAGAGAGTTCTCAGATCAATGTTAGCTACACATTGTGTCTTGAAGCTTTCAAAAGGCTTTCCTATTGCTCCTATGGGCAAACAGAGTGGTGGGCAAAGGTAAGAATATTGAGCTGTTGGACAGGCATTAAAGTGAGCTTTTTGCTGGGGGCATGCAGGGGATGTGAGACTGAGAAGATATGCATTGCCTGAGCTCCGCTCCTGCAATCATCCTGCCAGCTATCCGGGCTCTATTTCTCCAATTCTGCAGAGACCTGGTTGACATCCTGGGGTCCAAGAAGGCACAGAGCACCCCGTGGGCTCCCCCGCTTTCTCCTGGCAAGCTGTGATCCTCTAAAAACCTGCCAGCATGCAGCGATTCTCCTCTCCAGCGGTGGCCATCTTGCTCACGAGGAAATATGTGTCCAGCATGTCAGCAGCTATGCAGACACCTCAGGGAATGCAGGAGATGGTGGGCCCTACTTCCACTGACATCCTGGAGGCCATAAAGTCCTGCAACGACACCATCAAGACATGTAAAGACGGTGAAAATTGACTACCTGGCTACAAACATTAGTCTAATACGCCGCAATCTGGATAAGTCCAGATCCAGGGTGTCAGAAGTTGAAGACTGTATTTCGCAGCTGGAGGATTCCACCAGAGCGGACTCCAAGAAAATGCATGCCTTACAGCTACAGGTAAAGGCACTTCAGGAGAAAGCTATTGATATGGAGAATAGACTTAGACGTAACAACGTCCACATACTGGGCCTGCCTGAGCAGGCGGAGGGCCCTAGGCCTGCGTAATTTGCTGAGTCATTCCTCACCAAACTGCTAGATTTCCCTGATATGTCGCCCACCTATGTAGTGGAGAGGGCCCATAGGGTCCCCCCCACTCATCCTATCCCGGGGACACCCCCAGGGCCTTTTCTCTGCTGCCAGGATGAAGCAAGATTTACGGTATGAAGGCGCCAAAATTATTTTCTTCCCCAATTACTCGTCTGAGATCCAGCAATGACGCCGCTTCTACACCGAGATCCGCAAGCGGCTCCGGGAACGAGGCCTCAAGTATAGTCTTCTTTTCCCCAGTAATCTCAGAGTGATGGATGGTGATCGCAGATCGCACCAAGTTTTTTGAGACTCCAGAGGCAGTGGGGTCCTGGCTGGATGGCTTTGCTGCGGACAAGCCCTCTGTGTGAAGAGTGTCTTGGTTATTGCTATTCTGCAGGTATTTGGGCCTGTGTCATGGTTTATTCTCGGTTCTGTTTTTGAGTTACTTAACTTGGTTGACAGTTACTTTGCTTTATTTCTATCAGAGTCATCCACTCTTGCGTGATCACTTACTGTCAGGAAACAACTGCTGACACTTCTGAAGACCTGATCGGAATGCCTGTGCGCCAAACGGCCTATTTAGACAGGCAGCACCATGCAGCCGGTGCTGTCTGGTCTACAGCGTTTGGTGTACCTGAGCTTGATGTTTACCTGTTACCTGTTCCTGTGACCCGGCTTGGCTTGCCCTGTTTGATCTCTGCCTGCACTGCTGGCTTTCCACGACCATTCTCCTGCCCGCTCCTTTGTACTTCTGCTGCCAGCCTGTTGAGGAACTTTGCCTGGACCTGGTGTACATCATCCCATAGAGGTTGCATAAAATGAAGGCCTCCCTGTCCTCAGAGTGTTGGCGATGTGCCCATACCCAGGGTGACTTCATACACATTTTTGGTCCTGCCCCATAATCGGGGTATACTGGATGCAAATATTTTTTGTAGTACAGGACATAATGGGTATTGACATAGCCCCAACTCCACAGATATGTTTGTTGGGCTTGGTGGAGGAATTGGTCCCCAGAGTGGCAGAGAGAACCCTGATAGGACTTCTTTTCTACGCAGGAAAATGATTACCATTAGCTGGAAAAAACGGGCCCCAGACCAGTCAGGATTTTGGTGTTCTTCCTTTTCAGCACGAGCCAACTTGGATGTATGGTTTTGCCGGTCACGGCTCTTATGCAATAATTGGTGGTACCCTGTACCAACTTTACTTGACCCCTGCGCGGGTCCTTTACTGATGCTGTGGCAGGCTACTGCTGAGTAGTGTTTGTCTACGTTCTTTGTTTTATATGCAAATAAAAAGATTTTCAAAAAAAAAAAAAGTGAGCTTTTTGCTGGTAATGTCCTCAGCCTTGTTAATAAAGTTTTTTTTATTGAAGGTTTTGCACAAGGCCAGGGCACGCTCTTTTTGCTAGAAGGTGCATCACGAAGGCCTGTAAGGATCCCTTAAATATGCATACTTCTAAAAATGTGCAAATAAATGACTGCCAGAGGTCCCAGAAGATGCTCGCAGCTAAAGGTTCTAAGGGGAGGTTGTTTTGGAGTTCCTCTTCTCTTTGGCTTCAGTTATAGACACTGGACTGAAAGCACCTGCAGTATAAAAAAAAAACATAATTTTTTTTTTAATACACTATATTGTCAAAAGTATTGGGACACCTGCCTTTACATGCACATACACTTAACCACTTGCCGACCGCCGATCGGAGATTGACGGCGGCAAAGTGGCTCTGTAACGCAAAACGCCGTCATACGACGGCGGCTGCGATACAGAGATACTGTGAGCGTCCACAGGGTTATGAAAACTGTTATATCACATAATTTTTTTTTTAATACAAAAAAAAAATATGACGTCCACGAAAGTCAGGTCACAGATATTGACTTCGGTTTCTCTTCTCCTTGAGGTTTTGTTGGAGGGGAATCTTGGAAATCGACGCTCGTAGAAGACCCTGGAGACCGTCAGTAAATAAACGTGTAAAAATCTTCATACGTATAAATTCCCTAGGAATGTCCGGAAGCACTACGTGGAAGATCGTTTTTCTCGCACGGGACCGGAACACGTTTTGGAAGTTATTTTTTTT
>BLSH010255450.1:147729-159111 GCA_018402905.1 Glandirana rugosa
ACTTTATGACATTTGTTTATTTGACTATTTGGCTCATTAAATTTGATTCATTCTTCCCAGCAGGGGACTCACATGTGTAGTTTGGCTCAGCATAGCTTTATATTTGTCCATGGTTGCATCATGATTACTGTCTTCAATTCTCCATGGTCCGTGTGACCACTCCATGGTCTCATTACTCTTTTGCAGGGGTCCCTCTCTGTTTGGGGTCTTTGGTGGGCTGTTCAGCTGGATCTACCTCTCCGCCACGGTAGGAGGGGGGCATTTCCATACGGAAGGCCCTCACCTGACTGGCCCTGAGGAGGTGGTTTTTAGTCACATTTATGACAACGTTGTCAACGGTGGTGGTTTTTTGATCAGTCATTTTACCTTTATGCTCCATCCTGTATGTCCATTTGGTTGCAGCATATTTTTCCAATAAAGCTATTTATGCACTGAATTTCATGCGTTCATGCTCAATTTTTTGTCACATGTTCTATTTCCCAGTGGCTATCCATATGGTGACCTTTGCGGACAGCCTTCTGTGCTGCCTTCTGTCTTGCTTTGTGGTATTTCTGGAAATCTGGTAGGCCAATGCTACCCCTGTGCTTGGGCGCAGAGAGTCTGGCTAGGCTTAGTCGGGGTGGGTTGCTCTTCCATATGAACGTACTGAGCTGGGACCTGATGGAAGAAAAGAAAGATTTGGGGAGGGCGATGGGTATTGCCTGCGCAATGTACAGAAATCTGGGAAGGGATGTCATTTTTATGGCGGCTGCACGCCCAAACCAGGAGAGTTTCAGCTTCTCCCACATTTTGAGGTCTTTCGAGAGTTCCTGCAGGAAGGGGAGTTAGTTCAGTGTGTGTATATAGTGCAGCTTGTAGGGAGTTGTATGCCCAGATATGGGATTGCGTCCACCTTCCAGGCAAAGGAGAATGAGTCACGGCATCTGCCCACTACGTTTTTGGGCAGGGAGATATTGAGAGCGTAAGATTTGTTGATGTTAATTTTAAAGTTGGAGATGGAACCGAATCGGAGGAATTTTTTGAGAAGGTTGGGAATGGTGATATCTGGTTTTGTAAGGAAGAGAAGATTGTCGTCAGCAAAGGCCGCTACCTTATAGGTACGCTCTCCTATTGTGACTCCCGAGATGTCTGGGTAGGTTTGGAGGCGAATGAGAAAAGGTTCCACAGTGAGGATAAAAATTAATGGAGAAAGTGGGCATCCCTGTCTGGTTCCGTTTCGGATGGGGAAGGCGTCCAGCATGTGGCCATTTACCTGGACCCTAGCTTGTGGGTTCGAGTAGAGGCCCAGGATGCTATTTTGCAGAAAGGGTCCTAGGCCCACTGAGGAGAGGACCGCTGCCATGTAGTCCCGGGCCACTCTGTCGAATGCCTTCTCTGCATCCGTACATAGAAAAAATCCTTCCGTTGATGTCTTGGTCAGCCAGTGTTGGATGGTTAGTGCCTTTATGGTATTATCGCGGGCTTCTCTACCGGGAACAAAGCCTGCTCGGCTTTGAGATGCTAAGTTGGGGATGTGGGGTAAGAGTCTATTGGCCAGTATCTTTGCGTAGATCTTAATGTCTACGTTTAGCAGAGATATGGGTCTAAAGTTTTCAACTAATGTGGGGTCTTTTCCCTTTTTGTGTATGACAGAGATATGAGCTTCTAATAGGTCTTTGGGGGGTTCTTTCAACTCGCTCAGAGAGTTTAAAGCTTTTAAGAAGTGTGGGGCCAAGGCCATTGGGAATGTCTGATAGTATAGACTGGTCAGGCAATCTGGGCCCAATCTTTACGTTTTTATGTATGCTTATTGTATACTTATACACTTTTGGGTATTTATTACCCCTCAGAGAGATCATACATCTCTCCCTAACTATACTTTCATTATCCTTTTTTTCCTCACAAGGCTGGAGCCATTTTTTTTCCAGTTATTATCTAGGATCAGTATCTACTTCCTGGACTCCAGATGCCGATTATAACAATGATGAAAATCCAGATATCTGTACAGTAGCTTGTATGTTCTTGGGTGTGCACATGGCTCAGCACTCCCTGATCTTGCCCCTCTACAACCAGATAGTGTAAAACTATTATTCTCACATAGATCAGTCTCCTGTGATCTGCCAGTGTACAATTCAATCAGAGCCTAACAAAATTAGCCTCTTGCTCTTGCTCCACATTCTGTAACCAGCCAATGTAAAAATCTATCACACTTGCATTACTCAGACCTCATCCTGCCTCTCACACTGTCAGTGTAAAGATCCATCGCAGTCTCCCAAATTTTAGTCCCATGTTAATGTAATATGAGTAATCTCTGGGGGAAGGGAGACTGAGAACAGGCCTCCTGCCTGCAGCACATGACAGATATCTAAAAGTACATTTTTAAAGCTGACTTTCAGTTAAAAAAAAAAAACAAAAAAACAAAATCCAGCTTTTGCTGCAATACTCACTTACAATCCAGTCCTGCAAACATGTATCACCTCCACTAGATGGCCCTGTTCTTCTTGGCTGAATAACAGCCAGTGTCATTCAACCCACTTTCTGTGACTCCAGGCTGTCAAATTTCTTGGAATGTGTCATCATTCTAGCCTAGGATCACAGTGCTACTGCAATAAATAGAGATTGCATAAGCAATGTTGAGTGCAGAAAGGGCTTGTGATGCCAAATAATAAGCTAGAAGACTCTTGAAAACAAAAGTGTGTATCCTGTTTTTTTGTTCTATAGGTTTTGAGGGAGAAGGGTATGCATACTTTTATTTTTTTTAATATGTGCTGGGTGGGGTGAGTGGCCAGGGAGGTTTGGCTAATATATTGCTGTATATTATGATGTGTCAGGCATTTATTAATGCGGACTTGGAGAGTTACTGAAAGGTCTGCTTTATGTTGAGTAAATTTAGTTGTCTGGAAAAGTTGATTTAATGAGGATTCAGTCCCCTTGAATGGAATCTTTCATTGACCTAAATCTTTAAAAAGCAGAGAACTAATCTGTGTCTAATCTCACTTTCCAGTAATTACTACAACTGAAGAAAAAGATATAATAATTAATCTGGACCTCAAATAGAACCTCAGTGGAACTGGGATAGCATATGTGTCTCTTTTATTTCTACAATTTTCCATATCAGTAAGCACAGCGAGTATAAAAAACACAGTCCTAATTGCATTACAAAAATAGTCCCAATACAGTCCAAAAATAATATAACCACATTTATGACAAAGTTGATGGAAAACCATTGAAGCCTTAATTACATAGTTGCCACTACTTCAATATACATGGTTAGTATTATTATGACACAAGATTTATACAGTGCCAACAGCATAATGGAGGGAGACTGTTGCAGTACAATTCAGTACAGAAGAGATCATAGGGACCTTCTTGTGAGAGCTTACATTCTAAGAGGGAGGGTCAAGTGATACCAAAGGTAATAATTTAGAGAAGTGCTGATGTAAAATACAGCATATTAGTTAGAGGCAAGGGGAGATGGGTTTTCAGGAATCTTATAAACGCAGACAGAGTAGGCAATAGTCGGGCAGATTGGGGTATAGAATTCCAGAGTATGGGAGAGGCTCTGGTCTGGAGAAGTCCTAGTGGCGAGTATGGAAGGAAGTGACAGGGGAGCAGGAGATTTTGGGAGGAACAAAGAGGACAGTTTGGTTGATATTTTCAGATAAGGTTGGTAATGTAGCATGGGGCAGAGTTGTGGATGGCCTATCGGTCTGTTATACACATAGGCCAAATGTCGGCCGGTTTCTATTGAACCGACCAACATTCGGCCTATGTGTATGGCAGATGGTCTGACAGGGGCATGACTGAAAAAGATCTGCCGATTGGTAACCGCTGACTGGTGTTTTCTGTTTGGTGTCTCAAGACATAAAAAAAAGAACAACAAAGATGGGGAAATGGGGTGGGGGAAAGATGAGGCAAAATTGATATGGGAAGGTGCTCTCCACCCAACCCCAGGATCCCAAATCTGGAATGCCCACTTCCAGAGGACAGAATTGCTCGAAACTCTTGTGAGTTACGGAACATGTTCCAGTTGGCCCAGATCGTGGTATGTTTATTCAACCTATAGTGCTCCGCCACTAGCAAATGTTCCAGATCCATGAGAGAATCGATTTCCAGTACCCATTCGGCCAGACTAGGCACATTCATGGATCTCCAGTATCTAAGGATGGAGGCTCTGGCAGCTGTCAGAAAATGGTGAAGAATGCCACGATTCATGGCTTTTATCGAACCAGACATTAGAGTGATTTGAGGGGTATTGGGAAAGAAGGTCCCTATGACTTTACAATAAAGTTGCAGAACAGAAGCCCAGAACCTCTTGATCGGGGGGCAATTGGCCAAAATATGAAGTATGGTACTCTCCTTACTCCCACACCGCCAACATAAACGGAGATGGAAGGATAATATCGATGTAGAGTGTCTGGGCACCTGTACCATAATGTTAAAAATGTTCTCTTGTGTAGTACTGGCTACAGAAATCTTATGTGACTGAATAAATTCTTTCTCCCAGTCTTCCTTGTCGATTTGAGTCTTTAATAATACAGTATAGACCGGAGGGTTTGGATTAGAAAGGGAAGACAAGATAGAATAAATTTGAGCGACCACATGCCTTGGGGGTTTGTAATAGGTGTTAGAATGAAGTAGGGCGAGATGTGAGTTTTTGTTTGTCAGCGATTGAATGAAGAAAGGAAAACAATTGTTACTGAAAGAGCCAATGGACCTCTCCATATATGTTGGAAAAGGAAGCAGTAAGGTTGGAAAAGGATCACCAGCTGGGAGAATCAAGGCCAGGCGGTCATGAGTCAGCTTTGTCCAAGGGCCCAGAGTGTGCCGATGAACCCCTATAGGGAAGGATGGATTCTCAAATAGATGCGTCATAGGGCCAATGTACTCAGAAATATGAAGGTGCTCAATCAGAGTATCCCATAAGCCTAACGTCTGTTTGGTGAGGGCGGGGAGAGTTCTGATGTCCTTCCTTTTGGGGGGGTACAGTTCATGGGAGGGCCTGCAAGTCCAATGGGGACATAGATTGTTCAAGTTTAACCTATAGTTTCCTCTGGGAATTGTGAAACCAATCTGAGATCCTAATGAGAACAGATGCTTGATAATACAAAGCCACATTTGAAGCGTTCACGTCCCCTCAGTTCTTGGGCAGGGAGAGTACTCTGTGGTTCATCCGAGGACTTTTAATCCCCATATGAAGGCCGTAAAGGCCCTCTGCAGTTTATAAAAAAAGGAAGCAGGGACATACTATAGGACAGTTTAGAAAAGATATAAAATTCTCGGGACAACATCCATTTTTAGCATATTAATTCTTCCAAACCATGAGAGTGCCTTTCTTTTGTAGGTCGGAGATGGTTTTATGTAAGAGGGGTTCGTAGTTGGGGGAACAAAGCTTAGACAGGTCTTGTGGAATATGTATCTTTAATGTGCATGAAAACCCTCACATGCTGTATACCCAGTGAAGTGAATAGCCTCAAATGATACACAGAAATTAAACAAATCCTCCAGCGTAGGTATATCTGCAGTTTTCCCCTGTCTAGACCCTTTCAAAAGTGCAGACCGTGTTAAAAATCTATCTTTAACTGTCAGCAGTAAAGAGGCTGCAGTTACACTGTGTGAGAGCTGATTGGAGTAAAGGGAAAACACCCCCCTCCACATAGGCACAGGAACGAAGGAACACGCAGAGCTGTACTGTGACTAAAAAATGTAAAAACTATCGCGCAAATGGTAGCTTGGAGCAGCAAACACAGCATTAGACCAAATGCAAACAGAAAAGATAAAGAAATAGTTTTGCGCTGAAAGGTGAATTAATATGTTTGAATTAACAACCAAATCAAAGTGACAGTGCACGTATTTGACCTGTGATGGTCAGTGTATTAAATTATGTTAATTCAAAACAGCATAGGATAGAGTCCAAATAATTAATGTGCAATAATAAACTTGAGCACGCAAATAAGTGAAATGCGGATGAATCAAATCCCAAGGAGTGATGCAGTGACATCCGACTTTCCTAATGTGAAGAGTTAAAAAGGGTTGCAATAAACTTGTGCAAAGTCCTCCAAAAGGTAGTAAAAGTGAACTCTTACCGGATAGGTTGGGTACACATGGTTGTACGACCAGTGGACCATACCGGGTAGAGTGGAGGCCTCCACAGTCAACAATGGCAGGATCCTCATTCGTGGTGCTGGTAAACTCCGCTTCCTTAGCTACCCCTCTGTCGTATTCAGAATCAGGCTGCCCTTGGCATCATACACCACCAGGATACATGCGAAGAAAGAGACCACTCCACATTGTGTAGTAAATTGTATCAAATTTATTCCACCGATACAGGAACAAGTAAATAAAAGCCGGCAATAAAAGTATAAAAATTGTCATAGGCACGTGGTCTCCATCCGGCGTGTTTCTTCCACACAGACGTCATGTGGGGGCCACGCACCACTACCGCAGTATAAATAACCATGTCCCCCATTAACCACACATCAATTGCTGTCTGCCATGCCCACAAATGTGGACCCAGGACCTTCGCCCCTCTCAAATGGCGCCCGTGTGCGGTCCAAGCCTCACTTTCAGTTAAAGGCACAGATTACAAACGGGCCCATAATACTCTAAAAAAGTCTTAAATCACCCATTAAAGTAAAAATCAAAACCTAAATATCCCCCTGGTTAAATGATACAGCCCAAGGAGATCCAGTAGCTCTTCTTTGTTGACACCATCCACGGCTGTATCATCGGCAAAACCGGAAATCGTGACCTATGAACCGGAACCGGAAAAGGGAGGCCGGAGGTGGATCAAACACTCCGCAGCGCTCACCAATAGAACGGTCCATAGGACAATAGGGGTTGCATCACCTCCAGAGCTAGCAATGGCACCCGGAACAGGAAGCGCACACCCTGAGGTCACTGGAGGATGGAAAGTAAACAGGAAGAAGCACAGTCCATCATAAATGGGTGCATGTTTATACCATATCCATAAATGCAATAATACGTGACAACATACAGATTCCAAAATACTAAATGTATATTTATAAAAATTATTTGAAAATTTATACACCACCACTGGGTTATTTTATTAAAACACCCAACCAGCTCGTTACCACTAATCCCAACGGCGGAGGGTGACCCAGTAAAACCGGAACCGGAAGTGGGGACCGGAAAAACTTCACGGGGGGACACCTCCCAAGAACATTATGTTCAAAAGGTGTATCTTTAAGTCCTAGATTAATAAATGCACTCCATGCACATGGCAGTAAACAGGGCGCTTCGGGCAACCCCTCTCATGGCTGCCACATACCTGGAAATACATATGGGTACAAAAAATTTACAATCTTAATCAAATGTTTCCCAGTAATCCCATGCACATGGCAGTAAACGGGGCACTTCGTGCAACCCCTCTCATAGCTGCCACGTACCTGGAAATACATAAGGGTACAGAAAGTTTGACAATCTTAATTAAATGAAATGAATGATTCTCAGTAAATCCCACAAAAGGGCGCACACGTGGGACACCAGGGGAGGCACCCGACAACCATCACAGTCCGGAGCACCGTAGGTGGAGTGGGGTGTCAAGCCCTATTAATGAAGGCATTGACATCCCACTCCACATTCATCCCACAGGGAGGATAAGTACACTGATAGCTGTCAATGGCTTGAAAAAGGGTGCCTGTGGGATCCTTCCGATGATAACGAGCATAATGCTTAACCACGCTATGTTTTTCGGTACCCCCAATAATATTAGGGATGTGTTCTCCTATCCTTTTGAATGACCATGTAGTTCTACCTATATAATGCTTACCACAAGGGCAAGTCAGGAGGTACACCACATGGGTGGTAGCACATGTGAGAAAGGTTTTAATGGGGGTACTGTCAGTTAGTGACATTAGAGGTGAAAGTTAGAGATTTATTTCTCCCCAATTTGTTAATGCTACACACTCTGCACCTTTTACAAGGGAAAAAACCTTTAAGATTGTGGAAAAACGTGGGTTTAGTGGGCGCATTAATAATATTAGGGGCTATTTTTAGACAAAGGGGGGGTGCACCCCTATAGACCACCTCTGCCTTATCAGGGAGCAATGGGCCAAGGATACGGTCGTTTTTAAGTACATTCCAGTATTTTTTGCTAATATGTTCAACCTGTTTGTACTGGCTGTAGAAGGAAGTGAAAAAGGACCACTTGGGGTCTTTCCTGGGTCGAACAGTCCTTTCCCAAAAGAAAGACTCCCTGTCCATGTCTTTGACCCGAGATATTTCTATATCTAGGTCTTGTGGTGCATAACCCTTGTCTACAAATTTGGCTTTCAATTCATGAGACTGGACCTCGAAATCTTCGAGGTTCGTGCAATTACGGCGCAGCCTCATAAATTGACCCTTAGGGACAGCACAGAGCCAATTCCTATGATGGCAGCTATCATTTGGAATATAAGAATTCCTGTCCGTTGGCTTAAAAAACATGCTAGTAATGACCTTGTGGTTAACGACCTGGATGTTCAGGTCTAGGAAGTGCACCTTGGTAGGACTGGCCTCAAATGACAGTTGTATGCCTCTGTCATTGGAATGAAGTTCATCAATGAACCTGGTTAGGCTGTCCATATCCCCATCCCACAGGAGGAGGACGTCGTCTATGTACCTCACTCAAAACAAGAACTCAGGCCTGGTCTGGGCATAGATGACATCCTCCTCCCACTTGGCCATGAAGAGATTGGCCAGGCTGGGGCAAATTTTGCCCCCATGGCCACGCCCCTCACTTGTAAATAGAAACAATCGTTAAACCAGAAGTAATTTCAATGTGTGGCAAACACCAGGAGCTCACAGATAAAGTCCTGCTGTTTGGGGTGGAGAGTGGAATCTCGGCTCAGGTAATACCTGACTACATCCAATCCAAGTTGGTGTGGGGTACTCGTGTAGAGCGACGCAACGTCCGCTGTAACTATCAAGCAACCAGAAGGAACTTCAAGATTAGACAGTCGCTGGATGGTATCCTTAGTATCCCTAAGGAAGGACGGAACGCGCTCAACAAGAGGCTGCAAATAGAAATCAATGTATCTCCCTACTATAGATGTTACAGAGTCGATCCCCGACACAATAGGGCGACCAGGGGGGTTTGCCCCCAGCCTGGCCAATCTCTTCATGGCCAAGTGGGAGGAGGACGTCATCTATGCCCAGACCAGGCCTGATGTCACGTACCTGGTGGTGGAATCTGACTATGCAGTGGGCAACCTCTCTTATGGCCCTGGTTCAGGAACCCCTGGTAGAGTAGACAGGAGGTTCCAGAGCACAGGGGGGCACGAGGGCTGGTAGAGGTGCTGATGATGTTGTGAGAATGCTCCAGGAGCTCGTGCAAGACAGAAGATTGGTGATGCAGGCTGGGTCGGTAACAGGCGGGCAAGTGCAGTACAGAAGGAGCAGGCAAGTGGGTAGTCGGGTACAGGCAGGGTCATTAACAGGCGGGCAGCTGAAGTACAAGGGATCAGGCAGAAGAGTCATCGTAGGTAAGCGGAGGGTCAGTGCAGGAAGAGTTCAACAAGGTCAGGCAGGCCAGGTCACAGATACAGGAAGTCTTAGGAAGCAAGTCACGGAAACACACTGGAAATGCTGTAGAATGGACAGCACTTGCTTCATGGTTTGGAGTAGAGAATGTGTAGCGCTCACCAATAAACTTAGTACTACAATCTGCCTATAGGGTCAGAAAAGATTATGCATCAAAAAGTATGTGAATAGAAAAAAAAAATCCAACTCAAAAAAGATGGTGTAATAACTAGGAATCACCACAAGATGTCACCTGTGCACTCATCACATTACAATTGATCTAGGTCTTTCTATGTATGTATGTATGACAGTCTAAGTCTGACTTAAATAAAGTGCAATTGCAATATAGACATAGTCATGTTCAACATAAAAGCAATCGGAATGTGCTATATACATAAAATGCATTGTAAAAAAGAAATATATTCACAAAACTGTAAAATCTGGGAGGTGTAATAACTAGAATTCACCACCGGAGGTCATCTATGCACTCTTAGTAGAGAGGATTCATCAAGTGTAGTAACTAACATTCACCACCGGAGGTCGTCCGTGCATCAATCAGAATCTTATACAATCAAAATCTTTCCATGTATGTGTGCAAATACAAAAAAAAATGCAATATAAATAGAGTTGAGCGAACCTCTGGAAGTTTGGGTTCTGCTGGTCCGGCCGAACTTCGGGACAAAGACAGACGGAACCCGAACGATCGTACGGACCCCTAACTTTGAGGCACAAAAATGGCTGTAACAAAGTCCTGGAAAGCCCTAGAGGGCTGCAAAAGGAAGTAAAATGGGGGTAAGGGTAGGGCAAGTGCCCTACAAAAAAATGGGGATAGGGAAAATAAATTAAAATCAAATAAAAAAATGGGAAGGGGGGTGGATGTGGAGTAGGAGCCTAGAGGTTGACTAGGCCGTGACCGTGGCAGTGTAGGTGGAAGTGGCGTGGTAGAGGAGTAGGAGGAGGTAGCCAACATGGTATTTTTTTTTTTTTTTGTATTGAGGCCTATTCAAAAAAACAAGTATGTGAATGGCTGTGTGAGTCCGGTCTAAATGTTTATTCTGCACAAGGTGCAGACAAGTCTTGTGGGATCCATGCCTGATTCATTTTAATAAAGATTAGCTTGTCCACGTTGGATGTGGACAAACGGCTCCGCTTGTCTGTGATAACACCCCCTGCCGTGCTAAACACACGTTCCGACAATACACTGGCTGCAGGGCAGGCCAGCACCTCCAAGGCATAAAGGGCAAGCTCAGGCCATGTGGCCAATTTGGAGACCCAGAAGTTGAATGGGGCAGACCCATCAGTCAGTACGTGTAGGCGTGTGCACACATACTCTTGCACCATGTTGCTGAAATGCTGCCTCCTGCTAAGACGTTGTCTATCAGCTGGTTGTGCTGTTTGTTGTGGCGGGCTGCTGACAAAGGTTTGCCACATTTCAGCCATGCTAACCCTGCCTTCTGAGGTGCTGGCGGTGGCACAGCTGCGTTGGTGGCCTCTACCTCCTCCTCCTCCTCTACCTTCACCTTGTGCTTCCGCTGAGCCCCCAGTGTCATTTGGGAATGCCCTCAGCAGCGCCTCTACCAGTGTGCGCTTGTAGTCGCGCATCTTCCTCTCACGCTCCAGTGAGGGAATTAAGGACGGCACATTGTCCTTGTAACGGGGATCCAGCAGGGTGGCCACCCAGTAATCAGAGGAAGTTACAATGTGGGCAACTCGGCTGTCGTTGCGCAGGCACTGCAGTGCCAGGCTGCCCACAGGAAAAGACAAGCTGTCCTCTGTGGGAGGTATATCATCTGTGTCCTCTGTATCCCCCCAGCCATGCTCCAGTGATGCCCACGAGCTGCGTTGGGAGGGTTTACTGTGACCCCCGAGTCGCCTTCGTGT
>BLSH010255450.1:173347-188721 GCA_018402905.1 Glandirana rugosa
TCTCCTCTCCCCCTCTCTCTCTCTCTCTCCCTCTCTCTCCCCCCCACTCCAGTTCTCCTCTACCTATTCCCCATCTCCTACACACTCCCCTCCTTTTCATCCTCCTCCCCTACCCCATGGTTCCCAGCCCCACCC
This sequence comes from Glandirana rugosa, assembly GCA_018402905.1. Lineage (NCBI taxonomy): Eukaryota > Metazoa > Chordata > Amphibia > Anura > Ranidae > Glandirana > Glandirana rugosa. The sequence goes on from BLSH010255450.1 coordinate 173,483, forward strand.
CCAATCCCATTTTTTCAGGGGCCAAGAAAGAAGCCCTAGGTGGAGCATCTTACTACTGCTGCTGCTTGTGTGGGCAGGATGTGTACTGTGCCAATCCCTGCTGACCTTCCTTTCCTATTCATCCCATCTGATTGGCACAGTATCCCGCCCACAAAAGCAGCAGCAGTAATAAGAAGCTCCACCTCAGGGTCCTTCCTTAACCCCTGCAAAGTTCCGGAAGAGAGCAAAAAAACTATGGAGGGGAAGGTAGAGGGGGAGTTGTCATTCCAGTATAGATTTAGCCCAGTACAGCAATGCCAGAATAGGTGGGATCTGAGGGCAGCTTCCCTGCACAGCTCTGCTTGAGGAAACCATATCTATATTATTCAATACTGCCACTTTGCTGTACCATTCTACCCCCTGTTCGGTGTCCACTTACCCACCCCCCGTACTGTGCCCTTTTGCACCCCCCCGTACTGTATTCTCCTGCCCCTTGTACTGTGCCCACTTACCCTCTCCTTGTGCTGTGCCCTCCTGCTCCCCCCTGTACTGTACCTTCCTGCCCCCTGTAATGTCCACTTTACCCTCCCGCTGTTCTGTGCTCTCCTGCCCCCTGTACTGTCCACTTATCCTCCCCCTATACTGTACCCTCCTAATACAGTTAATTTTTATCACTTTAATTATTTTTCCCATTATGGGCGTGAGTGGGGCCTCATATCTAAGTTTTGCCTAAGGCCTCACAAATCCTAGAGCCGCCTCTGGAGAAAGTCTCTGAAGATATTATTTATGCAGTGCTGGAACGTGGCCGGAGCGTTGCACAGACCGAACGGCATTACTACGTTATGGTAATGAACTAAACGAAACGGATACGGAAGGCCGTTTTCCATTCATCACCTTTTCTAATCCGTACCAGATTGTAAGCTCACCGGAGGTCCAATTTGGTAAAGATGGTGGCAGTCCCCAGGCATTGGAACAACTCCGATACTAGCGGAAGCGGATAACGGTTCTTAACCGTAACTTTATTGAGTTCCCACTAGTCTATGCATGGCGTATGGTCTTTTTTTTCCACAAAAAAAAAAAGATACCTGCCCCAGCTGGAGAAGTGGACGGACGGATGAACCTCTTGATGAGGTTCTCATCGATATATGATTTGAGGGTGCTGAGTTCCAATTCCGTAAGCGGTTAAATCCTTCCGAAAGGAATTTCAGCACCGGGAAGAAGCTTGATGGGGCAGTCATACGGTCTATGGGGAGGAAGGACCTCGGCCCCCTTCTTGCTAAAAACATCCAAGAAAGCATGGTAGACATTGGGGACGGCCTGGAGGACATCAGGCTCTGGGTCAAGGTCCGTGCATAGTAGGGAAGGATCCACTCCGGGAGTCCTGGGAAGACAGTGCTCGTGGCAGAACTGTGATTGGAACTGGATGTTCCCTGTAGTCCAGTCAATGGTGGGGTTATGGCCCTAGAGCCAAGGTAGACCAAGGATGACAGGGAAGATGGAAGAGGTGATAGCATAGAGCATGAGGTGCTCTTGGTGACCTCCGAGCATCGTGGTGGTCAGGGGAGCGGTTCCCTGTGTGACCAGATCAGATTTTAGGGCTGTTCCATCAGCCAGGTGCACGAAGCAGCTGCAAGCACCAGAATCGATTATGGCGTAGACAGCTAGGCACTTACCCAACTTGGTAGTTGCCTTCATTAATAGGGTTTGACACTCCACTCCACTTACGGGGCTCCGGACTGTGATGGTTGTCGGGTGCCTCCCCTGGTGTACCATGTGTGTGCCCTTTTAAGGGGTACACGGTGGGATTTACTGAGAATCATTAATTTCATTTAATTAAGATTGTCAATTTTTTGTACCTATATGTATTTCCAGGTACGTGGCAGCCATGAGAGGGGTTGCCCGAAGCACCCAGTTTACTGCCATGTGCATGGAGTGCATTTATTACTCTAGGACTTGAAAATACACCTTTTGAACATAATGTTCTTGGGAGGTGTCCCCCGTGAGTTTTTCCCGGTCCCCACTTTCGGTTTCCGGTTTTACTGGGTCACCCTCCGCCGTTGGGATTAGTGGTAACTAGCTGGTTGGGTGTTTTAATAAAATAACCCAGTGGTGGTGTATAACACTTTCAAAGAATTTTTATAATTATACATTTTGTATTTTGGAATCTGTATGTTGTCACGTATTTATTGCATTTATGGATATGGAACATGCGCCCATTTATGGTGGACTGTGCTTCTTCCTGTTTACTTTCCATCCTCCGGTGACCTCAGGGTGTGTGCTCCCTGTTCTGGGTGCCATTGCTAGCTCCAGAGGTGACGCAATCCATATCGTCCTATGGACCGTTCTATTGGTGAGCGCTGCGGAGTGTAGTTTGATCCACCTCCGGCCTCCCTTTTCCAATTCCGGTTCATAGGTCACAATATCCGGTTTTGCCGATGATACAGCCATGGATGGTGTCAACAAAGAAGAGCTACTGGATCTCCTTGGGGTGTATCATTTAACCAGGAGAATATTCAGGTTTTGATTTTTACTTTAATGGGTGATTTAAGACTTTTTTAGTGTATTATGGGCCTGTTTGTGATCCGTGCCTTGAACTGAAAGTGAGGCTTGGACCGCACACAGGCGCCATTTTGAGAGGGGCGGAAGTCCTGGGTCCATGTTTGTGGGCGTGGCAGACAGCAATTGATGTGTGGTTAATGGGGGACATGGTTATTTATACTGCGGTAGTGGTGCGTGGCCCCCACACCCCAGGAGACGTCTGTGCTGATGAAACGCATCGGGTGGGGAACACATGCCTATCACAGTTTTTGTACTTTTATTGCCGGCTTTTATTTACTTGTTCCTGTATCGGTGGAATAAATTTGATACAATTTACTACACAATGTGGAGCGGTCTCTTTCTTCACATGTATCCTGGTGGTGTATGATGCCAAGGGCAGCCTGATTCTGAATACCACAGAGGGGTCGCTAAGGAAGCGGAGTTTACCAGCCCCACAAACGAGGATCTTGCCATTGCTGACTGTGGAGGCCTCCACTCTAGCCTGTATGGTCCACTGGTCGTACGGCCATGTGTACCCAACCTATCCGGTAAGAGTTCACTTTTACTACCTTTTGGAGGACTTTGCACAAGTTTATTGCAACCCTTTTTAACCCTTCACTTTGGGAAAGTCGTATTTCACTGCATCACGCCTTGGGATTTGATTCATCCGCATTTCACTTATTTGCGTGCTCAAGTTTATTATTATTTGGACATTTTGGACTCTATCCTATGCTGTTTTGAATCAACATAATTTAAGTCACTGACCACCACAGGTCAAATACGTCACTGTTACTTTGATTTGGTTGTTGATTCAAACATACTAATTCACCTTTTTTACACTTTCAGCGCAACACTATTTCTTTATCTGTATTGTGACTAGACAGGCTCTGTGCTTATCTCCCTCCTCGACACAAATTTTATGTGTCGGTGAACTCAGAAGTGACACATGTACACACACCGGACTTCTGACCTACCTCGCTGCAGCGAGGTCCGACGGAAGTGGGGATAGGGTACCTGTAAAAAAGAGATACCCGCTCCCCCCCGAAAGGTGCCAAATGTGGCACTGGAGAGGGGGAGGAGATAGATAAACGGAAGTTCCACTTTTGGGTGGAACTCCGCTTTAAGTATTATAAGGAGATGGAGCAGACCTTAAAGGGGAAATTGGCCTCCAGTGCCTGCACTGCCATCGCTGAAAGTGAGACATTAAGGATTTTGGATTCTTGATAGGTTGACTTTATAGTTGCGCATAGGTCCAAATTTTTGTAATTCCTGTAATATAGATGGAATTGCAGTATGGGGTTGGGTCAAGTACAGAAGAAGATCGTCTGTGAATAGGAACAGTTTGACCTGTGATGCTCCTACTGAAAGCCCAGGGATGTTAGGATTACGCTTGAGAGCAACCGCCAGATATTCCATCATGAGTATGTAGAGCAGAGGGGACAGCTCTGGCGCGTGCCATTGTTAACCACTTGGTGCCTGCGCTATAGCCCAAAGACGGCTGCAGTGCAGACCCCTTTACCATGTAATCGGCTGTCAGCCAATGACAGCTGATCACATGATGTAAACAGAAGCCGGTAATCTACTTTTTTCGGCTGACAGTGCGAGGAGAAAAAACAAGCTGATTCCCGGCTTCTGTAAAAGGGACATCGGTCCCACACAGTGACCTCCAGTGCTGCTAACCAGTGCCCACCAGTGCTCCTAACCAGTGCCCACCAATGCCACCTACCAGTACCCATCAGTACTGCTATCCAGTGCCACCTATCAGTGCCCATCATTGCTGCCAATCAGTGTCCATCAGTGCCCATCTGTGCCACCCATCAGTGCCGCCTATCAGTACCATTCAGTGCTGCCTATCAGTGCCCATCAATGCCACCTATCAGTGCCCATCAGTGCCACCTATGAGTGCAGCCTCATCAGTGCCTCCTGATCAGTGCCCATCAGTGCCACCTATACGTGCCCATCAGTTCCGCATTATCAGTGCAACCTTTCAGTGCCCATCAGTGCAGCCTCATCAGCGCACATCAATAAAGGAGAGAAATTACCTGTTTGCAAAATTATATAACAAACTATGAAAACTGTTTTTTTTTTTTTTTTTTTTGTTTTTGGTCTTTTTTGTTTGCTTAGCAAAAAATAGAAGAACCCAGTGGTGATTAACTACCACCAAAAGAAAGCTCTATTTGTGTGAAAAAAATTATAAAAATATAATTTAGGTACAGTGTAGCATGACCTCGCAATTGTCATTCAAAGAGTGACAGCGCTGAAAGCTGAAAATTGGCCTGGGCAGGAAGGGGGTATATGTGCTCAGTAAGCAAGTGGTAAATAAGAGAACCGTGGAGAAAGGGATCCCTTAACCCTCACTTTCAGGGAGGGGCAGGAGTATAAGGCCAAGATGCTAGAGATCATCCTGGGTCCCAATCCTATTTGGGTTAGTGTGTGCTGCAAGAACAAAAACTGACCCTATCAAAGGCCTTCTCCGTGTCAACTGACAGGAGGCACATGGGGACAGATGATAGTTGAGCATGTTGCTCAGAAAAAAACATTTTAATAGTATATTCCCGTGCCTCCCACCCAATGACAAAACCCACCTGGTCAAGATGGATAAGTCCCGAAAGCAGAGGTTGGAGTCTATTGGCAATCTTCTTGAAATAGATTTTGAAATCAGCCCCAATTACAGAGCTAAGCCTATAATTTGAACACTTTGAGCAAAAAGGAAGCAAGAACATTACAAAATTGTTGATAAAATTTTAGGGTAAAGCTGTCTGGGCCAGGACTTTTCCCAGGTAGGGTGCTACCCATAGAGATAAGAATCTCTTCCTCTGTAAAGGGTGCTTCTAACATGGTCTGCATTTCATTGTCCAAGACGCGTAAGCGTGTTTTCCCAACATATGCTGCAATCTCTGTATTTTGAATTTTATTTGTTGGGTGAGCAGAACCCAATGGAAGGATTGGCAGAGTGTGGTGGCGGACACTGAGTGTATGGTCAAGTGGATGAGTGTGGCAGAACATTCATGATGAACTTACAGGGGGATAGTGTGTGTAGTCCAACAAGGAGAGAGAGCTGCAATAGTCGAGGAATCAAATGAATCTATCAAATTAAGGAATTATGCTGATATTAGAGAGGATTATAAGTGCCATTTTAGAACCTTACAGACTATATAATACTGAATCTATTAAAGCGGTTGTAAACCGCCGATGTTTAAAAAAAAAAACACCTGTAAGGCTATTGCATAATGTGCTAGTTTGCATTGCATACTAGCACATTAGAAAAAAAACCCTTGGAACAAAGCCCTCTAGTGTTGGGCCGTCACCGCTGAGAGGGCTGACATGTACCCCTGGTCTTTCTTCCGGGTTTGCGCGCTCCAACGTCACTCCCGCGCATGCGTGCAGGAGCCTGCAGTTCTGGCAAGAAGCTCTGAAGGTCTGGCAAGGTATGCTGGACATTCGGAGCACATGCGCCGGTGACGTACAGTACCGGCTGCATTCAGGGTGAATATCTCCTAAACGGTGACGTTTAGGAGATATTCATTTTACCTACAGGTAAGCCTTATTAAAAGCTTACCTACAGGTAAAAATGGCCAAGCGGGGTTTACTGCTGCTTTAAATTGTCTTGAATTAGGTTGCTATGACAACAAAGGCTAGAATTATTTATTTTAAATGTCCTCTCACTTTAAGAGCTATGGTGCCTAAAGAATGTTTTGTATCAGACACCCGCTAAGAACTCTCCTTCACCCCACTGGCCCCCACATCACTACAGTGTCCTGCAGTGACATAGGGGCTGGCAGAGGAAACAAGAGAGGTATCAGACATTCTGAAGCGCATAGTTGCCAAGTATCCTGGATCCTACAGAAAGACCTGGGATTTTGGACACTATCTTGCAGTGTTGGTGTCCCGTGGGATCCAGGGCATTGTGCATAGTGTCAGAGTATGTCAAGTGCTGGAATATTCTGTGTTCCAGCACTCAGCACTGTAATTATGCCAGCATTGTTGGGCAGAGTAATCTGGTTCCAGAGAGGCAGAGCTGCAGCATGGGAGTATGTGCTGAGGTAAGGGACTACGGAACACCAATGAAAAACTTATATTTGCTTACACTAACACCAACGATGGGGTGCATTTTTTTTGCTCTGAGTTACACCAGCAATGGGCTTTATTTTTACTCCTACTGACACTAATATAGGGGCTCTTTTTCATCATTTTTTTCTTTTTCTTTTAAAGTACAAAAGGTACAAAATTGAAATCAGGTATTACAGATACCTGCAACAAGCTACTTATTGTGCTCCACTTCATAGCCCATCACATCAACTGCAATGGCCAGGTATCCAAATAAAAGATCCAACTGCAGAAGTAATATAGGGACTTATTTAACTTTTACTGACAATAATGATGGGACTTAATGTATTCTCACTGACACCAGCAATAAGCGGGGGCGTAACGGTAGGGGTTGCAGGGGTTGCAATTACAACCGGGCCCCATGCTCCAGGGGGCCCATGTGCCTCCCTTGTACACCTGGATAGGAGGGAAGGTGGGGGTGGCATTTAGAGGAACCATTCTCCTCCATTTTACTCCTAATGGAGCAGGTTGGTTCCTCTATATGCGGTCCCCACTGCCCCTCCTATCCAGTTTACTTGTCTTCTGCTGTTTTCTGGGTCCCTGTGTGCCCTGTTTTAACAGTGGGTTCCTACACTAACCTTAGAGTGAATGCTCATATCTCTTAAACCATGGAAGCCAACGCTTCTCTTTATGGGAGACCAGAGGACACATCCCATGGATCAGGTGGAGACCATGGATCAGGTGGACACTGATTGGGGGTAATTAAGGAGATGCTTTTAACCACTTCAGCCCCGGAAGGATTTCCCACTTTAGGACCACTTTTTTCAATTCGGCACTGCGTCGCTTTAACTGACAATTGCGCGGTCGTGCGACGTTGTACCCAAATAAAATTTGCATCCTTTTTTTCCCCACAAATAGAGCTTTCTTTTGGTGGTATTTGATCACCGCTGCGTTATTTCTGATCTCCACTATAAACAACAGAAGAGCGACAATTTTGCAAAAAAACCCAAATTTCTTACTTTTTGCTAAAATACAAATCCAAAAAAAAAAATATAAAAAAACTTTTTTCCATCGGTTTTGGCCGATATATATTCTTCCTCATATTTTTGGTAAAAAAAAATTGCAATCAGCGTTTATTGATTGGTTTGCGCAAAAGTTGCCACGTTTACGGATGATGAGAATTCATTTCTGGGGTTTTTATTTTTTACTAGGAATGGCGGCGATCTGTGATTTTTAGCAGTACTGCAATATTGCAGTGGACATGTTGGACCATTTTGACACTTTTTTGGGACCATTGGCATATATACAGCGATCAGTGCTATAAAAATGCACTGAATACTGTGTAAATGCCATTGGCAGTGAAGCGGTTAACCTGGAGGGGGCGCTCTAAGGGTTAACTGTGTTCCCTCAGTGTGTTCTAACTGTATGTGGGCTGGCCTGGCTGGGGGAAGGGAGTGATCACGGCTTCCATGTACAGGAAGCCTGTGATCACAGCCCTTCCCCCTCTAACAGAACGGAGATCTGTGTTTACTTACATGAACCTCCGTTCTTTCACTGCGGGGGGGGCCATCACGGGTAGCCAGCGGCGATTGAGTCCGCCCTACCTGCTCCCTGGCCCCCCTGAACACAGTGAGCGCGCCTCCGGCGGCGCACATGTGCTCACAGAGAGGGATATCGCAGCCACCGTCATATGACGGCGGTTTGCGATATGGAGCCACTTTGTCGCCGTCAGACGCCAGTCAGCAAGTGGTTAAACAGCCTGGCAGGAGTAAATATTATGTGTGTGCTGTACATTCTTTTTTCTGAGACGTTCTTTTTTCTGAGGTAATGGTGGCCAGAAGTGGAACTGACAGCTTTGTTAAAGATGTCAGCTGTCCTCTCCCTGAGGTAATGGTGGCTGCGAATAAAAGCTGACAGTTTCTCTGATATATTGCTGGCTGTTTATAGATGGCTACCATCCTCTCTCTTAGGTAATGGTGGCCAGAAGTGAATGTGACAGCTTTGCTGATTGTTACAGATAGCTGCCGTTCTCTCCCTGAGGTAATGGTGGCCAGAAGTGAAATTGACAGCTCTGTTGATTGTTAAAGATGGCTGCCATTCACTCCCTGAGGTAATGGTGGCTGCAGGTGAAAACTGACACATGGTGGCAGAGGGTGAGACAAACAGCTTCTTCACTCAGATACTGCATAGTTGCCAACATTATATAAAAATTTATAGGGACACATTTTTGTCTGTAGGTGGAGTCTTGTTTTAATTAAGGGGTGGGACATTCACTTGTAGGTGTGGTGTAGTGGGGGCGGGAAAATGCAACGCACTTAGCGTACCACGGCAAAAACTAAATATTGGGCGTCTCTTAAAGGGGATGTGGTTAGTGTCTGAGATGAAAGAGGGATGGAGGGAGAAAGGTAGAAAGAGAGAGGGAGAGAGAAAGAAAGGGATAGGGAGGGAAGGAGAGAAAATGAAGGAAAGAAAGAAGGAAAGAAAGAGAGATGGAGGGACAGCAGGCCCAGTTCATACACCACAACAGCAATATGTGTATTCCAGAAATGTTAACAATCTGCAGATAAAGATACTCCAAACACCTGGTCTTAGCCCTTCAATTGCATCACAGCACCATGGGTGATATGGCGTCAGGGTGATTGAAGCGCATTATTTTTTACATTGCAGTTGTATGCAAAAGTTTAGGAACCCCTGACAATTTCCATGATTGTCATTTATAAATATTTGGGTGTTTGGATCAGCAATTTCATTTTGATCTATCAAATAACTGAAGGACACAGTAATATTTCAGTAGTGAAATGAGGTTTATTGGATTAACAGGAAATGTGCAATATGCATCAAAACAAAATTAGACAGGTGCATAAATTGGGGCACCCTTGTCATTTTGTTGATTTGAATACCTGTAACTACTTAGCACTGATTAATTGGAACACACAATTGGTTTGGTGAGCTCATTAAGCCTTGAACTTCATAGACAGGTGCACCCAATCATGAGAAAAGGTATTTAAGGTGGCCAATTGCAAGTTGTTGTTCTCTTTGACTCTCCTCTGAAGAGTGGCAACATGGGGGCCTCAAAACAACTCTCAAATCACCTGAAAACAAAGATTGTTCTACATTATGGTTTAGGGGAAGGCTACAAAAAGTTATCACAGAGATATAAGCTGTCGATGTCCACTGTGAGGAACATAGTGAGGAAATGGAAGACCACAGGCACAGATCTTGTTAAGGCCAGAAGTGGCAGCCACATAAAATATTGGGGAGGCAAAGGCGAAGGATGGTGAGGCGAAAGGTCAAAAATAGCCCACAGACCACCTCCAAAGACCTCCAACATCAACTTGCCGCAGATGGTGTCACTGTGCATCGTTCAACAATTCAGCGCACTTTGCACGGGGAGAAGTGATGCAAAAGAAGCCTTTTCTGCACACACGTCATAAACGCTTGAGGTATGCAAACGCACATTTGGACAGATTGAGTTATTTGGTCATAACAAGGGGCGTTCTGCATGGCGGCAAAAGAACACAGCGTTCCAAGAAAAACACTTGCTACCCACAGTAAAATTTGGTGGAGGTTCCATCATGCAGTGGCGCTGTGTGGTCAGTGCCGGTACTGGGAATCTGGTTAAAGTTGAGGGTCGCATGGATTCCACTCAATATCAGCAGATTCTTGAGAATAATGTTGAGGACTCAGTCACAAAGTTGAAGTTACACCGGGGCTGGATATTTCAACAACGACCCAAAACACTGCTCAAAATCTACTTGGGCATTTATGCAGAGGAACAAGTACAATGTTCTGGAATGGCCATCCCAGTCCCCGGACCTGAATATCATTGAACATCTGTGGGGTGATTTGAAGCGGGCTGTCCATGCTCGGCAACCATCAAACCTAACTGAACTGGAAATGTTTTGTAAGGAGGAATGGTCCAAAATACATTCATCCAGAATCCAGACACTCATTACAGGCTATAGGAAGCGTCTAGAGGTTGCTATTTCTGCTAAAGGAGGCTCTACTAAATATTGATGTGATTTTTCTGTTGGGGTGCCCAAATTTATGCACCTGTCAAATTTTGTTTTGATGCATATTGCGCATTTTCTGTTAATCCAATAAACCTCATTTCACTACTGAAATATTACTGTGTCCTTCAGTTATTTGATAGATCAAAATGAAATTGTTGATCCAAACACACAAATATTTTTAAATGACAATCATGGAAATTGTCAGGGGTTCCTAAACTTTTGCATACAACTGTACATTGCAATATAAAATGAAATAGTTCAACCCACCATAATGCAGAATCAGTGGGAGCCCTGAGTGTGTCACTTGCCACGTCGCCTGCCATCAGATGCAGTGTGTCACTTGCCATGTCGCCTGCCACCAGATGCAGCTTGTTGTCTGCCACCAGATGCAGTGTCACTTGCCACGTTGCCTGCCACCAGATGTCACTTGTGTGTCACCTGCCAAATCACTTGTCACCAGATGCAGCGCTCACTTGTGACCAGATGCAGCATGTTACCAGACGCAGTGCTCACTTGTCACTATATGCAGCATGCCACCAGATGCAGCATGCCACCAGATGCAGCCTGTCACCAGATGCAGCTTGTCACCATATCCAGCATGCCACCATATGCAGCATGCCACCAGATGCAGCATGCCACCAGATGCGGCTTGTTAAAAGATGCAGCTTGTCACCAGATGCAGCACTCACTTGTCTCCACATGCAGCATGTCACCAGATGCAGCTTGTTACCAAATGCAGCATGTCACCAGATGCAGCATGTTACCAGATGCAACACTCATTTGTCACCAGATGCAGCTTGTTACCAGATGCAGCGCTCACATGTTGCCAGATGCAGCTTGTTACCAGATGCAGCGCTCACATGTCACCAGATGCAGCTTGTCACCAGATGCAGCCTGTCACCAGATACAGCGCTCACTTGTCAGCAGATGCAACATGTCACCAGATGCAACTTGTTACCAGATGCAGCATGTCACCAGATGCATCGCTCACTTGTAACCATATACAGCATGACACCAGATGCAGCGCTCACTTGTCTCCAGATGCAGCATGTCACCAGATGCAGCTTGTTACCAAATGCAGCATGTCACCAGCTGCAGCTTGTTACCAGATGCAGCGCTCACATGTCACCAGATGCAGCTTGTCACCAGATGCAGCATATCACCGGATACAGCTTGTTACCAGATGCAGCACTCACATGTCACCAGATGCAGTATGTCACAAGATGCAGTTCTCACTTGTCACCAGATGCAGCTTGTCATCAGATGCAGCATGTCACCAGATGCAGCATGTCACGGGGGGAAGAAACAAGAGGCAGAGCCCAGGTGGCAATGAAAGCGGCTGCCTATAGAAATGGAGCTGGTCGCAACGCCATTTCTATTGGCAGCCGCTTTCATTGCCACCCGGGCTCCGCCTAGGGTTGCCACATCATCCCTTTAATCCAGGACCAATATTAATTACACAGGTTCTGTGGAGGATTAAGGTGGTAATTAAAATCACTTGGTGCCTTATCTGCCTTAAATTAGCCTCAGAACCTGTGTAATTCATATGAGTCCTTGATTAAAGGAATGATGTGGCAACCCTAGTTCTGCCTCTTGTTTCCTCACCTCTGCCTCCAAAGAGCTGGTCTTCTCTAAAATGGCGACGGGGGGCGGCAAAATGAAGTTCCTATAGAGGCTGTGTTAATAGTCCCACTATCTACCTTACAGACCCTGTTTCAGCCTTGTAGAGAGGGTACTTTATGCTAGTTCTTGGCTATAGGGAAAAAAACATTCCCCTCTGGATGACCTATGTACATTGCAAGCATTTATTACATTTTCAGATTACTACCTTTTGTTATTCTGAAGAACTAGCTGTTTGTTTGTCTGTGTCCATATTCAGGGTTAATCTGTATGGGAGTGGTTTTATATTTATTAATCAGATGCTGCGCCTGCAGGGCTCAAATGGGGAAAACAGCACAGTCTGCATCCTTTTAGATGTGATTAAACCTTTAGGCGCATCTTACCAAAGCTGAAATGTTTGTTACAGGGGATGCCCAAAATCTGGCTTGTATCTTAGTGCAGACTTCTGGGAAAATCAGTAAGCCAATCACACAAGCAGGAAGTGGCATTTCTGGGGGGCGATCCGCGCACCAGCTGTGTGCAGAACACCTCCAGGTTACCATATTGCATTGTACAGAAAATGTCAGCGTTGCAGATTGAAAAGGAAAGGTCATTTTTAACAATATTAAATTCCAATATAGTTTGTGTATCTTATTTTTTCTTTGCTATTTTTTTAAATCTGTGCAAAAAATGAAACCGCTCTGACAGTGAAAGAGGGAAATAAGTCATGTGGTCAGTGGAGGAGGTCATATTCTGCCACATTACTATCCAAGCAATGGCTCAGCTCTGCATTGGTTTGCCTTATAAAGCACAGAGAACCAACGAACACAATTTCCTAGTTGGAGAATCCGTCACCTAGGCAACGGCCACAGCGAGGCTCGACCCGCATGAGTTCCGCCAGCTGTAGATGAGGTCACACGTGTGCGCCGCGTCCTCGTGTAGCACGGTTTACCCCTTCCCTATGCGGGATCGGTGTGTGGAGGGCAAATAGGAGCGGAGCCGAGCCCGGAGAACGGTATGTAGGGGCGGGACAGCGGGAGCCTGAGGGGTGTGTATGTTGTGTCAGAGCGGGGACAGGACAGGAGGACTCTCAGTTGTGACCTCTACAGGACACCTCACCAGACTGTCATCACTTCTCTTCTGTGACACTAAGATGTCATGGTGTGGATGGGAGTCTTTCAGTGGGGCTTCCCTAGAGCTACACGGGGTAACACTGAGCTCCAGACACACAGATATCAATTCTTAACCACTTCAGCCCCGGAAGGATTTCCCAGGTTAGGACCAGAGCACTTTCTGCTATTCGGCGCTGCGTCGCTTTAACTTACAATTGTACGGTCGTGCGACGTTGTACCCAAACAAAATTTGCGTCCTTTTTTTTCCCACAAATAGGGCTTTCTTTTGGTGGTATTTGATCACCTCTGCATCATTTCTGATCGCCACTATAAACAAAAGAAGAGCGACAATTTTGCAAAAAATCCCCAATTTCTTACTTTTTGCTAAAATACAAATCCAAATAAAATCTAAAAAAACATTTTTGTTCATTGGTTTTGGCCAATTTATATTCTTCCTCCATATTTTTGGTAAAAAAAAAACCCCGCGATCGGCGTTTATTGATTGGTTTGCGCAAAAGTGGTCGCGTTTACGGATGATGACAATTTCTGGGGTTTTTATTTTTTACTAGTAATGGCGGCGATCTGCGATTTTTAGCGGTACTGCAATATTGCAGCGGACATGTCAGATATTTTTTTACACTTTTTTGGGACCAATGACATTTATTCGGCGATCAGAAATTTAAATGTCCACTGATTACTGTATAAATGTCATTGGCAGTGAAGGGGTTAACCTGCAGGGGGAGATCTAGGGGTTAACTGTGGTCCCTGGGTGTGTTCTTACTGTGGGGGGACTGGGCTGCCATGGGCATGAGAGATCTAACTGATCCCAGTGACAGGGATCCCATGCCCCCACTAACAGTGCGGCTTGCCGGCGGACATCAGGTCCGCCCGAGCCACGGGTACACAACTCAGGAGTGCGGCGGGTGCGTGCGCGGCCACTTGCGGATCGCTGCTTTTTTATGGCGATTTGCGCCCGGCGTCCACACTGCCATCGTAAATAGACGGTAGGCAGTGTGGAGCCGGTTAAATGTCACTAGGGAACACAGAACCCTTGTTATTTGCCTGCTGTGTCCCATTGGGGAGATTTGCCTTCACTTCCTGTCCTGCCAATGCTGAGATGTGAATGGGACCTAAAGGCTTGTTCTAACTATATATAGTGACGTGGTTTTCTGCACAGAATAGCTTTTAGAAATATTGCCGCTCAACCCAATCTAGTCTGTGTGGTAAACGTGTGTAAGATGGCCTCAGCCTTGCACCACTCTGCAAGCCATACCCTATGACAAATAAGTCAAACACAAGTTCCGCGGGCCAAATCTGGCCCACCAGACTTTGTCATGTGGCCCTCCCCTAAACTTTATATGTAGCGCACTCCTGAACCCTGGGCTCTGTACGCAGCGCGCTCCTGAACCCTGGGCTCTGTACGTATCGCGCTCCTGAACCCTGGGCTCTGTACGTAGCGCGCTCCTGAACCCTGGGCTCTGTACGTAGCGCGCTCCTGAACCCTGGGCTCTGTACGTAGCGCGCTCCTGAACCCTGGGCTCTGTACGTAGCGCGCTCCTGAACCCTGGGCTCTGTGCGTAGCGCGCTCCTGAACCCTGGGCTCTGTGCGTAGCGCGCTCCTGAAGCCCGGGCTCTGGGCGTGGCGCGCTCCTGAAGCCCGGGCTCTGGGCGTGGCGCGCTCCTGAAGCCCGGGCTCTGGACGCGGCGCGCTCCTGAACCCTGGGCTCTGTGCGTAGCGCGCTCCTGAAGCCCGGGCTCTGTGCGTGGCGCGCTCCTGAAGCCCGGGCTCTGTGCGTGGCGCGCTCCTGAAGCCCGGGCTCTGGACGTAGCGCGCTCCTGAAGCCCGGGCTCTGGGCGTAGCGCGCTCCTGAAGCCCGGGCTCTGGGCGTAGCGCGCTCCTGACTCGCGCGATGCGGGTCTCGGGCCCGAAGTCCTCGCGCGATGCGGGTCT
>BLSH010255450.1:239857-258363 GCA_018402905.1 Glandirana rugosa
GGAGGTTATCCCTTTGTGAGTTAGACAAGTTGAATTAAACAAAACATGATTTAAACAAAAATATACGTACGTGGGTCCGAGTGCCGAACGCGACAAAATTTAGTACAAAACAAATTAAGTTGAACAGATTGAGTGTTTCCCTATTGGAGGGACAACCAATCAAATACAACACCAGAGTATAAAAATGAAAACCGGAAGAGGAATTACGTCATTTCCTGAAGACGCCAAGACGGCGAAACGTACGTAGAAGACGTTCTTTCGTGCACTTCCGGACGTTGGCATGTAAACGCCAAACGACATACGGACGGTTCGACACGCTATCATTCGAAACATCTGTTTGCCGCACAGGCTCACGAGCTACACGTTGGTCAACCTAGTGCCTGGATTTAGGCACATGGAAATGTGAGTGTAAACTTTTAAACTGTTTTTACTGTTAATTTGCAAATAAATACTACACAATGATCCTTTCATCTGTGTCCCTGGTGGAGTCCTTTTTTCTTCAATAGCGCAACGAGAACCAGAGAGAGAAGAGGAAAAATTCACCTCCCTTTATAGGAACAGTGGTTCCAGAGGCGCATTTTGACCTTCCCTTAAAAAGGAGGTCAAACCATCTGGTGAGTGGCCACCTATTTTCTAATTTTCCCATAGAAGAAGTTGGAACCTATGTTGATGCACATTGTTTATTGGATTTTCCCAAATGGACGATTGATTGAAGGATTTATTGGACTGTATTTGAGAGGTCCAGGAGTAGGAGTACTGAATAGTGTCCATTGGTTTTGGCCATTAGTAGATTGTTTGTTAGCTTTAGGAGAGCAGTTTCTGTGGAGTGTTGAGGGCGAAATCCAGACTGAAGGGGATCAAGAAGGTTATTATCAGCAAGGTGTTCACTCAGTCGGTTGTAGACCAGGTGCGTGTTTTAGAGAGTTGGGGAAGGTGCCGGACGAGAGGGAGAGATTGAAGATGCGAGTTTGAGAGTGTAGAATAGAGCATTTGCGAGGGAACAGGATCCAGTGGGTAGGTGGTAAGATGGACGTTCGCAAGTAGTTCAGCAACCTCGCCTTTAGTCGTGGGGTTGAAAGAGGGAAGTAATGATAGTACCAGTGGGCATATACTGTAAAGCATGGAGGGTATCTGAACAGTAGAGATCTGTACCAGAATTTCAAGTGATCGGCGATCTGCTAGGCATTGACTGAGTTTGAGGGAGGACGAAGTAGAGAGTTGAAGGTAGAGAAGAGTTGACAGGGATGGGATGATAGGTTGTTAATGAGAGTGATAAAATAGGTCTGCTTGGCAGTGAGGAGGCTGGAATTGTATTTTTGGAGAGAAAATTTATACTGGTTGAAGTCTTTCTTACGCCACAGGCACTCATGAGCACAGCTATGTTTTTTTCAGACTTCTAGTATCATCTGTTTGCCAAGGTTGAAGGGGTTGAGGCCTGATTTTGTGTGTAGTGAGGGGGGGGGGGGCAGTGAGTCCAGTGAGGCTAGAAATTAAGTGTTGTAGACAGAAGTGGCTAGGTAGGTGCAGGATAGGGGTGAGATTTTGTCAGAGGTCGTCGGTAGCAAAGAAGAGAAGGGTTGAGATGATGTATGTTTCTGTGGGTAGCTTTTAGGCGGCAGGAGGGAGAGGGGGTGGAGGAGAGGGAGAGAGTGAAACTAATAAGGTAGTGATCAGAGAGAGGGAATGGATAGTTGGAGAGGTTGCATGGAGTGCCTAGGTGGGAGAAAGCGAGATCAGGGTTATTGCCTTCAGAGTGAGAAGTAGCATGTATCCATTGCTTCAGCTCAGAGGAGGTTGAAGAAAGTAGGGTAGCCAGGCAGAGAAGTCATCAAGAAAGGTTGATAATGGTCGAGGGGGCCTGTAGATCACAGCTATCATTAGAGAAACTGGAGAGAAAAGACAAATGCAGTGTGCTTCGAAAGAGGAGAGTGACAGAGAGGGAGGTGGGTGAAGTTCCTGAAAGGCGCTATGTGGGGCTAGAAGGATTCCGACACCTCCTCCCTTACGTCCACTGGATCTGGGGGAGTGGGTCCAGAGAAGACCACCATGGGATAGGGCAGCAAAGGATACAGTGCCAGATTCATGAAGCCAGGTTTCGGTAATGGCGAGTAGATTAAATGAGTTAGCAATAAAGAGGTCATGGAGAGAGGTGAGTTTTTTACAGACGGAGCGGAAATTCCAAAGGGCGCAAAAGAAAGGGATTCTGGGCTTGTGGAGAAGAGAAATGGGAAATAAATTGTGTGGATTGCGGCTGGTGCCAGAGGGTGCAGGTTAGGAGGAGAAAGAGCTGAAGAGGTAAATAAGGTCACCTGATGTCTGTGTGGTGTTGTTCAAAGTATTTTCTTGTGTTCGTTCGCTGAAGTGCTCCCACTTATAGAAATAGCCCCACTTTGAGAAAGAGCCCCAGCTGCAAATGCCTCCCCCTAAAGATGCTTAGACGTATACTGATGGGGATGGGGGGGTGGGTGTATTCCAAATTATCAGTCAGAAGGTAATAAATAATGGCTGACTAGGCAGAGCAGAATTCTCACTTAAGGAACCGAACAACAAGGGCACTAGAGATAAACGGGCCATCATTTTGTGTAAGACAAGGGACAAATAAAAGCATTGCAATATAGACAGCTCTACAGATGGTTAAGCAGAAAAAAATAACATACCAGAATTATTAAACAGACATTAGCAAAAGCAGACAGCAGTGTTCGAATTAGGGGTGTACTCACTTTTGTTGCCAGCGGTTTAGACATGAATGGCTGTGTGTTGAGTTATTTTGAGGGGACAGCAAATTTACACTGTTATACAAGCTGTACACTCACTACTTTACATTGTAGCAAAGTGTCATTGCTTCAGTGTTGTCACATGAAAAGATATAATAAAATATTAGGGGTGTATTCACGTTGTGACATACTGTATAATTGCTTTAAAACAAAATATAATGAAATGTGCTGCATTTTTTACACGGAAAAGTAGTAAAAAGGTTTATTTCGTTATTTCACCAGGTTGTAAAATGGTATCCTCCTTTTTACTTGGTCTGGAGTTGTTTTTTTTTTGCTTTTTTTTAAAGCTTCATGGTAGTACAAAGTTATACTTTACCTTTTCTTGTACAGTTATGAACTCCCCTTCGATCGCCATGACTGGATCGTAGATCGCTGTGGAGAGGAAGTCCGATATGTTATTGACTACTATGACGGAGAAGTGGATAAAAACTATCAGTTTTCGATTTTGGATGTCCGCCCTGCGTTCGATTCTATGACTGCAGTGTGGGATAGAATGAAAGTGGCCTGGTGGCGTTGGACCTCTTAATCTATTGTGAAATAAACCTTATTGGGCAATCCTGTGAAAGATGGATAAAGATGCAATAACAGTAGGGCTTTATTGCAAAACCCCTTTTTTGCAGAAGTTACAAACATGCAGCTAAATATTTAATGCAATGTATATAGGAAGGCGACGTTTAAACAAAATAAAAAATAAACCTTTTTAAATTTTCATTCGAGTTTTATTTTAATTTTTTGCTGTCTATTTTCAAAGCATTTTACAATTCAATCAATATCTTTGCTTTGATTAGGAAGTGTAATACACCTTCCAATATGTATTTACTGTTATTTCCTGAGAGCAGTGCAAGAACATAATCTATAACCGCTAGTTGGTTATACATTTTATCATAAATAATTGGTTATTAGTTGGCATGGGTTACTACAAACTACTACTGCCTGGTGCATGCCTTTCAGTAAGGGCCTGTGTGGAGTTATATTGCCTCTGACGAGGCCCTGGACAGTCCTCCTTCATACTGTCCATGCATGCCTTGGCCCTGTTCATTCCTATTGGTAAATTGCACTCATCATGATGGCTTCCAATGGTTCCTCAGAGGAAATCACTACATATGAGAAGAAAGAATAATAATGAAAAAAAAATTACTCCTTGCAAAGACAGTTTATATCTTCCCTTGCCACTGATCTTCGCTGCATTTTAGAGATACCAGTGCCTCAAGAATCTTCAGAATCTAGCAGTTCAATTAGTGTGTGATGCCTAGACTCCTGCTGCACTTAGTGCTTTGATCCACTTCAACTTTTCTAGTCTTTGACCAAGTTATGGACTGACTGTCACCACATGTAAAAAAAAATAGCACCACTCAAATGCCTCCCGTTCTCTTTCCACAGTGGGTGCCAGCCCCTTCGATGCACATCTTACTCCATGGAACAAACACTATAGTAAAAATACGGGTTTGCACACCACATGGATGAAGCACATCTACTGGAAAACTAATAGATGCTTCAGCTACAGTCCCTGCATCTTGACCACACCCCTCTGACATGTTTCACTCTGATTTGGGTGTAGTTGTAGAGCATGATTAAGCCCAAGCAGGGGGAAATGCATCAAAGGGCGTGGCCAAGATACAGGTACTGTACCTGAAACAACTACTAGTTTACCAGTAGACATGCTTCATCTATGAGGTGTGCACTCCCTAATTTTTCTATAGTGGTTGTTCCATGGAGTGTGATGTGCTCTGGAGGGGCTGGCACCCATTGTCTGTCTGTCATGAGGAGCTTAAAGCGTTAGTTACCCTAAAAGAAAAAATGGATCCTGTTCCCTTAAAGCATGTTAGCTTGTCAGCTTGTGACAGTGATGTTCTGCTCCCAGCCCCTTCCCCTCCTGCTTCTATCATATTTGTAATATAATCATACAATCACCTGTGTTTTAATAATTACATGTGCCCCAGTGTATGTGTTTTGTATAAAAAAAAATGCAGATTTCTATCTTATTTCACAGCGCCTCCCGGCGCTCATGTGACTGTTTTTGCTCTCTCCTCCCCTCCTGCCTGGCTGATGTCTCGGCTCTCTCCTCCTCCCTGGCTGATGTCAGCGGGA
The DNA here is from genome assembly GCA_018402905.1 of Glandirana rugosa. Lineage (NCBI taxonomy): Eukaryota > Metazoa > Chordata > Amphibia > Anura > Ranidae > Glandirana > Glandirana rugosa. The sequence continues at coordinate 244,720 of BLSH010255450.1, forward strand.
GTTCTCATCCCCTCCCGATTTGTAGTTGTCAGCCCAGGAGAGGAGAGAGACAAGCAGTCATGTAAGCTACAAGAGGTACTGTGAAATAAGGTAGAAATCTGCATTTTTTAGAAGGTAAAACAAATACACTTGGACACATGTCATTATTAAACACAGGATTGTATGATAAGCAAGTGGCTTTACAACCACTTTAAAGCTGAATTCTGGGTATATGTATATTTTTGTATAGTTTTATTGGTCCAACTTGGACCAATATTAAGTATGCATGTGCCTGGTGGAAGATGAAAATGACTGTAGTAGGTATATCTACTACAGTGATAGTCATTGGCTTCTGGGTCTCATGCCGAGTAGCTGACCTGCTCCTTTGTGAACATAGGATGCCGCTTGTTAGCTCTGCGTGAGCGCTATTCAAAAAACACTGCATTTTCTCCGTGAATGCAAAGCATTCTTTGGTTGGACGAGGTGGAGAGTCACTGTCAAGCTGGACCAATGTAACTATGCAAAGATATGCATACCTGAAAGTCGGCTATAAATATCACTTAGACCCCTTTCACACCTGTGCGAGTTGTCCTGTTATTTGGGACTGCAAAGTCGCATGACAAGTCGTTCCCCATTATTTCCAATGAGTACCATTCATATCTGTACGACTTTCAAGTCATGCCGACTTCAAAGTAGTCCCTTCATTGGTCCAACTTTGATGCAACTTGAGGTCCATAGACTTCAATGTTAAACCCTCAAACTCACATGCAAATCGCACCTGAATAATATAGATGCAATTTCTGTGCGACTTTGTAATGTTTTCATTGAGCCAAAGTTGCAAAGTCGGACCAAAGTCGTACTGATCCGAAATCGCGGTAAAATCATGTTGCACAAGTGTGAAAGGGGCCTTTGTTGTATGGTGACTATTGCTGCTGGGACAGAAAGTGAGCAGAAATCAAAAATGTCACCCAGACCCCTTATGAGGTCAGCTGTTTTGGTGAGAACTGTCAAAAGTGGGATTTTATCCGACTTGACCTTTTGTGTGTCTGGGATTGCAAAAGAAGGGCAATTTCTCAGTTGGGGGCACAGACGACAATAACATCTATCCAAAACTAGGAAAACTAGATACTTAAAAAAAATATATATCTATATATATATCCGCTATGCATGGACTACAGAAGATAACAGTCAAGGTGTAACTGGTCACCGGGTGCACGTTGATTTTTGTGATTTAACTTTTTTTTTTTTTTGCTCCATTTTTTGGAAACTGACCTCAGTTGTTGTTGCTGAATCGCCAGACTTGGCTAAAAGGGACTCATTCCCTCATCAAAGGAAAGGAGTCTGAGGTAAAGCCCTCCCAGAAAATACTATACAGCAACTTGCATGCACAGAATAGGAAACCTAAAACTTTCACACTGCTTTCCAATCAGGTCCGCCTGTCAGTTTTTCAGGCATACCAGATCAGATCATCCATTCGCCCCTATGGAGTGGCAGATGTCAGCGGTGACATGTCCGCTGACACCCGCTGCTGTCTGATCCTGTCCGTGAAATCTAGACTGATGGTGACCCTATTTTCCTTCTGTCTGGTGGATCGGATGAAAACGGCAGGATCCCCCATAGAGGAGAGCGGGACTCTGACAGGTCCGTCACAGCACAGTGAGCGGAGACGGATCTGTCATCCACCTGCTCAGAAAGGACCCTTAGTCAAAAGTCATCTTTGACCTGATTGTAGTAAACTGAAATCTGCTTAATCTGCTTCTACCAAACATTAGCTGACCCACTGTATTTAATGGAGCACTGCTGTTCACCAAGGAAGAAAGTGGTTTAGGACTGCAGAACAACACCCCCTCTGCTCATCTGTTTAACACGGGGGATTCTGTAGTTCAGAGGGAGCCAGGAATAATAGTAACTGATAAAATAAGATTTAAGTAGTACACACAAAGTGTTTTTTTTTTTGTTTTTTTTCCATTCATTTAACCCTGCGGGCTGAACAAAAACAACTTAGTTTACAAGGGATGGTAGTGCAGCGATCTTCCCTGCTGAGCTATTATGTCCAGAAATCAGCCGGTTCCAGTCAAACTGACCATTTTTAGGTGGATTCTTTTTTTTTTTTGGCCCGTGTGTGTTTAGCCTTGCAATCTAACTGTTAAAGTTTCAAGTATCTTATCAGATAAGGCTGGTATACGCGGACCGAAAATCCTCCAGTTTAGCAGGAACCAGGCAATTTTGCTGCATGTGTATCAATGTCTGTTCAACAGAAGCCAATCGTAAGACCAGTTTCTGTCAAACAGCCCTGCTGGAAAAATCGCATTCGATCAGTGCTTGCAGCCAATGGCTGCAGTGCTTGACCTGTGTATTCAGACAGGTGGGGAGCACCCACTGTCAGAATGCAATAGCAGGACAGGGGAATTTCCTGCGTCCACATTGCTTGTATGGATGCAAATACAAAGACAGAGAGCTCAGGGAGTTTTCAGCTCACACGATTTCTGGTGGATCAATGGGTTTTTTTGTTCTTTTTTGCACTTCTTGAAAACATTTTCAATGGTATATTTTAAGCAGACCAAAAGATAAGTAGAGAAGCACATTGTTTGGGTTTACACACACTTTAATGTGTTAAAAGCTGTATGAGAATTAGTGCCGGGATTTATTGGCTTTGCTACACTGACCAGCTGCCTAAACCCATCCAGGGTTATGGGAAGAATACCTACTGTGCTAACCCCTTACAAAGCGAGAATGCTAGGCTAAGGCCTCATTTACACTGCTACTGGTAAACGGACGTTTATAGGCGGTTGGGCGTTTTTTAAGCTGCCCCTGAACTTTCCTCTGTTATCTTATCAGTACATTTACACCAGGTAGTTTCCAGGCAGCTGAGTTTAAAGGCTTTTTTTGGAATGCAAAAAAATGGGTTCAGATGCCAGGTCAGAGGCATTTGAAATGCCAAACCGCTTGTAAACGTGCCTAAACGCGGTAACTCGCGTCTAGAACCGTTTCGTTTACAGGCGTTTCCATTTAAAAAAAAAAAATGCTCTTAGACACGAACGTGGCAAAACGCCACTAAACGCGGCATGCAAAATGGCCGGTTTAGACACCGGCTTCTAGCCATCAAAAAAAAAGGGGGAGGTTGATATAGCGTCCAGTGTAAATGGAGCCTAAAGGGGACCTGTAGCAGCATGGGCACTGCTTTGTTCTTTTGTATCCATCACCTGTATGTAGATCTAACCTATTGGATTAGCTTGAATTACTACATGAACATTAATTGTTCATTGTAGCTGGTGTACCTAAATCCATCATAAATCGACTCCAAAATGTTCAAAATTCTGCAGCCAGAATTCTGACTAGGTCTGGTACAAGTGATCATATTACCCCTATCCTGGAGTCCTTGCACTGCCTACCTGTCACGTTTCGCATAGACGTTAAGGTCCTCTTGCTCACCTACAAGGCTCTTCATGGCTTGGCACCCCATTATCTTTCTGAACTTTTTCAACTTGCTGCCCCCCCTCATAACCTCCGCTCCTCAAATTCCGGTCTACTGTGTGCCCCCCCACTCACCTACACTCAATGGGGGGCAGAGCCTTCTCCTGCTATGCTCCAAAGCTATGGAATTCACTTAGAGTCATCTTCTCTAAACTCATTCAAATCAAATCTAAAAACTTTTTTCTTTAGACAAGCTTTCACATAATTGTCCCTTTTATCCCTTATGTTATATTATCCTGTTTATTTCTTGTGTTTTATCCTGTGTATTTCCTGTTACCCTGTTTATTTCTTGTGTTTTGTCCTGTGTATTTCCTGTTATCCTGTGTATTTCTTGTGTTTTCCTTGTAAAGCACTTTGAGAAGCCACCTTTTTAAAGGCGCTATATAAAATAAAGTTTATTATTATAATTACTAATTGTGTTGTATTTTGTAGAAAGTGGTTGTAAACCTTTACATAGCTGTATACCCACTGAAGTGACTATCTTCAGGTGATACACAGAGATTAACCACTTCAGCCCTGGAAGGATTTGCCCCCTTCCTGGCCAGAGCACTTTTTGCGATATGGCATTGCGTCATTTTAACTGACAATTGTGCTATCGTGCGACGCTGTACCCAAACAAAATTTATGTCCTTTTTTTTTCCCCCCCACAAACACAGCTTTCTTTTGGTGGTATTTTATCACCTCTACAGTTTTTATTTTTTGTGTTCTAAACAAAAAAAAGAGCGACAATTTTGAAAAAACCCAATATTTTTTACTTTTTCAATAATACATATCCAAAAAAAAAAAAAATGTATTCATCAGTTTAGGCCGATATATATTCTTCCACATATTTTTGGTAAAAAAAAAACGCATTATTTTTTGATTAATTTGCGCAAAAGTGATCATATCTGCAAACAGAACTGATTTATGGCGTGTTTTTTTTTTTTTAGCGGGACTACGATATTGCGTTTTTTTTTTTTGGGACCACTGACACTTATACAGCGATCAGTGCTATAAATAGCCACTGATTACTGTATAAAAGTCACTGGCAGGGAAGGGGTTAACACTAGGGGGCGATCAAAGGGTTAAATCTGTTCCCTGTCACAGTGTTCTAACTGTATGGGGGTTGGGATGACTGGGGGAGGAGAGAGATCGCTGCTCCCATATACTGGGGAGATACGATCACTCTCCTCTCCCCTGTCAGAATGGGGATCTGCTTGTTTACAGTCACGGATCCCTGTTCTGTCACTGCAGGGGAACGATCATGGGTGGCCGGCGGACATTGAGTCCATCCCACTCGCTGATTGGCTCCCCCGCTAGCCAGTGAGCGCGCCCACAATACATGCACCCGCCATCAGGTAACGATGATGTGCACAGCAGAGCCATGCTGCTGTTGTCAGTCCATGGCGGGCGGTCGAGAAGTGGTTAAACAAATCTTCCTACTCAAATGGTACCTGTTTATCTGCAGTCCTCTCCTTTCCACGGTTGTTTAATGTGCACAATTTAAACAGCATGTCTTAGCTCCAGCAGGCAGGGGGCAAGGATCTGATGTTGCATGCTGCAATACACAGAGAGGAGAGCTGAGTGCAGGGCAGTGCTGGCAGCCTTAGGCCTGGGGGGGCAAGTCCAGTCAAGTGGCCCATTGAACCACTTAATCAGCTCACCATCCATGCCCACCTGGTTTTATAATGGATATTGATGTTATGAAGCAAGACAAGTATGATTAAATGTGGTAACATTATTTAATGTTAATAGCAACAAAGGAGGTTTAACAGAAATAATGCATCAATGCAGCCTCACCAGTGCCCATCAATGCAGCCTCAGTGCCCATCAGCTTAGCCTCACCAGTACTTATCAATGCAGCCTCACCAGTAGGCTTGTGCAATTCGTTTCATTCCGAATTTCGTTTTTTACCGAATTTTGCAAAATTCGGCAATTCGGACGAATTCCGACTTTTCAATTTCCGAATTTTTCCGAATTTTCGTTTTTCCGAATCGCGGTAATTCGGAAATTGGGAAATTCGTGGTAATTCGGCAATTAAGTTAATTCGGAAATTCGCAGTAATTCGGCAATTGCGGTGGTAATTCGGAAATTCGCGGTAATTTGGCAATTGCGGTAATTCGGAAATTCGGCAATTGGAACAGCCGAAAATCTGAAATTTGGAAATTCGCAAATCCGAAAATTGGAAAAAACTAAGAATATTTGAAATAATAACTAACTAATAACTATTAAATTTTAGGTATTGGAATTTCCTTGAAAGTTTAGCTGTTAATGAACTTAAATATGAAATTTAGCACTAATAGTCATACTTTCAAGAAAATTTCAATACCTATATTTAATAGTTATTTATTATTATTTCAAATATTCTTTTTTATTTCCGAATTTCGGAAATTCGGAAATAAGGAAGAACTTTTGAAATAATAAGTTATTAATTTATTATTTTTACTTATTATAAATTATAATAACCTATTTCAAATGTTTTTTCCTTATTTCCGACTTTTGCAGTGTGTGACTGTATATATGCATACTGTATGTATGTGTGTGTGCATACTGGGTGTGTATATACTGTGTGTATATTGGATGTATATTGTATGTATACTGTGTGTTTACATACAATATAAGCACAGTATGTACACACCCAGTATGCACACACACACACATACATACATTATGCATATATACAGTCACACACTGCAAAGGTCAGAAATAAGGAAGAACATTTGAAATAATAATAGCTTATTATAATTCATAATAAGTTAAAATAATACATTAATTTATTATTTCAAAAAATCTTCCTTATTTCCGAAATTCGGAAATAAGAAAAACGTTTGAAATAATGATAAATATCTATTAAAATATAGGTATTGGAATTTTCTTGAAAATATGGCTATTAGTGATAAATTTCATATTTCAGTTCACTAACAGCCAAACTTTCAAGGAAATTTCAATACCTGTAATTTAATAGTCATTTATTATTGTTTCAAACGTTCTTTCTTATTTCTGAATTTCGGAAATAAGGAAGAACATTTGAAATAATAAGTTATTCATTTATTATTTTAACTTATTATAAATTATAATAAGCTATTATTATTTCAAATGTTCTTTCTTATTTCCGAATTTCAGAAATAAGGAAGAACATTTGAAATAATAAGTTATTGATTTTATTATTTTAAATTATAATTGATAATAAGCTATTATTATTTCAAATGTTTTTCCTTATTTCCGACTTTTGCAGTGTGTGACTGTATATATGCATACTGTATGTATGTGTGTGTGCATACTGGGTGTGTATATACTGTGCTTATATTGTATGTAAACACACAGTATACATACAATATACATCCTATATACACACCCAGTATGCACACACACACACACATACATACAGTATGCACATAAACAGCCACACACGGCAAAAGTCGGAAATAAGGAAAAACATTTGAAATAATAATAGCCTATTATAATTTATAATTTAAAATAATAAATCAATAACTTCTTATTTCAAATGTTCTTCCTTGTTTCCGAAATTCGGAAATGAGGAAGAACATTTGAAATAAGTTATTAATTTATTATTTTTACTACTTATAAATTAGAACAAGCTATTATTATTTCAAATGTTTTTCCTTATTTCCGACTTTTGCAGTGTGTGACTCTACATGCATACTGTATGTATGTATGTATATGTACAGTCACACACTGCAAAAGTCGGATATAAGGAAGAACATTTGAAATAATAGCTTATTATAATTCATAATAAGTTAAAATAATACATTAATAACTTATTATTTCAAATGATCTTCCTTATTTCCGAAATTCGGAAATAAGAAAAACTTTTGAAATAATAATAAATACCTATTAAATTATAGGTATTGGAATTTTCTTGAAAATATGGCTATTAGTGATAAATTTCATATTTCAGTTCACTAACAGCCAAACATTCAAGGAAATTTTAATACCTATAATTTAATAGTTATTTATTATTATTTCAAACGTTCTTTCTTATTTCTGAATTTCGGAAATAAGGAAGAACACTTGAAATAATAAGTTATTCATTTATTATTTTAACTTATTATAAATTATAATAAGCTATCATTATTTCAAATGCTCTTTCTTATTTCTGAATTTCAGAAATAAGGAAGAACATTTGAAATAATAATTTATTGATTTATTATTTTAAATTATAAATGATAATAAGCTATTGTTGTTTCAAATGTTTTTCCTTATTTCTGACTTTTGCAGTGTGTGACTGTATATATGCATACTGTTTGTATGTGTGTGCATAGTGGGTGTGTATATACTGTGTGTATATTGTATGTATATTGTATGTATACTGTGTGTTTACATACAATATAAGCACAGTATATACACGGTATGCACACACACATACATACATACATACAGTAGGCATATATACAGTCACACACTGCAAAAGTCGGAAATAAGGAAGAACATTTGAAATAATAATAGCTTCTTATAGATTATAATTTATTTATAAACTATTATTATTTCAAATGTTCTTCCTTATTTCCGAAATTCGGAAATAAGAAAGAACATTTGAAATAATAATAAATAACTATTAAATTATAGGTATTGAAATTTCCTGGAAAGTTTGGCTGTTAGTGAACTGAAATATGAAATTTATTACTAATAGCCATATTTTCAAGAAAATTCCAATACCTATAATTTAATAGGTATTTATTATTATTTCAAATGTTTTTCTTATTTCCGAATTTCGGAAATAAGGTAGATCATTTGAAATAATAAGTTATTAATGTATTATTTTAACCTATTATAAATAATAATAAGCTATTATTGTTATTTGAAATGTTTTTCCTTATTTCCAGAATTTCGGAAATAAGGAAGAACATTTGAAATAATAAGTTATTAATTTATTATTTTTACTTATTATAAATAATAAGCTATTATTGTTATTTCGAATGTTCTTTCGTATTTCCAGAATTTTGGAAATAAGGAAGAACATTTGAAATAATAAGTTATTAATTTATTATTTTTACTTATAAATTATAATAAGCTATTATTATTTCAAATGTTTTTCCTTATTTCCGACTTTTGCAGTGTGTGACTCTACATGCATACTCTATGTATGTATGTATATGTACAGTCACACACTGCAAAAGTTGGAAATAAGGAAGAACATTTGAAATAATAATAGCTTATTATAATTTATAATAAGTTAAAATAATAAATGAATAACTTATTATTTCAAATGTTCTTCCTTATTTCCGAAATTCAGAAATCAGAAAGAATGTTTGAAATAATAATAAATGACTATTAAATTATAGGTATTGAAATTTCCTTGAAAGTTTAGCTGTTAGTGAACTGAAATATGAAATTTATCACTAATAGCCATATTTTCAAGAAAATTCCAATACCAATAATTTAATAGATATTTATTATTATTTCAAACGTTTTTTTATTTCCGAATTTCGGAAACAAGGAAGATCATTTGAAATAATAAGTTATTAATTTATTTTAACTTATTATGAATTATAATAAGCTATTATTATTTCAAATGTTCTTCCTTATTTCTGACCTTTGCAGTGTGTGACTGTAAACACACAGTATACATACAATATACACACAGTATATACACACCCAGTATGCACACACACATACAGTATGCATATATAGTCACACACTGCAAAAGTCGGAAATAAGGAAAAACATTTGAAATAATAATAGCTCATTATAATTTATAATAAGTAAAAATAATAAATTAATAACTTATTATTTCAAATGTTCTTCCTTATTTCCGAATTTCCGAAATAAAAAAGAATATTTGAAATAATAATAAATAACTATTAAATATAGGTATTGAAATTTTCTTGAAAGTATGACTATTAGTGCTAAATTTCATATTTAAGTTCATTAACAGCCAAACTTTCAAGGAAATTCCAATACCTATAATTCAATAGTTATTAGTTAATTATTATTTCAAATATTCTTAGTTTTTTCCAATTTTCGGATTTCCGAATTTCAGATTTTCGTCTGCTCCGATTGCCGAATTTCCGAATTGGCGAATTACCGCAAATTTCCGAATTACCGCAAATTTCCGAATTACCGCAATTGCCGAATTACTGCAAATTTCCAAATTTTGGATTTCCAAGTTTTTTAATTTCCAAATTTTCCGAATTACGAATTTTTTTAATTTCCGAAAAAACAACAAATTTTTTACCCATGCACAAGTCTACTCACCAGTACTTATCAATGCAGCCTCAGTGCCCATCAGCTTATCCTCACCAGTGCTTATCAATGCAGCCTCACCAGTACACATCAGCTAAGCCTCATCAGTGCCCATCAATGCAGGCTCACCAGTGCCCATCCAATGCAGCCTGCAGTTTAGAGAGAGGAGAGCTGCCGGATTACAAAGAGTGGGGATCTCCTGCTTACCTGGCGCTAACGCTGTGATATGAAGTCCCGCCTCCTGGACCGACTCCTATAATATACATCATCCATGGTAGGGCCGGCCCTGGGTGCCCCCCTCTACTTGCAGTTAGTTGACGGCCGCACCCCTGGCCCCTACTTCCGCCACAAAAAGAAAATACTGTCAGTGGGCAATGGCCGCCGGTCATTTTGAATGTAAGTTAGGGTGGCCTGGGAGGCAATTACCACCCTGCCCCCTGGCCCAGCCCTCCCCTGGCTGAGTGTAATATGAGACCTCAGTGGAGGGAATGAACACATCCTCCCTCTGCACAGTCTCCTAGGGAAATATGCGCAGCTAAGGTTGTCAATCACGTGCTGTGTGCTGGAGGGGGATGGGGCCTTGTCTAGTGTTATAGAATGGATCATTAGAAGTGACTCATGCAGATAGCAGAGGAATGAGAGAGGAGAAAGAAACCACACTAGGTACTTTGAATTGAGGCAGGTACACACTACTATATAAATACATATATGCTCTGTTTATAAGTTTACAACCACTTTAACTTGGAAAAGATTAGCATATAGTTTTTTCCAGGAGATGATACACTGCTATCTTATTTTGACATTTGTTAACAGGTTTATCAGGGTGCCTCAGACAAAATAGATTGTCTGATCATACTAAAAAAGCACCAGCCAACGGTCTTGAAAGAATGTATTATATACAGATGGTAAATCGCTGAATTGAGGGGCAGAGAATCCCACTTGCTTAAGGCTTAAAAACACAGCAAAGTTCCTGGACAAGTAAGAATTAGCCAGTGTATAAAATACGAACTGTCATTAGCAGTAGAGCAGAGGAGTACACTGCACTTCCAGTAATGATAGGGACATTTATGTTGTACTATTTTATACCCTGCTCTAGACTTTTTTTGTCCAGGAGCTTTGTTATGTTTTTAGTCTATTAAGGCCCATACACATGGTACAATTATTGGCCGAAAATTGTCATACGACAGCCTGTTGTACAATAATCTGACTGTTAGTACGCTCCATTCGACAGCCGATTTTGAATTATCGTCCAACAGAAGTTGTATGAGCAGACTAGAAAACAAGGCGTTGTCCGATTTTCGGTTTGTTTGTACAGAAGTTGGACCAACAAAAGTTGTAAGTGCAAACACTCATGCTCGGAATCCAGGAAGTGTTCGGTCGTGTAAACCTGCGTCCGTAATGCACATTCACCTGAACTTCCTCTTCATACGCTCGTAGCACGTCACTACGTTCATCTTTGTCAAACGATAATTTGACTACCGTCCGTACGCTAGACAAAATCATGGACAGCCGATTTTGAGAAAAGTTGGACGTGCGGTCATGTGTATGAGGCTTTAGATACTTTAAAGTGGTTGTATACTGCTGGACGTTTTTTTTTTTTTTCCCTGCAAGGTAGTCATAATTTGCTAGTATGAATCGCATACTAGCACATTATGTGAAACTTACCTTAACCACTTAACGCGAATCGCCGTTTATAAGTGGATGTATGGGGTTATAGCCTACAGCTGCAGTTTATAGCCCAGTACCATTTTTTAGAGCGGGCGTTTGGCTATCCGGCGATAATGGCCGATCCGGCTCGGGAACCGCTTGGCCGTTATCCCGAGCTGCAGGAGGGGACATCCCACCACCTTCCGCCGCTCTCCCCCAGCCTCATGTCCCACTGATCCGGCGCGTCCGGCCACTGTGTGGAGACCTGAAGAAAGCCAGAATCAGGTCTATTTCGTGTAATTTCAGAAGCGACATCACTTCTGGTTTACTCGGTGGCTAACAGCGCCGGTTTTAAAAAAAAATGACAGTATTCAGAATCGCCATTTTTGGTGATCTGAATACTGTGAAGTGTAAAGGAGGGATGGGGGGTCTTTTAGACCCCCCCATCCCTCCATAAAGAGTACTTGGCACCATATATTACTATCACAAGGGATGTTTACATTCCTTCTGATCGCAATAAAAGTGATCAGAATTTTTTTTTTAACCAGCTCCCGACTGGCTCGCGTACATTTACTGCTGCAGAGTGGCGCTGCTTTGCAAATCGCCATCTATAAATGGTGGCTCGCGCATGCAGGAGTGTGCCCGTGGCTTGGGCGGACCCGATCTCCGTCGGCGAGCCGCGATTGCTGGCCACAGCTGAAAAACGGAGAACTGCCGATGTAAACACGGCGGTTCCCAGCGCTGTCCGGCAGCATGACAGATCTACTGATCCCTGTCACTGGGATCAGTTAGATCTCTCATGCTCCTGATAGCCCAACCCCCTCACAGTTAGAACACACTCAGGGAACACAGTTAACCCCTAGTGCGCCCCCCCCTGGGTTAACCCCTTCACTGCCAATGACATTTATACAGTAATCAGTGGACATTTAAAGACCTGATGAAGGGAGATTTCCTGGCCCCTGAAATGTGTTGGCTATCTCTTTACCCTCTCTGGCTTTTGGGGGGCACTGATTATTGGAGAGCTGTTGAACCCAAGATGTTGGGCTCAACTAAAACGTGTTTCTCTTGTTTCTTGTTTATCCAATATGAGGTATAACTGCATTTTTCATCACCTGTCAGGAGCTAGCAAAATGAATCCTAAGGTCTCATAATGCGTGAGCAGTATTAAATCTAAGCATTAATCTGCAGAGCCATGGATCCCGCAAGAATTTAACAAGTTTCAAGCAGCAACCTAGAAGTTGTTAAACTAAACCTTTCCTATGAGAAATACACTGTATTACCAAAAGTATTGGGACACCTGCCTTTACACGCACATGAACTTTAATAGTATTGCAGTCTTTGACTGTAGGGTTCAATATTGAGTTGGCTCACCCTTTGAAGATATAGCAGCTTCAACTCTTCAGGGAAGGCTGTCCATAAGGTTTAGGAGTGTGTCTATAGGAATGCTTGATCTTTCTTTCAGAAGAGCATTTGTGAGGTGCGGCACTGATGTGGACGAGAAGGTCTGGCTAGTAGTCTCCACGCTAATTCATCCCAAAGGTGTTCTATCGGTTGTGGTCAGGACTCTGTGCAGGCCAGTCAAGTTCATCCACCCCAAACTTGCTCATCCATGTCTTTATGGACCTTGCTTTGTGCAGTGGTGCTCATTCATGTTGGAACAGGAAGGAAGGGGCCATCCCCAAACTGTTCCCACAAAATTGGGAGCATGAAATTGTCCAAAATGTCCTGGTATGCTGACACCTTAAGAGTTCCCTTCACTGGAACTAAGCCAATCCAACCCCTGAAAAATAACCCCACAATATAATCCCCCCTCCACCAAATGATTTGGACCAGTGCACAAAGCAAGGTCCATAAAGACATGGATGAGCGAGTTTGGGGTGGAGAAACTTGACTGGCCTGCACAGAGTCCTGACCTCAACCCGATAGAACACCTTTGGGATAAATTAGAGTGGAGACTGCGAGCCAAGCCTTCTCATCCAACATCAGTGCCTGGCCTGACAAATGCGCTTCTGGAAGAATGGTCAAACATTCCCATAGACACACTCCTAAACCTTGTGGACGGCCTTCCCAGAAGAGTTGAAGCTGTTATAGCTGCAAAGGGTGGGCCAAAGTGAAAACTGTACTCTGTTCGTAGGTTGTTTTTTTGCCTGCAAGTCAGTAGGCTTTTAGATTCACACACGTGCTCCGAAATCAGGCATCCCAAGTTATAACTCAACCGGGTGGGAAACGTCGATATTGTCGAAGTTGAGAAGACCCTTCCGGCAGGTGTTCCAAATCCTCACACAGATACCCTTACAAACTGGTAAGAAGGTCTTCGCGTAAACAGTCCGGTCCGTGACTACAACCTACTCTTCCGAACCG
>BLSH010255450.1:314253-327735 GCA_018402905.1 Glandirana rugosa
GAGAGGAGAGAGAGGGGAAGAGAATAGGAGAGGGGGGGTGGGGGAGAGAGGAGGTGGGGGGGAGAGGATAAGAGAAGGGGAGAGAGAGGAGAGAAGAGAGAGGGGGGAGAGAGAGAGGCACCCCCACATCAGAGTACTCACTGAAAGGCAGGATGGATGGACGGATGGATGAGACTCCCATCTTTCTTCCCATGTGCTGGGCTGGGCTGTTCTCTTGAATCTTCCCGCCCACATCTCCTTCTCTTACCGAAGTCTGCATGTCGGGGAGTGTGGGCGGGGCAGACACAGGAGGAGAGGATGGGGGGAGGAGAAAGCAGCTGCAGCTGTGCCCTGACTGGCTGTGCGGGCTGCAGGGGGAGGGGTCAGCACTCACTGCTCGCTCTGATGAGATGAGCGTCTCTTTCTGGCTGTGATCCGGAGCGCTCAGTGAGCTTCGCTCCGATCACACTGTTCCCTTCCCACTCGCAGCCTGTTTTCCCGATATCAATAAACACAGAGGCTGTGCTCAGCTGACGGCAGGGGATCTGTGATGATTATCAGATGCGGATCTTTAATAAGGCAACTTAGGCGGCCGCGAGGCCCTTGTGAGTGCGAGGCCTAAGGCGACCGCCTAATTTGCCTAATTAAAGAGCCGCCTCTGCAGCTACCCATCCCACACTGCAGGCTGTGTCCCCTCCTCCCTCTCCTGTCTTCCAGCAGTCGTTGGTTTCTCCTATTCCTATGTCAAATAATACCACGCTGGAGAAGGGGGCGGGTACACTGTGTTCCTATTGGCTGAGGAGGCAGTGGAGAAGCGGGGCAGCTATATTGTCTGGATTGTTACATTCAAAAGAATGTTGGTATCTGAGATTTCAGGGACAGGTGTAACAAAACACAGATTTTTACAATCTGTCCCTGGTTTTATTGAGGCTGGCAACCCTGATGGGGCCCCCTTGTGGCCAGGGGCCCTCGGGCGGTGCCCGAGTGCCATAATGGTCAGTCTGCCCCTGCATGAGCATCACTGCACAGTAGCAGCATAGCACTTCAAAAATGGGAGAATGAGTACTGTCCTGATTACTGCCATGTTGCCTTGCTTATGTAAAGAACTATATCGTTAAGATGCAAAAGAAGTTCTGATTTAGTAACAACATCTGGTCTGAATTACTTGTGAAGGTGAGAGCATGCTCCTGCAGTGAATGTGAACAGGGAATGGCATGTAAATCTTCATGTTCGTCTTTTGGGTAGTGAAGAGTGAGAAGTAAAGTAAAGAAAGAAGAGGGAGTGGTGGACGGGAGCTGGAGTTTCCATAGGAGGGGTGGACTGGTGGTTGTATGGTTTGCCCTTCTGAGTGTCAGGGCTCTCAGTATATAACTATTCCCTCCTAGGGACCTGGCCTGGATCAATGTGTGCAAGGCCCCGTGAAGTATACAGAAGCTTTCTTCGTACTTTCACTAAAGTGTATTCTGCAATGTGTGTAAAAGAGCTGGCGGAGAGAATCTGTGTACCATGCGATATCTCTCAGTGCTGGGACAGATGTCACTGGTAAGTGAAAGGGTGTTATTCTTCTGGTGTGGTGCCCGGTGTGGAAGTATGGCCTCTGGCCATGTGGGGCACTAACTCAGAAATGAAAGCAATACCGTCATACCACTTGGTAAAAGTATTCATAAAAATTCACAGCATGCAATTCCCCTATGCTAACAGGTGTACTGGGTGACTTTTCTGGAGGAAGTGCCCTGAAACCCCAGGAGCACAGAGTAGTGTAATGGGTAGAGTTAGCACTCCTTTGTCTGCATATTTAAATGGTGCAGATAATAGTGTTCCCAGAATGGCTATTGTTGACAGTAGGGAAACCTGTTGCAATAGCAACTTTGGCGTAGAGAACAGAAGCCCTGCACAGATGGGCTGGGCCCGTATTATGCGTTATGGAACTTCAATTTCACTTTTGACTTGAATGATGCGCTCATTATCATCAAAAACTTTTCTATTTTAGAGAAACTATTAAAAAATCTCCTGCAATTCTAGTCCACTGAAAGGAAATGGAATAATGTATTTTTTGTACTCATCAAAGTGCTCGGGGTACACAGGGCAATCTACGACTGCCTAGCTTCATAATGAATCAGACAGAAACATAACTATATGTACAGATGCACATAATATTAACCTAATATTTTGCAAATTATGAAAAAAATAATTAAATACATATATAACGAGAAGCTGAGCTGTCTCCAGAGAGAAAAAGAAAAATTAAGCTGTCTTGCTTGTCAGTTTCTTACATTTTTTACCCATTTGCTTCTTTTCTTCAGAGATCAGTTCTTAAAGATTTAGGGTGGATATCAACATGGCTTCTCTGTGAATTAATGCTGGAATATTTTCTAGAAAGATGGCTCGTAAATTAAAAAGTTCCCGCGGGAGGCTCTGCTTTTAATTAAGTTAGGGATTTCAATTTTCTATTAATACTTCAGTCTTATTTGTGGTCTTATTCACCTTCACACTCTAAAATGGATATGTCATTAAATAAAACCTGTTCAGATTTTATTATTATTTTGTTTTAATGTACAAGACAGCCTTAATACACTCTCAAACAATCTTTGCAAAGAGGGACTTTGATTAACCAAATATCTGCTATATAGATGTTGCTAATAGATTTGGTTTGACAAATCTACTTAAATCCAGTTTGCTGTGTTACTTATATGGATGGAAAATGAAAGCCCTGAGTAGGTAGACCCTGTCCTCTGCATGCATTCCAAGCCTTAAAGTGGACCTGTACTGTGGAAGCAGTGTCCCAATAAAGAGTGGGTAAGCGGCTAATCATCAGCATTGCCAGTAGGCTGATTTTTTCCCCATTATTAATTTACCAGGTCTTATTCTGTACTGTGTCTCTGTATTCATATGTAGTCATCTTGGTAAAGGGACAGGACTTTGCAGAGTTGCCCACCATGACTGGCAGGGTACTTATCTAGGAACTTCAGTAGAGGTGGGGGAAGCACAGATTCACAGAACGAATGAAGAATAAGCAGGGGGGATCCTTGCTCCTCAGGTAAAGCTTCCTTTCCAAAAAAGAAGAAAAGTGAGCAGCTCATTAGTGACTTCAGAAAATCTCACTCCAAATCTGGAGGCAGCAGTGCTTAGATCAACTTACATTGCAGATATGCAGCTATGAGGCTACTGGAACGGGAGGGCATAAGCACAGTTACAGGACAGGGAATGTGCTGCTATTTTCAAAAGGAATTCAAAACAAAAGAGATTTTCAGGGTACTTCTAAAAGCAGAGCTCCACCCAAAAGGGGTTGTTTGCTTGATCCCCCCCTACACTACCTTTTGGGGGGAGGGAGGAGCGGATACCTGTCAACACCAGGTACCCACTCCCACTTCCAGGTGAGATCGCCGCACAGCGATCACGACAACCTACGCAATTTCTCACCCCTCCTCCTTCCCTCACTGCCTTCTGGGAGACAGAGGTCCCAGAAGATAGCAGGACCATTTAGAAAAGCGCAGCGCGACTCGCGCATGCGCAGTAGGAAACAGGCTGTGAACCCTCAAGGCTTCACTTGCTGTTTCCCATAGTGAAGTTGCCGGCACATGCACCCAGAGCAGATTGATGATTTGGCTAGGTGTGCCGACATCGCGGGATACCTGGTTGGGTAAGTGTCCTTATATTAAAAGTCAGCAGCTACAGTATTTGTAGCTGCTGACTCTTTTTTTTTTTTACAGGCTGGAACTCCGCTTTAAGTACAATTAACATTCTATATGTTCTCTATAATATAGCTAATTGTTCCCTTTTGAAATCGGGTCCATTTTAAATTTGAGCTCCAGACAGATTTAAAAAACATTATTTAAACCAGTTATGTATTCCTTAAAATATATATATATATATATATTTTTTTAAATATAGCTAGTATTCTTCGGTTATATATGTAGTCTCCTGGTGAACAGAGCACATGGTGTGCAAAGGGAATTATTATAAACCATTCAAACTCTACTGCATCATATGGTACTATCAATCTAATACTGGCAACTCGCTGACAAGAGGAGAGAGCAGAGTGCTGACTTCCCTTGTGTGCTGTTGATCCATCATTGTTCAATCTGCAGGCTGGGCAGGAGTCCATGGCCAAGGTGTCCTGCCTAATTAAAGCGGAGTTCCGCCCAGAATTTTTTTTTTCTCTTTTAATACTAAATACATGTAACCTTTTGTTTCCTTACTTTCCTTACTTAATTACATGTATTTTTTACTCACAATTTCGTTTCTCTCACTGCTGGACTTTTCCATTTTAGGTGAGGGCATCTCTTCCTGAAAGAAATGCATGGTGAGTAACCATCATGCACTCCTCGATCTCGGTCCGCCTTAAATCGTGTCATTTCCTGTCTAGAAATAACACGATTTCACAGTACAGGGAAGCCCACTGACTGACTGATGTGAGGAAAAGAGCCCAGGGCCTAATAGGGGCAGATTACAGAGACCACCTAGCAACAAGTGACTTAGGGTGAGTATAACATTTTTTTTCCTTCAGGTAAAGTCTATATAGGCAAAGGACTTGAATGATGTAAAAAAAAATTCTGGGTGGAATTCCTTATGCTTGAGGAAAGTGAATTTGAGGTCCCAGCTATTCAGTCCTGAAATTATGACGCAATCACTAGACTGACCATGATGAATTTCAAAACCTTTTGCCAAGTAAGCTGTACTGCCTAATTGAGCTTTGGGAAAAGTGAGTTTAAGATGCCAGTTATTTAGCCCTGAAATGATGCCTCGATCACTAGACAGGCCAAGCTGAATTACAAATCCTTAACCAGGTAGGACAGTTAAAGCTCAATCAAACCCTTACACCTTTTTGTGTCTTAATAGTCTTGTATGCTCACATGTTATAATTTATGACAGATTTGTGTTATCCCTTCATGTCTCCATTCTCCGTTTAGTCCTGTTCCGGTGACAATTGTACATTTTTTGTATTTTCCCTCACTTGCAGTTGCAGTGATTGTGGTCACCAGGATAAACAGAGAAAGTGAATCTACCTAATACTCAATGATTCTTCTCGTTAACCTCCATGTCACTATGGGATACAGGCGATCCGTGGGAGGAAGCATTGAGCTCTGCAGGGAAATGGATCGACATTCCTGGAAGTGTCATTTTCTGAAGAATTGGAGCTTTGTTTGACAGCATTTGCTCCTCCCATGGAGGCTACAAGTAGCTGTAGCAAAGCACTTCATGTAGGCATGCTCCACTGCTGTCACTATCATGTAATTCTCCCTGAGAAATTAAATTCAGTATTTGTTGGTGTGCTTGTGGGTAGACTGGATTGCCCTCAATGTAATTGAGTTAAGGTTTACATTTACTTTAACAGCCTCTATAATATTATCCCAACATTCAACATTAAAATAACACTTTCATGAAAAAACTGTTTTGCACACAAGTGTATTTGCAAAATGGGATACTTACTTATCCCACTGCCTACATCACCAGTACACTCTTTCTAGTTTTTATTTCTTATTTAATAGCATGCAGCTGACACGATCAAACATAGACTTCACATACATTGTGACAGGTTACATATTGCTTAAGTCACATCTGGAACACCACGGCGCCACTGCGAGGTATGTATAAAATAAGTACAATAAACAGCCATTGCAATGTGCAGCAATATGTAGAGAATAATTCAACAGATGGTTTTGATTATGAAGTTATAGACAAACGGTCCATAGTGACAGTTTAGTGGCAATCTTTACACACTAGGAGAGTTTCCCCATTCTTGTAAGGAGCTGCCAAAGGTGGAACAATGTTATATGGGGTAACCTTTGAATAGAAAAGAGAAGATCATAGAGAGGAGGTTTGATGTAAGGGAGTCCAGCTGAGTTCTGTGCACCCTAGGATTTAAATGTATTTAAGGGGGAAAAGAAGAAAGAAGGGAAGGGGGAATGGAAGAAAAAAAGGGGGGGTTTGGGGTGGTGGAAAAATGGGGGGGTGGAGAGGGAAAAGGGGTCACCATTGGGGGAGCAAGAGTAACCAGTATTAGGCGGTCAGCACAGCATTCAAATGATATCCACTGATCAGGCATATTGGAGGTATTCATCAAAGAAGAGGAAGAGGTCCTCCCAATAGAACCATCTCTATTTATGTTCCTCAGATTTGTCTAGAAGAGTGGAGGTCAGGTCCTCCATCTGTTCATTCACTCTTGGAATATATTGAGCCACTGTTGGAGTGAATTGTTGTTTCCACATACACAGGATACAGGTCCAAGCAGCCTTTAGGAGGTGTTTAGGAAGGGATTTTGAACACCACTTTCTATAAAGACGAGGGAGATTGAGTATAACTGCAGCAGGTTTATACCTGTAAATTTATTGATAAGTTGGAGTACAAGCTGCCATAAAGAGCGTAACTTTGGGCACTCCAAAAAATGTGAAGAATAGTGACCACATGTAGGCCACAGCGCCAACATCGGTCCGTTTGTTGAGGAAATAGCTTGGCAAGGACTGACAGAGTCCTATACCAGTGCATAACTATTATGTAGGTGGTCTCTTGGTACTTATTGAAAAGAGATACACTCTTTCGTTCAGAAAAAATCTTCCCATCCACTGCAGCTTTCACTGATTCCTCATGTTGACCTTCACATTACTTCTGTCCTGTTATTGGTGGCGATCAGCAGGAGGAATCAGTGATTCTTATTTTGCAGGTGCACTGCAAAAGTGTGCAAAACTGTTTTTCCATGATAAGGTTGGCTTAATTTTCACCTTGGACATAAGTCAAAAAAATCACTTAGGAATAAACAGCTTTCACAATATATACCTATTGTGTTTTCTTTTTTGATTAGCGTTCCTCTTTAACATTATTGTGTCTGTGGGTGATTTTCTTTTTAGTTGTCCATTCTCTATGAAGTCGGATGTGGGTTTTGGATAATCATTTGTATTCACATCACTGCTCTTTTTGCGAGGTGTGAAATAGCAGCTGTAGGAGATAAAAGAAAATGGTTTACTTATGATAGATTAATACCATGGTTCTGATTAAGTGTTAATTGTATGGCCAGAGATGTATTGAATGCAAACAGCCAATGCTGAAGTGGAAAAAATGATACAATCATACTGCAGAGATACTTAAAAATAGGTTCTTCCAGGTATATGTTCTCTGTTGTTAATTATGGTACATGGTATCCATGGCATTGCTGCTTCCTCCAGACTCTGAATCTTTACAACAAACAGTGCACCTGTGATGATAAAGAGGTCAGAGGAACCCCACAATTGAGTGAGGTACACAGGGCAACTTTTGAAATGTGCAAGCCCATTTTTTTCTCTCTGACTCCCTCCCACCCCTGGACACAATTAAGTGAATCAACATCCTTTTCAGCAGAGAAATGTCTTTCCCATGAAAGTAGTTCTAAAGCTAAAACATTTTTTTTTATCTTAATGCATTCCCTGCATTAAGGTAAAAAAAACATATGCCACTGGCTGTGCCCCCCATCCTTCCAAACACTTACCTGAGTGCTGTATTGATTCAACGCTGAGCCCATCTGCAGTTCTCCTCCTCTGTTCTTTCTCTTCTCACAGGAGGATCAGGCAGCAGTGGAACAAATATAGCCTGGCTCAGGAGCGAGCCTGCACCAGTGGCTTGCTATGCAGACAGACACGGAAGAGGAGGAGCCACGATTGGCAACAGAGAACCCCAGAAGAGGAGGTTGGGGCTGTTTTGTGCAATACCATTGCACAGAGAATGTAAGTATACCATGTTTATTATTTTAATTTAAAAAATGCCTTTAGAAACAACTTTAGGCTTCAAGGGACACTTTAGCAATGCCATCATGGCTTTTAGCAGTTACATCTGCAACATTATCAGCACCTAAATAATCACACTAAAAGCCAGGGATTTGTCAAAATTATAACACATTATTAAAACAATCTAGTCCCAAGTCAATGCTCAAGCCAATGGCCCATCTGGAAAGGCTTTATAGCAAGTTGTAAATATTTTAGCAAGCAGTGGAAAGCAGTCTACATTCCTGGCTGTTTACTTATCACTGGAGAGCCAAAATTCAGTCATAATGCATAAATCCTGGTATGATAAAGTTAATTTAGTAAAAGGGAAATATATCCAAATGGTTTAGAAAATACTAGTCATATAGGTAGATACTAGATAATTCTTTATTACAAAGTGCAGTAAGCTAATGGGCACATTAACCCCTCTCAGGAAGCCACATGTTATACCTCTTGATTAGTCGCTATCAACTTGTGACTTAAACTTAATTCTGTGTTATAATATGTTGGTTGCCTAGCCATTTGAAAATATCAATATAATTATAAAAGTGACATTAAAGGAATGGTTGATGAATTATAATCAAGCCTTTCAGTAATCCTACTTCCCATAGGTGTTCTATCGGGTTGAGGTCAGGACTCTGTGCAGGCCAGTTAAGTTCCTCCACCCCAAACTCGCTCATCCATGTCTTTATGGACCTTGCTTTGTGCGCTAGTGCGCACTCATGTTGGAACAGAAAGGGGTCATCCCCAAACTGTTCCCACAAAGTTGGGAGCATGAAATTGTTCAAAATGTATTGGTATGCTGACACCTTAAGAGTTACCTTCACTGGAACTAAGGGACCAAGCCCAAACCCTCAAAACAACCCCACACCGTAATCCCCCTTCCACCAAATGATTTCAACCAGTACACAGGTCCATAAAGACATAGGTGAGAGAGTTAAACCTTGTGGACATCCTTCCCAGAAGAGTTCAAGCAGTTACAGCTCAAAAGGATGAGCTAACTCAAGATTGAACCCCATTAAAGTTCATGTGCGTGTAAAGGCAGGCTTCCCAATACTTTTGGTAATATATAGTATCTCCGTTTCCATCAAAATGATGTACACATGCTGAGCGTCATTGTGAGGGCCAATGATTCTGATACACTAGAACTAGACTAAGGCTAAATTGAATTGGATGCTGTGTGCGTAAAGGGCTAACTGCAGAGTTGGCAAAAGTTTGACTGCCCAAAGTTAGCAATGCATTTCAGGAAAAGGCAAAACCAATTACTCTATACCGTAGCAGTGCATACCATCCAGCAGGCCAACTACTCCTTTCACAAACAGACTCAATTCTTCTCATGTGATCCAACGTGAGATGACAAGATATTACTTTGTTTCAGGGCTAGCCAAGATCGTTAACATGAGCCCTTCTCTTCTGATCACCGGCGGCACATAAGCCCCTGGACCACCCTTTGGCCTTCTGACCAGTCCAGCTGAAGTGTTCCATGTACTGAACCAGGGACTGAATAATCCAAACTCTCAGGGCAATCACAGTAGACACTAAGATGGTGAACCACACCCTCAGGGACATGACGAGCTTTCAGCATGATAGAGCCAGACTAGTCTATACCACTTACAGACTTCTCTATCACACAAGTGACATCTTGATTCCTCCTCACGCAGGATCTTTCAAGATAAGTCCCAATTCCCAATAACAAATATACCAACAGGAATGAAACTGCATTGTTAATACATCTTTATTAAAGTATAAATCTTAAATATAAAGTCTTGTTTAGCAAGAAACTGTGTTCCATTGGAGTATTCTCAAAACATTAAAGTATTCTTCTCTGGAGGAAGTTGTGCTCACAGTCTTTGTCCTCAGAAAGGTACTCCATGCTGAAGTAAACACTCTAATCTTAGATCCCTGTTCCTAACCAAGGGAGTGCTGACCCCCTTAGGGGGAGCACAAGTCCCAAAATAACTCATATATTTGTTGATGTATCTCTTCTCAGAGTGAAAAAAGTTCTTTACTTACAAATTCCCTCCTGCTGACCACCCAAGTTTGAGACACAGGTTGTTATATATTCAGTGTATATCTCTTGTGTGACAAAGTGACTGTTCAAATCTCGCAGGAGTTTGGTGTCCAGCTGTGACTCAGACCACCCCTAGATGGTGCCTGGAGCCCAATACAGAGGGCACAGTAGTCCTATACTAGGTTCCACCTAATGTTAAAACTAAAGGAAAGAAATGAAATTAATAAAATAAGGACAAATGAGGACATCTAGTGGCAGGAGTGAGAACTACACAGATATCTCAGGGAATATGAATGGGAGCCTAACACACTGTTACATGTGGCGCATGTTTACTAGCACAAAGCCTTGCCACAGCTGACTGTGACAAAAGTTCCCAAGGCAAGTTCAGGCAACAGGGGGCACAGAGGAACACCGCTGAAACCTGACTAGAAGGGAAGGAAGGGGAGGAGCCAACTAGCAGCCAAGATAGGGATGGGGAAGATGTAGTGATTGGTGGTGGACAGATGGAGATAGAGGGCATAAGGAGGTGGTCATGTGAGAAAAGAAATAGTGTGTGTGACATGTTGTGCAGTGGAGAAAACTATGGAACGAGTAAACTGTGACTGATAGATCCCGAGAGGATATGGAAAGACAAGTAGCAGTAGACCAACTCAACATGTAAGAAGAGTGGGTGACAAGATGAGCAGAAGAGAAAACTAATGGAAGAGGCTGTGGAACAGGGAAGGTGTTGTTGAAAAGTCCTAGAAGGAGAGAGATAAGGAAGAGGCCCAATGATGGGCTCAGGCTAGGGTTGCCACATCATCCATTTAATCCAGGACACATATCAATTGCACAGGTTCTGTGACTGATTAAGGTGGTAATTAAACTCACTTGGTGCCTTGTCTGCATTAAATTAGCCTCAAAACCTGTGTAATTCATATGTGTCCTGGATTAAAGGGATGATGTGCGAAACTGATAATGCTGTGTACTGCTCTTACTAGCAGCCAGATGTTCTTTTCTTGCTTGTGTGTGTGTGTGATCTGTGCTGACTCCTCCATTTACTGTGTTGAAAGTGGACCTTTCTTCTCTTTCACTAAAAATCACAACAGCATACAGCACTGCATGTCGATATGCAATCATCTTACATCCATTAGTTAAAGAAACATTTTTTCTTTTACTTATAGTTACTATGTTTCCACTTCCTGGTTAAATGGGGCACTGGTAATGTAACCAGGGCCTCACAGATGCATCCTGGAACGTTCCTGTGACAAGTTCCAGGAGGCAGACCAGGAGTTCCAGGAAGTAAAGGGACATGGATTTATAAAATGGCCACCATGAGGAGATTTGGGAGGAAAAGAGAAATACGGTATGCAAAAATAAAAAGGCTTGCAGTTATCTATAAGTATCTGTTTGTCGATTGCCTTTACTAAACATTTCTTAAGCTGGATACACGCTATACAATTACCTTTAGGTTTTTTCCTTTAGATTTACCAAAGCCATATAATATGAGGTCAAACCTAAACACTTTCAATTTGTATGCAATCAGGAAGGCCCTTACACTACATAGTTGAAGGTAAATCTAAAGGAAATCGAACAAAAATTGTATAGTGTGTATCCAACTTACAGGTGCCTTGTTGTAAGTTTTAGTATAAGGGTGAAGTTCCTCTTGAATATTGCAAGAGACAAGTGACTGTCAATCAGACTTTATTATACAGGGTGGGCCATTTATATGGATACACCTTAATAAAATGGGAATGGTTGGTGATATTAACTTTCTGTTTGTGGCACATTAGTATATGTGAGGGGGGAAACTTTTCAAGATGGATGGTGACCATGGCGGCCATTTTGAAGTCGGCCATTTTGAATCCAACTTTTGTTTTTTCAATAGGAAGAGGGTCATGTGACACATCAAACTTATTTGGAATTTCACAAGAAAAACAATGGTGTGCTTGGTTTTAACGTAACTTTATTCTTTCATGAGTTATTTACAAGTTTCTGACCACTTATAAAATGTGTTCAATGTGCTGCCCATTGTGTTGGATTGTCAATGCAACCCTCTTCTCCCACTCTTCACACACTGATAGCAACACCGCAGGAGAAATGCTAGCACAGGCTTCCAGTATCCGTAGTTTCAGGTGCTGCACATCTTATATCTTATATCCCAGAACCGGTGTATGTACCACAGACCTGAAGGCATCGTGGGGGTAAATCTGAAAATGGCGAATACGGCTTGTACTTCAAGGCATTTCACTCATGTGCGCATCCTCACACTAGACTTACATTTTTTATTTAATTTAATTTATTTAACTTTTTTTCACTGTCCCTTTAATTTCTTTTTTATCAACTTTATTGCTATCACAAGGGATGAACAACATCCCTTGTGATAGCAATAAGCACAACAGGTCCTCTTTATGGAGAGATCTGGGGTCTATTAGACCCCAGATGTCTCCTCCTCCCTCCATAGCATCCGATCAAACCAAGAACAGTTTGATCAGAAGCTTGCACAAGCCTGTAACAGCTTGTAAACATCAAACCGAAACCAGAAGTTATACATAAAACCAGAACTTCTACATAAAAGAGCAGTGGCTGCTGAACAATTTCTATTTCAATATTTTTATTCGAATTTTATGCAAAAAGAGTAGAGTGTACAACTCTTACACCAACAGTAGTATCGGAATAGAGATAAGATATGGTCCCACAGCACAGGTACTGTCAAAGAACCCCTGATACTAATCCTTCTGGAATGTCTATTCAGGGAACCTCTGTTGTTAATCCTTCTGGAATGCCTATTCAAGGAACCTCTGTTGCTAATCCTTCTGGAGTGCCTGTTCAGGGAACCTTTGTTGTTAATCCTTCTGCAAATGCCTATTCTGGGAACCTCTGTTGCTAATGCTTCCAGAATGCCCATTCCTTTACGCAGGCACGCGCGGGAGAGTGCACGCATGCTGCAGGTGCGCACAGGTGCGCGCGGGAATGTGGCAGGAGCGCGGGCACGTGCGCAACACTGTGGCGCCAAACAATCCATTTAAACCGGACAGCACCATGCAGCCGGTGCTGTTTGTTCTACAGCGTGTCCGTGTTCTAAGTGCCAGTTTCCTGATTACCTGTTACCTGTTCCTTGTCCTGACCTTGCTTGATCTCTGCCTGCACCGACTCCCAGCTTGCCCATGACTACTCTTCTGTCTGATCCCTGTGTACCTTTGCTGCCCGCCTGTACCTGATGACTCTTCTGCCTACACCTTCTGTACTGCATTGCCAGCTCGTTGCCAACCCAGCCTGCATCACTACTCTACTATCTGCACGAGCCACAACCGGACCTCTCACACAACCAACAGTGAACTAGTCCAGCCCTCATGCCCCCCTGTGCTCCCAAACTCCCTGTCTGCTCTACCAGGGGCGTAAAAGTGGTTGCTTCCTGCATAAGACAGACTAAACCACCAGGTGCATGACAGGTAGGTGAAATAAATGTATCAATGGCAGGCAGAGCCTACAAAATAACATTGTAATATCAATTTCTATAGATAACTGAACCCAATAAACATGTCTGACACACAAAAATAAACCACCCTATCAGGGCGCTCAGATAACCCATGCAGGGGACATGGACTTAAATATAATAGGCCAGCATTTACATAATTCACCGGCCAGCCGATGTGGATCACAAATGCTTCCTAATATTCAATATCACATATATGAAAATCATGAACGTTTAAAGTAGAAATAAAGAGAGAAGAGGGGGCCAAAAAAATGGGGGGGGGGGACAAGAGAAAGTTACCCAAGACT
>BLSH010255450.1:342243-371545 GCA_018402905.1 Glandirana rugosa
TGCAGAGGTTGAAAGGGTGGGGCGTCAGCCTGTCAGTGCTCAGACCATATGCTGCACACTGCATCAAATTGTTCTGCATGGCTATTGTCCCAGAAGGAAGCCTCTTCTAAAGATGATGCACAAGAAAGCCTGCAAACAGTTTGCTGAAGACAAGCAGACTAAGGACATGGATTACTGGAACCATGTCCTGTGTTCTGATGAGACCAAAATAAACTTATTTAGTTCAGATGGTGTGAAGCATGTGTGGCGGCAACCAGGTGAAGAGTACAAAGACAAGTGTGTCTTGCCTACAGTCAAGCATGGTGGTGGGAGTGTCATGGTCTAGTGTTACTGGCACTGGGAAGCTACAGTTCATTGAGGGAACCATGAATGTCAACATGTACTGTGACATACTGAAGCAGAGCATGATCCCCTCCCTTTGGAGACTGGGCTGCAGGGCAGTATTCCAACATGATAATGACCCCAAACACACCTCCAAGACGATCACTGCCTTGCTAAAGAAGCTGAGGGTAAAGGTGATGAACTAGCCAAGCATGTCTCCAGACCTAAACCCTATTGAGCATCTGTGGGGCATCCTCAAACCGGAGGTGGAGGACCGCAAGGTCTCTAACATCCACCAGCTCCGTGATGTCATAGAGGAGTGGAAGAGGACTCCAGGGGCAACCTGCGAAGCTCTGGTTAACTCCATGCCCAAGAGGGTTAAGGCAGTGCTGTAAATAATGGTGGCCACTCAAAATATTGACACTTTGGGCCCAATATGGACATTGTCACTTAGGGGTGCACTCACTTTTGTTGCCAGCGGTTTAGACATTAATGGCTGTGTGTTGAGTTATTTTGAGGGGGCAGCAAATTTACATGGTTATACAAGCTGTACACTCACTACTTTACATTGTAGCAAAGTGTCATTTCTTCAGTGTTGTCACATGAAAAGATACAATAAAATATTTACAAAAATGTGAGGGGTGTACTCACTTTTGAAAGATACTGTATATCCAAAATTTTAGTAATGAAAACAATATCATTAGTAGTAATCAGCATGGATTCATGAAGGATCGTTCTTACCAGACCAATCTTGTTATCGTTCTATGAGGAAGTAAGCTGCTATCTAGATAAAGGAAGGCATGAGGATGTGGTATATCTGAATTTTGCAAAGGCATTTGGTACAGTTCCCCACAAATGTTTACTTTACAAACTTAGGCCTGTCAGCATGGAACATAGAGTTTGTACCTGGATTGAAAACTGGCTACAGGAGCGGGTCCAAAGCGTGGTGATAAATAGCGAATACTAGGAATTGTCCGGTGTGGTAAGTAGGGTCCCCTAAGCATCTGTCCTTGGACCAATTCTGTTTCATTTATTCATGAACGGAGGATGGCATAAACACTTATCTTAGTTTAAGTTGCCGGCTTTGTAAGTTTAATACTTTAACTTTTATGGAATAAATGTTACAGTTTTAGCAAAGAGCACTATTTGTTGCCTCATTTGTTTTGTATATACTGTACATTGTGGAGGGATGGCTACCTTCCAAAGAGTGATTGGAGACCGGAAGATACAGGCTCCCTCATTTTGAAACAAAGCGCTGATTGACCTTCCTATTATCAGGGGTCATATTAATGAGGCGAGGGCCAATTCTATTTGTGTTGGAGGTGTTGCACTCAGTTTGGAGGACTTGCATAATAGATCTGGACACACTGCTGCACAGTGGCTGAACTTTTCCGCTTATTTCATTAATTTATCCACATATATATTTTGGAGACATGGACTTTTATATATGTAATATTATTTGTGTTTTATTTTGCACTGTACTATTACTGTGAATGCTAAGCTTCTGCAAGCAAAGCCAACAGAATATTTAGCATGCATTAAAAAGGGAATTTACTCCAGAGATAAAACAATAATTCTCGCACTTTACAAGACTCTGGTCCGGCCGTACCTGGATATTCCATCCAGTTCTGGGCACCAGTCCTGAAGAAGGATGTGCTGGAACTGGAAGGAGTTCAGAGAAGGGCAACAAAGCTAGTAAAGGGACTAGAGGATCTCAGCTATGGGGAAAGGCTACAAGTATTGAACTTATTCTCTCTGGAGCGGAGACGCTTGAGAGGGGATATGATAGCAATTTACAAATATCTCAATGGTAACCCTAGCATAGGGAAAACACTTTTCAGTGAAAGAGAATTTATAAAGACACATGGCCATTCACAAAAAAATGGAAGAGAAGTGGTTTATACAGGGGATATACAGTGTACTATTGATATAAACACGCACACACACACACCACAGGTTGAACTGGCATCTTTTTTCAACCTCACCGACTCTACGTAACCATGATTAGGCGATTTACGTTGTACCATGGTTTGTATTTCCACTATGCTTCAAAAAAAAAAAAATCATTTGACTGTTTGGAGTGGGAATGCCAGGCCATTTATGAAGCTGCAGTTCTGTTCTTATGGAGTGGACAATCCTTTGTTTAAAGAAATTCAATTGCGTTTTACTAATTTTGGCTATGAACAGTATATGCTAATAGATTAAAGATTCTCTAGGTCTGGCCGGGAGCTGAAAACTTTTAACTTTTTCTTTATTGGAGACATTCCAAAACTGGGCATTGGGTCTACCTTCTGGAACTGTTATATTACATTTAATGTATGCTTTATTATTCTGTTGAGATTTATTTGCTGAACAAATGTTGAAGTGCAATATATGTGCTAAAAGTTATATATATATGGAGTTTTTTTTATTTGTTGTTAGTAACTCAATAGGCAAACAGTATCGCACAGTACCCTTTTAGAGTTATCAATTGTGTTATACCATAAATCCAATAAATGATATGAACATAAGATAGAAAAATAAATGAAAAAATATATAACGTGAGTCCTTGTATTGATATGACCAGTCCATCATATACTTGTGTCCTTATTTCCTCTATATCCACAGTATCCTGTTTAATAAATTTTGCAATGTGTTGCAATTTCTTCCTGTGCAATCACAGGTGTACACAATACACTGTGCAATTCCCATCACCAACATTCAAATGCCCTCACCTTCTGTATATGACCTAAATATATTTTAGGTCGAATGCACCTTCCCATTTAAAACATTCAAACCGGGGTCAGTAAAACAATTAATATCAGATTTAATGGTTAACCCTTTTGGAGCCAATGTTTGTAAATAATAAATCAATTTTGATTCTTTCTGGCTTAGTGTTTTCACTTTATTATTTCCCCTCCAGTGTTTTTATATATTTATTATTTACAGACATTGGCTCCAAAAGGGTTAAATATTGAATTTGATCTTAATTGTTTTATTGGGGATCTTTAATACACAAATACATGAAGGACTTAACTTCAATTGTTATTAATGTGCTCTGTTCCCCATGGGACAAAGTAAATCAGGAGCATATGTACAGGGGTTACAATTGAAACCCGGCCCCCTGTGCACCTGGATAGGAGGGATGGCGGGTGTGTCATGTAAAGGAACCGATTCCCTCTATTTTCCTCCTGCAGCCACTGAAAGAAGTTCCTCTACATGCCACCATACTACCCTTCCTATCCAC
This sequence comes from Glandirana rugosa, assembly GCA_018402905.1. Taxonomy (NCBI): domain Eukaryota; kingdom Metazoa; phylum Chordata; class Amphibia; order Anura; family Ranidae; genus Glandirana; species Glandirana rugosa. The sequence goes on from BLSH010255450.1 coordinate 345,791, forward strand.
CTCCTGCTGTAATCGGCTTCCTGTGTAATCCCCTGGCCAGCGCTGCCAGGTTCCCCACTCCCTTCTCCTGTCGGCTGCTGTGGCGGGGGCTTTCAGAATGGAGAGCAGAAAAGGGGCTGGTAATTGTGTTAATCCCAGACCCCTCTTTGTCTTACTGAATAGAGTCAGTGACTGATACCAATCACCAACTCTATTCAACTGTGTTTACTACACTTCAGTTTGTGAATGAATGGTTAGCTCTGTACAGAGCTATTCCTGTCCATTCATTCTGTACTGCTGAGGCTGCAGAAAAGGAGACTGAGGGCTGTGTCCTTTATCTCCTTTCTCTGTCTCAAAGGTGAAACATCAGAGATCTGTTTAGACCCCTGATATTTCACCAAAGCCCCCCAACAGGGCTCTTAAAAAAAATGTAAAAAATAATAAAAAATAAATTTGTAAATAAATAATTAAAATAAAATGGTAAAAAATATTAAAAAAATAAAATAACAAAAAAAAAAACCTACTGACACCAGTGGAGGAACTACCAGGGACGTAAAAGTCCCACTTGCAACTGGGCCCTGGCATTCTGACATTGTGTGGGGACCCTGGCCCAGGGTTTCTTGCATCAGTTTCCTGAAGGTTCTAGTTACTCCTCTAAGGTACATGCAGTACTTTGTCAAATCTTCCTATGTGCTGTTTAAAGCTGGCTATGAGGTTGGGCAATGCACCCCTCCCCCTGAATGGCCCTCTGAAAACACAGCTAGCAAGGAGATGGCTGCTTTGACAAACAGCACTTTTTCCCATGTCTAAGCAACTGCCTAAGACAAGCAACTCATGAGGAATGCAAGGTTAGGGGGGCTTTTTAGCTAAAATGGACCAGGTGGGCAAGTGCTTGGAGATGGAGAAAAGTGTTGTTAATTAAACCAGCCATCTTTTTGCTAGCAGACAGCCCTGGGGTAGGGAGGGGTGCTCCTTAAACTCTCACAGCTACCCGTAGATAGCACCTAGGAAGATGGGAAAAAGTTCTACATGTACCATGTCCCCTAAGGGACAGAACCCATTAATAAAGATGATAGTGCATAAAAAACTTCCATTTTTCCTTTTGACATCCATCTGGTACCACAGCACATAGCTGTCAGGAACCATGAATCAGACTGAGACAGAAGTGCAGTAAAAATCACACTATGTAATAAAAATGGTAAAACAAAACAAACAGAGCAAACGTAGTCAAAACATAGCCAGGGTTTGGTAGCCAGAGTTGATGGTCGGAGCAAGCCAGTGAACAGGGATCCAGAGATCAGTGTGGTCAAAAAAACAGCATACAGAATCAGGAGCCAGAAGGGAAGTTAGCAAGGCAAAGTCTTAAATCCAGGAACCAGAAGGGAAGTCAAACAGGCAAAAGTCTTTAACAGAAAAACACAGCAGAGATTATTCGGATATGTTGACCAGGCAAAGGCATCTGAGATCTGATCCAGGCAGTTTAAATAGCTAGGAGAACTGGGTTTAACGAGCAGGATATGAACATCAGGTGAGTGCTGTGGAAGCTGAGACTGGCAATTAACCGACAGCTAAGCAACCTGCTCTGAGAAGGGAGGGCTGAGCTCACTCCCCATGTTTCTGAAGCCTTACTAAAAACATTTTTTACTCTGACGTATTAAAAAACAATGCTTTGGAGCTATGTGCTCCGGGCTGGAAAAATAATTCCCTTACCTAGAATGCTCTCAACCTGCCATAACCCTTCTGGGGCCTGGCTTGAACATACTCAATTGACACACTTCCTGGACAAGTTACAGAACGTTGACGAATTGACTAGACCACATACAGCCTTTGAGTCGTTGTTGTCCCAGTCTGACAGACCGGCGCACTCGTTATCTCAGATTTATCAGATTCTGGTTCACATTTCTTATCCAGATCCACCAACAGTCCTTTCAAAATGGGAACGGGAGATGAATGTACCCACCGATGATATGGAGTGCGGCAAAACACTGGGGAAACGCCAGCCGGCAGCCCCCTCTTTGGCTAATTGAGCTAGCGAAATGGAAAAAATCCAGCATATGGAATGTATGATAGCATGGGACAATGATATGAGTGAAACCTACGCCGTTATGTGGACTGTGTGGCTATATTTTAGTTTTTCCTGTGATTTTATATTAGATACAGCTGATGATGCTTCCTCTGGGCCCTCCCATCAGTAGATTGTTATGCTCTTCCCCCTCTTTATTTTCCTCCCCACTTCCCCCCCCCCCACACTTTTTTTTCCTTCTCTATCACTTCTGTAAGGTTATGGTGATCTTACCAGTAGTGCCACCACATTTTCGGGCCATATTTGTTGAGCTTGGGTTTCGTTCTTTACAGCGTGGTTTTTAGTGGACTACTGGTTAATTTGGATACCATCAATATGCTCATCTCACCGTGCCTTAGTGACCTCTATTATATTGTGCTCATATGATACCTGTTCTTTTACTAATGTTCTTACGATCTTAATGCATGAATGTACATTTGTTCAAACTGAATTATTATTTTCATGGGCGTACTCGATATTGTTGAAGATTGTTTAAAACTTAATAAAACAGATTCAACATAAAACAGTGCTTTGACTACATAACTAATGATACACACTTAAATAAAACACAATTCTGAATTAGTTATTCTAGGAAAAGTCACATTTTGCTAGTGTATCAAACAATCTATTTATCATCATTAAGCCTATAGGTTCAAATAACCTTTGGCTCAGCGGTTTGGACATCAATGGCCCGAGACACACTGCTTTACACTTACAGTATGTTTCTGAGTTACCTTATCACTTGAAGACCACTTTTATGGCACTAGATCTATGCACCTTATTGTTACTCTATTAAAACACTCCAAAGCCCAAAGGAATTTTAAATCTGCATATTTAATATCGGCGTGCAGCGGAGAATGTGTTGAAGCAGTGGTTCCTCTGCAGGGGTCTGAAATTATTATTATTATTGTTAGTATTATACAGGATTTATATAGTGCCAACAGTTTGTGCAGCATTTTACAGTATAAAGGGAGACAGTGCAACTACAAAACATTTTAATACAGATGCAATAGGTGGGCCCTGCTCATGGAGCTTACAATCTAAAGGGAGGGGGAGGCAGTATAAAAGGTAATAACTGCGGGTTATGATCTGAAGGAGGTGGCCCAGGTACAGTTTTTAGGTGGAGGTGGGGTTGGCTTCCCTTAATACATGAGTTTTCAAGAACCGCCTAAGGCCCCTTTCACACTTGTGCGACTTGTCCTGTGACTTGGCACTGCAAAGTCGCATGACAACTCCTACCCCATGATTTCCAATGAGTACCACTCATATCTGTGTGACTTCAAGTTACTGGGACTTCAAAGTAGTCCCTGAACTACTTTGGTCTGACTTTGATGCGATTTAAGGTCCATAGACCTCAAGATTACACAGGCATTGCTTAAAGTTGCATCAAAATTGCGGTAAAAATCACATACTGGGGTGAGAGTTCTGGAGAAGTCCTGCAGGCGAGGATGGGAGGAGGTAGCAAGGGAGCTAGAGAGCAAGATGTCTTCAGAGGAGCGGAGTGGACAATTTGGGCGATATCTTGAGAGGAAGTTGGTGATGTAGAGTTGTGGATGGCTTTGTATGTTGTGTTTAGTATTTTGAATTTCATACAATGTGCAAGTGTAAGCCAGTAAACCACTTTACCCGCTTCCTGACCAGAGAACTTTTTGCGATACGGCAGAGCTTTCTTTTGGTGGTATTTGATCACCTCTGCGTTTTTTATTTTTTGCGCTATAAACAAACAAATAAAAAAAAAATGTGTTTTTACTTTTTGCTATAATACATATCCAAAAAAATTATATAAAAAACAAATTCATTCCTCAGCTGAGGCCGATATATATTCTTCTACATATTTTTGGTAAAAAAAAATCGCAATAGGCGTATATTGATTGAGTTGCGCAAAAGGTATTGCGTTTACAAACTATGGGAATACATGTTTGGCATTTTTATTATTATATATATATTTTTTACTAATAATGGCGGGGATTTGTGATTTTTAGCGGGACTGCGATATTGCGGCAAACAGATCAGACATTTTTGACACTTTGTTGGGACCATTGACATTTATATAGCGATCAGAGCTAAAAATAGCCAATGATTACTATATAAATGTCATTGGCAGTGAAGTGGTTAACACTAGGGGGTGATCAAGGGATTAAGTGTTCCCTAGGTAGGTGTTTCTAACTGTGGAGGAGTGTAGTGACTAGCGATGGAGAGAGAAAGCTGCTCCTGATCACTGGGAGCAGCAGATCTCTCTCCACATCCCTGTCAGGACAGATATCCATTTGTTTACATGAACGGATCTGTGAGGAGTGATCGCGGGTAGCCGGCGGACATCGCACCATCGGCCACGCACATTGGCTCCAGAGACTTGCAGCGGGCACACCCCCCCTACAGTCTCTTAAAGCACCTGTCAAACAATGGCGGCTGGTCGGCAAGTGGTTAAGGGATTGGCAGAGAGGCAGCAGTCATGGTTTGGCTAGTATGGTGTAAAAGTCTAGTAGCAGCATTCAGGATATACTGAAGGGGGGATAGCCTGTGTAAAGGAAGGCCAGTGAGGAGGGAGTTGCAGTAGTCAAAGCGGGATTTAATAGGGGAGGGAATAAGATGTTTTGCAATGTCATTAGTTAGGTAAGGGGCGAATTCTGGAAATGTTGCAGAGGTTAAGGTGCCAAGATTTAGCCAGTGATTGGATGTGGGGTCCAAAGGAGAGGTCAGAGTCTAGGATTACACCCAGTACCCTGGCATGTGTGGAGGGACCGATAATTGTGCTGTTGATCTTGATTGTAAAGTCTTAAGGAGGGGGACTAGGGAGCAGGAAATATTACAAGTTCAGTTTTAGACAGACTGAGTTTGAGGAAATGGTGTGACATTGATACTGATATGTCGCTCAGTAAATTTGTGATACGTGAGGAGATTGAGGGGGTCTGCTGGGGAGTAGAGAGATGGATCTTGGTGTGGTCATCGTAGAGGTGGTATTGGAAGTCATGGGAGGTTATCAACTGGCCCGGGGAAGAGGTGTAGAGAGAGAATAGGAGGGGCCCAAGGACAGGATAAGAAAGATTAAAAAGAGCATAGGAAATAGAGTTCTACATTACACTGAAGGCACACTTAGATAGGTAGGAGGGGAACTAGGAAAGAGCAAAGTCACAGAGACCAAGGGAGTAAAGTATATTGAGGAGGAGTGGGTGGTCAGCTGGGTCAAAGGCAACAGTTAGAGCTAAGACTCTCAATAAAATGACATCTGTACCTCTAAGACAATGGCTTTTCAGTTTGTTAGGTCATTATATCATAAATCTAAGTAACAATGCGCAGTAGTTTGAGCCAACCAATGATAGTTGTAAGTCTTTTTGGGTAGGGCTCCCATCCCTAGTGTACTATGTATTTATGTACAGTATTATTTTATTTATTTATAATTTTTTTTTCAAATTCTTTATTTAACAATTAAGTGTCCCATAAACCGCATCCAGACATGGCAAATGGCAAGATCATATTACAGAAAATGATCAAGTAGAAGAAAGGTAAAATACTCTAATAAATATGATATTGCATTGGGATAACAAGCACAAATCATCTAATGAGTGAGAACTATCGGGAAGCCTGGATCAAAAGCACACCTCCATAAGGTGCAGAGGGCCATGAACTGGTAGTTTCTCCCTGTACATAAGCTGATGGTAACATGGGACTCTTGGAGGTCAGAGCTTCCCCATCCTGCGTCTCACCATCGAACAGTCAAGACCTTGATGTGGGCGGGATACACCATTTTTGCTTTATACAGAAAGCGAGAGATGGTCAGGGATAGGATAAGAGAGTGAGAAAAGTAAGGAAGAGAGAGGGGGAGGGGAGGGAGAGAGAAAAAAAGTAGGGGAGAGGAAGTTGATGGGCCTGTAAGAGCAGAGCCAGTTAAAGACCTAGATGAGGTCAGTCCCCAGAACAGTTATCCATTAGGGCCTTGCCCTCATAAGAGTACACAAACATGTTCCAATGGAGCCATATTTTGGAGTACTGCTCTTGTCTATTCTGGGCAGTCAGCAACAGCGAGATGGAGGGAGGGTTTGGGTCCCTCCATCGCAGTGTGATGCAGGCTTTGGCAGCATTAGGTAAGCGACGAAGGACCGACTTATAAACTTTGACAGGGATATCTGAACAGTGGAGAAGGAAGAAGGCAGTGTCGTCTGGAAACGGATAGTCTGTAAACTTTTGGGCAATTTGTCGCACCTCTTTCCATAAATTTCAGACAAAATCATAAAGTGTGAAGGACCGTCCCCCGTGTCTTTCGGCACCTCCAGCAACTATCTGAGGCTTCAGGGGAATATCGGTATATGACCGAAGGTGTGCGATACCATCTTGTAAGCAAGTTGCTGTCTATAATGCGGGTTCATATGGAAGACTTTATAGTGAATTGGATAATCTTTCAACGCTGATTGGGCGAGAAGGTTATATTAATATTGGCTTCCCTGGGGGCGTGGTTAAGATGGCGATCTGATAGGATGTGGGTGAACGGAGCTCTGCACCTGTAGGCTTTTATTATCGGATCTTCACAGGATCTCAGGCATCTTTACCCTCTTACCAACTCCTGCAGCTACGGGGCATGAGAAAAGGGAAGTCCGGTTACAACCTTAAATGGAACTCGGCCCCTAAATCATCACAGCAGCCTAAAGGGCAGCACGCGGCGCTACACTCCAATATGGCATCCCAGACCGACCAGGAAGATCCTCCTTCATGGGGCACCGATCAATTCAGTGCCCTTATGCAGGCTATCGCTTGCTGTCAGACACCGCTGACAGCTAAGATCGATACTATGCAGGCAGAATTTGGACTCATGCACCAGGACATGGACACATTCTGCGGCAGACTAATGGAACGTAGAGTCGGAGACACTAAGGATTTGGTCCGTGATCACCAGGCCTCCCTACACACTCTGAGTCAAGATGAAAGCTTTGGAATCTCGGGCAGGGGATAGCGAAAACCGGAACCGCAGGAATAACTTGCGGATGGTGGGCCTACCAGAGTGGGTTGAGGGCCAGTATCCTCCGGCCTTCACTGAGCATTTATTGCACATGCTCTTCCTTCAGGTGCCATTTTCCTCTCAATTCATGGTGGAGCGGGCTCACAGGATGCCACCAACATGAGGCCCTCTCGGAGCTCCACCACGCACCTTCATATTCTGCCTGCTAAATTTCCACAACCGGGAATTGGCCTTCAGAGAGGCAAGAAAAGTAGAGAAGTTGCGCCATGAGAATGCTAAGATCATGCTCTTCCCTGACTATTCGGTGGAAACCCAGCGCCTCAGATGGTCTTTTGACCATGTCAAAGTCCAACTGCGTACACGTGGTTTGAAGTACCGCATCCTCTTCCCTGCCCGTCTTCGTGTGGTGGATGGTTAGTCAATCTGCTACTTTACCTCTCCGGAGGACGCTATACAGTGATTTGAATCTCTTAAAGGTGCGGAATTGCTCGATCCCACTTTACAGACTGAACACTAGGTGCGCTTCTATATACGCACTGCCCCCCTGGGAGGTTATCCTATGTCTTAGTTATGGGGTTTTTTTTTGTTGCTTTCGATTTGGGTACTAAGACACTCCATGTTTTTTGTGTTATCAGGGTGTGGGGTGGGATGGGTTGGGGTTCTATGGTCATATTTTTATATGTGGCAGCTTTGGTGTAGAGATCATTAGTGGCAGGTGATGATCCCTTATTGTCCGCCGGAAAGTACTATCTTCCCAGGTCATGTTATTGTTATGTTCCCTAGGCTATCTCACGGTTCGCCCCCTCTGGGTCTGAGGGTCTGCATTTGGTCCCTCATATATTACCACCCTGACTTCTCATGGCCCCCCTGAGGCTCCTCTCCTGGAATGTCAGGGGACTTAACAACAAAATTAAAAGGTCACTGTTTTTTTCATACATTAAAAAGGTATAGTCCTCATGTTTGCATACTTCAGGAGACGCACTTAGTGGGTAGAAAAATTTTGGGACTTAAGAAATCGTGGATGGGACAATATTATCATGCTACCTATTCAGGGTATGCTAGAAGGGTGAATATACTCATCCATAAATCCCTCAATTTTGAACTTTTAGATGTTAAAAAAGACCCGGAGGGACGATATGTGATAGTACATGCAATTATTGATACAATGGATGTGGTAATAGCAGGGGTTTATCTCTAGTGTTGAGCGAACCCGGACTGTAACGTTCGGGTCCGTACCGAACTTTGGGGTGTTCGCGACCCGGACCCGAACACGGACGTTTCAAAAAATGTTCGGGTTCTGGTTCTGGGTTCTGGTAGTTGATCACGCATGTTGAATAGCTGTAGGGCAGCCAATCAACAAGCGTTTCACTGGTTTGCCCTTAGAAGCCATCACAGCCATGCCTACTAATGGCATGGCTGTGATTGGCCAGTGCATCATGTGACCCAGCCTCTATATGAGGCTGGAGTCACAGTGCTGCATGTCACATGCTCTTGGGTTAGTGTAGGGAGAGGATGCTGCCGGCGTTTTTGTGAGGGACAGATTGCAGACATTTTAACATCTGATCCTGCATCCTGAGATTACTACTACTGTTGCTCTGAGGGACAGATTGCAGAAATTTGAGATTTCATATACTGCTGCTTTGAGTGACAGATTGCAGATCAAATCCTTCATAACACAACGATCGTTATGATCGTACACAACAATCAGATTGTGGGATCGTACACGATTGCCAGGACTTTGTTCTAGCCATTTGTGTGCCTAAAAGTTCGGGTCCCCATTGACTTCAATGGGGTTCGGGGTCCGGGATAATGTTCGGGCAACGTTCAGTGCCGAACCCGGACTTTTTCCCAAAGTTCGTTCGGACCCTCAGAACCCGAACGTCCAGGTGTTTGCTCAACTCTATTTATCTCCCTCCACCGGCCAATATCTCCCTCCTCAATACACTTACTAATATGATTTCTCACTTACCAACCGATAATATAATAATTGCTGGTGATTTTAACATGCTTCCAAATCCCTCTCTGGATAGACTAGCTGGGGATCCAGCTAAGGACTCGCCCTTCTCTAGATGGGCGGACCTATATGGGCTAACGGATGTATGACGTTGGAAGCATCCCTCAGATCGCTGTTTTACATATAATACAATGTCTCATAATGACCTGGTTTATACCAGTGTTAGTATGCTTCCTAAAATACTTGAGGTCTTGGTGCTTCCTCGGGGTATATCTGACCATTCGCCCATTCTGTGCTGCTTGTAAATGGCAACCCCACAGGCGGATAGAATATGGCGCCTATCTCGCTTTTGGATTTCTCACCCTAATATTAAAATTGAGATGGCTAGATGTATCAAGGAATTTTGGTTAGTTAATGGCAACACTGCTTCACTGGGTACTGTGTGGGACACATTTAAAGCCTTTATGAGTAGCTGCTACCAATCCTCTATATCTAGAGCCCATAGGGATGCTGCTATTACACTAGAAGAAGCTGAAACTAAGGCCCAACTCCTTGAATCCCAATACGTACCCCATTACTTACCAGGTTATGCAACAGGCATACTGTGAGGTGATGCTCCTTAGGGCTAATAAGGCCAAAAAACACCAACTAACTCAAACACAATGTATTTTTGAACAGGGGGAAAAGACTGGTAGGTGTCTGGCTTGACTCTCTAGGGAATGTTCCCCGTTATCTACTATAGCTCGCCTTATGGACGACCAGGGCGGACTGGTGGCCGACCCCCTAGCTATAAATGCCTACTTTTCCTTCTACTACTCTCATCTATATTCTTCCAGGGCTCAGTACTTGCAGGAGGAGCCCAATGGTTTTCTGGACCAGATGACCTTCCCTATTCTTACCTCATTGGCGAGGGAGCGGTTGGATGGCCCGATTACATTAGAGGAGGTACAGCGGGCATTGAGCTCATTACAGTCAGGTAAAAGCCCGGGAGTAGATGGGTTTCCCCTGGAATTTTACAAGCAATGCACGGAGGTGGTGGCACCTAGGTTACAGTCTATTCTGCTTGATACCCTGAAGGAGGATGCCCTTTCCTCCTCCATGGCACAGGCTATTATAGTAGTGATACCCAAGCCGGGGAAAGACCCGCAGCTCTGCTCATCATGCCGACCAATTTCGCTGCTTAATACCGATGCTAAAGTTCTAACCAAGATCCTTGCCAAAAGACTCAATGATCTTATACTCTCACTGGTACATGAGTATCAGACAGGGTTTATGCCAGGAAAGGGGACTGATATCAATATCCGCAGACTGTACATGATTTTGACCTCTACTGATGGGGTTACCTGATCTGGTGCAGTGACCTCCCTTGATGCAGAAAAAGCGTTTGATTCTGTGGAATGGGAGTATCTGTGGGAGGTCCTGCTCTGGTTTGGATTTGGGCCCCAATTTATTTCATGGGTCCGAGCTGTGTACAGGTCTCTGATGGATAGGGTTCGTATGGGTACTACTCTCTCACCTCTGTTCTCCCTTCATAGGGGTACCAGGCAGGGGTGTCCCCTCCCACCGGGCCTATTTGCCTTGGTGATTGAACCTATAGCCATTATGCTGCATTCCTCACTGGAGGTTCGGGGCATTGCTGTTGGTCCCCTCCAAGAAAAGGTGTCACTCTATGCAGACGACACTCTGCTTTACCTTGCAGATGATGGGACCTCCCTGAGAGTGGCACTAGAGGTGATAGATTGCTTTGGGCGATACTCAGGTATCTGCATCAACTGGGGGAAGTCTGTTCTCCTCCCCCTTCAGGCGTGTGACTCCCCTCCCCTGTAGGATATTCAGTTGAAGAGGGTCTCCCAATTCAGATATCTGGGGGTTAAAATACACCGTGACCTAGGACAATTTATTCCTCTAAATTTGAACCCGGTGGTCTCCCTTTTGGCTCAAAAGTGCACTACTTGGAAATCTTTACCCCTCACACCTGTAGGAAGAGTTAAGCTCATAAAAATCCTACCTAAATTTACCTACCTCTTTAGGAATACGCCGGTGCCCATACCCAATATATTTTTCAAAAGGCTAGATACTATTATTACCTCCTTTATCTGGAGGGATGCTACCCCTAGGGTGGCTAAAACCACTCTACAACTACCCATCACACTGGGGGGCCTAGCGCTACCCTGTTTTGTTAAGTACTATTGGGCAGCGGTTCTGGTGTCGGTCAAATGGTGGTTCTCGGAGGAACCGGCCAACTCTGCAGCTACTTTGGAGGCGACATTGCTTGGATCCTACTCCAAATTACGGAACTTAGTGCTTAGAGGTCCCAGGTCCAACCCCAATATAACACCATCTATATGCATGACCCTTAAAGTATGGGATGCAGTGAATCTGAAGGTCCAGAAGGCAAATTCCTGGTCTCCGTTTACACCACTTTGGGGTAACCCACGCCTTCCACACTTCCATTCTATGCCGGACTCGATGGTGTGGGCCAGGTATGGGATTAAGATACTCAGGGATATTGTATCTCAAGGCGGGCTGATTAGTTTTGAGGAACTCAAGAGGCAAGGGAACCTCCCAAACCACATTTTTGTGGTTTTCAGATATCTCCTGCTACGTTATGCATTTAGAGCCCAATTTAGCCCCCCCGTGATGTTGGAAATGTCTGTGGCGAAAACTTTACTTAGATCCCTAGATGGAGACAGGACTTTGTCAGCTCTATACGCTATTCTCGTTAATCTTGACATTTCCAAGGTTTCTCCATTATTTTCCAAATGGCAAGTAGATCTACCCTCACTATCTGATGATGATTGGGAGGAGGGCCTGCAGCAATACCTTCCTCTGATGATTTCTGCGTGAGACAGATTCACATAACTGAAATTTCTCCATAAGGTATACTATTCCCCAGCCCACCTGGCAAGAATATACCCAACTAGGTCTTGGAAACATTTTTGGCAGGGTGTGGTAGACGACATTAACCGGCAAAAGGCTCCATCGGGGGCATCAAGGCAGAGATTGAGGGCCAAGCACCAAGCATCTAAGGTAAGGAGATGCCTAAAGGTAGCCAGTGGTTGGCAATCTATAGAACGCCCCATCCACCATGCCAGGAGGGAAATCTGGATTGCCCAGGATAGGATATAATAGAGACTGGTCAGAGGAAATGGCAGGGTTGTGACATGCTAGTGAGCAGATGCGGAGTGTAGTACCAATGAGTGGGTGTGTCTTGAGAGCCGTAGGTAGGGCTGTATAGCACCAAGGTGCTCTTCTGAGAGGGACGGTACTGTACTGTTGCTCAAGCTGCGTCCAGAGTTTGAAATTCATTATTATCTTATTGTTATTGTTCCCATACATGCTTACTTTGCGCAGCGCTGCAGAAGATATTGGTACTATATAAAGCAAAAATAATTAACATGAATCTATATTCTGATTGTTATAGATTGTTCCATATCATTGCTGTTTGTGATAAAGCATTAATTAGCATTTTATTAATTGCGTATTTTTATTGGTGGAATAGTGTACTATGTAGTTACAGCTCACATCTAAAAACAGAATTGCTAGCAGAGTATGGAGACAGTTTGCTGTACTATTCTAGTTGTCAGTTCTATGTGTACTAACACAAAGTGAGCAAATTGCTTATTCTAGTCTCTCTGGCCCCAAACCTTGTGTGTCTTGCGTGGAAGCCTGTCATGGAACTACCGAGTTAGGTGAGTGTTACTATGTGCTATCCCATCCCCTGGCAAAAATAAGCAATAGATTCCTTATGAGCCAGTGGTGGGGGCATTTTGGTTCATTTTTGAAGTGGCTGAAATTAAAGTTTTAGGCTCATGCAAGCTCTGATGGAAAATGGTGGAATTTTCATGTCTCTCCTCTTTTTCCAGAAATTGTGAAGGGGATACCTATTTATTTTACATTATAAAATTAAGGAAAAGCAAAAAGATGCAAAAGTCAGACCATAGTAGGCAGAGTGAATAGAAAGCAGAGGCACACACTAATAATGTCAACCAGTAAGTGTTTATTTAGCAAAGCCAGCTTCCTAAAACAGGAAAGCCGGTTTGGCTAAGCAAAGACTTACTGGATGGTGTTAGTGTGTAGCTCTGCTTTATATTCATTGTGTCTTGTGGAGCGAGAATGCACTTTCATGGGCCCAGCACCTGACCATCTTACAGACTGGCATATCAGCATTAGGAATTTGTAATTCCTTTATTTAACAAAAAGTTGCATTTTTAAACATGTGCAAAAATAGTGCATAAAAAGGTCACATGAATTGTCAGATTTCTAAAAATCTGTGGTAATGCAATAAGATCTGCACAGCATCAATGAGAACCAAACATATGACAATATGCAAATCAGGCAACAAAAAACATGAAAGTCTTAGGCTGGGTTCACACCTATGCGAATTGGATGCGGCTTAAACCGCATCCAATTCGCAGGACACTTGAAAACACATTGTTTTCAATGTGTCCAGTTCACATATGTGCGGTGCATTCGCACTCCGCATTGCACAAAAAACGCACACGTTTTTTGTGCAATGCGGTGCGAATTCCCAGCCCGTTGAGTCCAGTGGGAGCGCATCTAACACGGAGATGCACTCCGCACTGAACGGGGATATTTTCCCCTGCTCGCGGCTCCTCCCCCATCTCTCCCCCCACAGCTGCTGCGCTGTGGGAACGGACAGGAGCCGCCGAACGGCGGCTCTGTCCCTTCCCGGCAACAGAGAGGCTGGAATTCGCACCGCAATGGTGTGAATCCAGCCTTAAAAAAAGGTGGCAGGTGAGAGCCTCCAACACGTACAAATGAAGTGCAGGCAACTACAGTATATTTAACATGAAAAATAAAATAAAATAAAAAAGCCTGGGGTCTTCAGAGAGGCCTAAATGACCCAGGCAGAGCCTACAACCGAATGAAAAAAGTATAGTGGCCGCGTAACTACCGAAACCGCAAGGAATATATCACCAAGCATTAGGAATTTAAGTAATTTGTAGTAGGTGGCTACCACTGGAAACTCTCAAGAGAGAGGTTCAAGAAGCCAGGGACTGATTTGACCTACCAGTATCAACATATAACTGAAATATCCATTTTGGAATGGAATAAATCTTAGGTAGAACCTTATGCAAATAGTACAATAAAAATTGTATATTTTTATTTGATGGCGGTTCTTAAAGGAATCATAAACAGAGAAATGCAGAAGCCATTGCTGACCTTCTATTGAGTCACTGACCCCAAGTTTCTTTGTAAGTGATCTGGAACCACTCCAAAAAGGAATATCAGAAATCATTGAAGCCCTTAGATAAACACGAGTCAAGCAACTAACATTCATAAAAAACAGATATCAGTGGAAGCCCACGTATTTGCTCTATACAGTTTTCCTTCAACATTAAAATTCAAATAATAAACTCAACTTAGCACACGTTATGCTGATAAAAAAAAAAAGGAAACTGTAGTGCCGGGAATGTATAAGTATGATTAATAAACCAGGCTTTTAATTTTCCTTTTAGTTCAAAGGTAGAGGAAAATCAGTCAAATACAATTTTGTGCAGTTAAAAATAATAGAAAACAAACAAAGTAAACATGCCCCGCACTCTCTCAGCGATTTAGAAATTCTAATTATTATTATTTTTAAGGCTCTTTCTAGCATTCAAGACCATATCATTTGTGTTTATGCAAAAATGAAAGTGGCGTTTTATATAGAACGTTCATTCAATTTGCTTTCTGTGTTTTCTTCCAGTGTGACAGGCAAAGCCATTAGGAGGCAATTAGCATAACAAAGGCATACATTTATACATGGTAGAGGTTGCATTCTTATCTTGACAAACCAGTAGCGGCGGTTTGATGGCACTGCCTGTGTACCCCCATAATTTGTCCCTTTTTTCATCTCAGCATGAATGTACAGCCTTACAATTGTGTTGGCACTACTATAAGAAGATAAATAACGCTAGCTTCCACCAGATGGTACTGTTGCACTTCCAATTAAATCTGCTAGCTCCAATTCATAAGAAAAACAGAAATCCACTGAAATCTCATACAAATAGCATTGTGTATTTGACGTTGAGTAAGTGTCAGGATTGCCACAAATGAAATACCTCTTAGTACTTATCATATTCCATACATCACAAACATCAAGCAAAGCTATATACATAGACAGGTGTCCAGGGACTCAAAAGAGATGTTTTAATTATTCTTTAAACATAGCAGCCTGAAGATTCTTCCAGTTTATAATACTAGTCGCCTCTCAGTGTGGCTTTCTAAAGCTCTGCGTTGGTTGTTTGATAATTACTCCCCATACTTGCAGTAATCATAATTTGAATAGTTCATTTGATGTAAGGATTACAGTATCACCCAGCCATTGCTGGGACGCAAAACTTGGCAGCATTGGCGTTGCAAGTGAAAATGATACCTTTACCGGTAAACATTATTAAAGGTAGCAATGCGGAATAATTAATCACATCACAGAGGCAGATTATTTAAATCCACTTGCAATTAGCCAGAGTCAATTTGAAATTGCAGAGCTGAGACAAAAGTTTAGCGGGGACAGCTTTTTTCAATTACACTTCTTATACCAAGAGGAAAATCTTACTTATATTAAATGTGTGATCTATCAATCCATCTATCTATCTATCTATCTATCTATCTATCTATCTATCTATCTATCTATCTATCTATCTATATGGTATATCCATTTTATATACGTAAGATTTAAAAAAATATATATATATACAGTATATAACAAGAAACTACTTTACATAACACCAGACTACAGGTAACCTCATTTCCAAAAAAATCACACTCTCCTCTCTGAAACATGCATTCCTTACCTCTCCTTTGCACAACAGCAGGCTCTCTCCTCAAACTATCTTTTCTTCACCCGTCCTCCCCACCCCACAATCTGTACATATCATCCTCACTTCTCCCCTCTCCCTATTACTGCACTCATCACCTCTTTCTAACTCTAAGCCCACATGATAACAAAACCAGGATGCTCAAGCATGTCCCCTCATATAAATCACATCCCCATGTTGCCTCCTTTTCTCTTCTACTTCTCCTAGCCTCTGGAGATATTTCCCCAAACCCAGGGCCTCTCTCATGTAACCACACCCAACACATCCATCACCACCACCCCACACCCTCTGGCAGTAGTCGCAATCCACGCAATTTAATCTCCATCCCCCTTCTTCCCAAAACCAGCCTCCCCTTCTGCTGTGCCCTCTGGAACGCCCGCTCTGTCTGCAACAAGCTCACTGCTGTTCATGACCTATTGGTTACTAATTTCTTTCATCTACTTGCTATCACCGAAACCTGGCTCCACGAATGCGATTCTCCTTCTCCTGTTTCCCTCTCCCATGGTGGCCTTCTCTGGACTCACTCCCCTAGGCCTAATGGACGCAAGGGAGGTGGATTCCTCTTATCCCCACTGAGCACCTTTCAGGTTCTTCACTCTCCTCCCTCTCTTTCACTCTCATCATTTGAAGCCCACTGTATACGCCTATTCTCTCCAACCTCCCTAAGAATTGCTGTGATCTACCGACCTCCTGGACCACTGTCAGCTTTCCTTGATGAATTTTCTGCCTGGCTACCCTATTTTCTATTTTCTGAAATTCCCACAATCCTTCTTGGTGACTTCAACATCCCAGTTAACACTAACACTACTGCTACTTCTAAATTTCTAAGTCTAACTTCCTCATTTTACCTGAAGCAATGGGTACAGGCTCCTACTCAAACTGATGGGAACACCCTTGACCTTGTCTTCTCCTATCTATGCACTCCATGCAACTTCTCCAACAATCCTTTTCCCCTTTCCGACCACCACCTTATTAGTTTCTCTCTCTCCCTGTCTTGCACCACCTTCCCCTCCAATCGCTTAACCGTCACCCGTAGAAACCTTCCCCAACTCAACACTTCTCTCCTCTATTCTGCTGCTGACCACCTCTATGAAAAAATCTCACCCCTATTCTGCCCCAACCAAGCCACTGCCATCTACAATAAATCCCTGTCCTCCACCCTGGATGAGTTAGCCCCCCTCACCACACACAAAATCAGGCCTCAACCCCTAGAACCCTGGCAAACAGATGACACCAGAAACCTCAAAAAGCGTAGCTGCGCCCTTGAGTGTCTGTGGCACAAGACTAAGTCTCTCAAAGACTTCAACCAATACAAATCTGCCCTCCATAAATACAATTCTCATCTCCACATCGCCAAGCAGACCTATTTTACCACTCTTATTAACACCTTCTCATCCAGTCCCCATCAACACTTCTCTACCTTCAACTCCCTACTTTGTCCTCCACCACTTCCGCCCACTAACACACTCACTGCCCAGGAGATTGCTAATCACTTCAAAAGCAAGATTGACACAATTCGTGATGAAATCTCCACCCTACAGGCATCTTCCCCAGTTAACACCCCCATGTCAACAAGCACAATCGACACAATCCTTATTCAAACCTGCTACTATTAACAAGGTTGCTAAACTCCTTTCTAACGCCCACCTTACCACCTGTCCACTGGACCCTATCCCCTCTCAAATACTACGCTCACTCTCTGACTCTATCCTGCACAATCTAACTCACATCTTCAATCTCTCCCTCTCTTCTGGCGTCTTCCCCAATGCTCTAAAACATGCATTGGTCACCCCAATACTCAAAAAGCCATCCCTGGACCCTACCGATCTTAACAATCTGCGTCCTATCTCCTTGCTCCCCTTTTCCTCCAAACTCCTCGAACGCCTAGTCTACAACCATCTGAGTGACCACCTTGTTAAGAATAACCTTCTGGACCCCCTTCAATCTGGATTTCGCCCCCTCAACACTCCACAGAAACTGCCCTTCTTAAACTCACAAATGACCTACTAACCGCAAAAACCAATGGACACTACTCTGTACTCCTACTCTTGGACCTTTCGGCTGCCTTTGATACTGTCAACCACCCCCTCCTCCTCAAAAAACTCTACTCCCTCGGTCCCCATGACTGTGCTCTTCAGTGGCTCTCGTCCTACCTATCCCATCTCACCTTCAGCGTAATGTACAATTCTACCTCCTCCTCTCCTCTTCCTTTCTCAGTTGGGGTCCCCCAAGGTTCTGTTCTTGGACTTCTCTTATTTTCAACATACACCTCTTCCCTGGGCCGGCTGATAGCCTCCCACGGCTTTCAATATCATTTCTACGCTGACAATACCCAAATCTACCTCTCCACCCCCCAACTCACTCCATCAGTCTCCTCACGTATAACTAACTTATTAACAAACATATCTGCCTGGATGTCACACCACTTCCTCAAACTCCAAAACTGAACTCATAATATTTCCTCCCCCACGTGCCATTTCCCCCGACTTCTCTGTCAAGAGCAATGGCACAACCATCCACCCATCCCCACGTTAGGGTGCTTGGTGTTATCCTGGATTCTGAACTCTCCTTTTGGCCCCACATCCAATCACTTTCTAAGACTCAATCTCCGCTACGCCTCTAAAATATGTCCCTTCCTAACCAATGAAACCACAAAGCTCCTGATTCACTCCCTGGTCATCTCTTGCCTCGACTACTGCAACTCCCTCCTCACTGGCCAACCTTTAAATAAACTATCCCCCCTCCAGTCCATCATGAAAGCCGCTGCCAGGCTCATCCACCTTACAAACCGTTCAGCGTTTGCCACCCCTCTCTGCCAATCCCTCCACTGGCTGCCACTCGCCCAACAAATTAAATTCAAAATACTAACAATCAGCTACAAAGCCATCCACAACTCTGCTCCAAGCTACATCACCAGCCTAGTCTCAAAATGCCAACCTAACCGTCCTCTTCGCTCCTTCCAAGACCTCCTGCTTTCCAGCTCCCTCGTCACCTCCTCTCATACTCGTCGCCAAGACTTCTCCTGAGCCTCTCCCATCCTCTGGAACTCCCTACCCCAATCTGTCAGACTGTCCCCAAATCTATCCACCTTCAGGCGATCCCTGAAAACTTTTCACTTCAGGGAAGCCTATCCTGCCACCACCTAACAACTACACTCCTTACTCTCTCAATCAGCTCATCCCCCGCAGTTATTGCCCTTTCGTATCATTTAACCCTCCCTCCTAGATTGTAAGCTCTAACGAGCAGGGCCCTCTGATTCCTCCTGTATTGAATTGTATTGTAATTGTACTGTCTGCCTTTATATTGTAAAGCGCTGCGCAAACTGTCGGCGCTATATAAATCCAGTATAATAATAAATAATAATAATATTGTGTGTGTATGTGTGTATATATATATATATATATATATATATATATATTATATTATTATACAGGAGTCATATAGCGCCAACAGTTTTGTGCAGTGCTTTACAATATATAAATAAGTATTGAACACGTCACCATTTTTCTAGGTAAATATATTTCTAAAGGTGCTATTGACGTGAAATGTTCACCACATCAGTAACAACCCATGCAATCCATACATACAAAGAAACCAAAATAAATAATTAAATTATGTGTAATAAAATGGAATGACACAGAGAAAAAGTATTGAGCACGCTAACTGAAATTTATTTAATACTTTGTACAAAATCCTGTATGGAGAAACTAGTCGCATGCATTGCTCAGTTTTGATTTTGGCTGCCTCCAGGTGAGCCTGCTCTCTGTTTATGCATTGCCATAAACACTATACTGTAAAAAGTATTGGGACGCCTACCTTTACGGGCACATGAACTTTAATGGCATTCCAGTCTTAGTCCGTTGGCTTCAATATTGAGTTGGCCCACCCTTTGCAGGTATAACAGCTTCAACTCTTCTGGGAAGGCTGTCCACCAGGTTTAGGAGTGTTTCTATGGAAATGTTTGACCAATCTTTCAGAAGCGTATTTGTGAGGTCAGGCACTGATGTTGGACGAGAAGGCCTGGCTTGCAATCTGCGCTCTAATTCATCCCAAAGGTGTTCTATTGGTTTGAGGTCAGTCAAGTTCCTCCACCTCAAACTTGCTCATTCATGTCTTTATGTACCTTGTTTTGTGCACTGGTCCAAATCATTTAGTGAACGGTGGATTATGGTGTGGGGTTGTTTTTCAGGGGTTGGGCTTGGCCCCCTTAGCTCCAGTGAAGGGAACTCTTAAGTCATCAGCATACCAAGACATTTTGGACAATTTCATGCTCCCAGCTTTGTGGGAACAGTTTAGGGATGGCCCCTTCCTATCCCAACATAACTGCGCACCAGTGCACAAAGCTGGTCCATAAAGAGATGGATGAGCACGTTTGGGGTGGATGAACTTGACTGGCCTGCACAGAGTCTTGACCTCAACCCAATAGAACACCTTTGGGATGAATTAGAGTGGAAACTGCGAGCCAGGCCTTCTCGTCCAACATCAGTGCCTGACCTTACAAATGCGCTTCTAGAAGAATAGTCAAACATTTCCATAGACACACTCCTAAACCTTGTGGACTACTACTGCTTATTAATACCAGCACAATGTTTCTATATTCCTTAGTGTTTCCCGTCCTGTGTGATTGTGCGACGCGGTCCTCCACGTCCCAGTGTGTTCAAGCTTTACAGGTATGCACGTATTCATACCAATCACTTTATTTACATTATTGAGATTTCTTGGTCAGTGTAAATTTTAGGTTTGCTTTGCACGGATAGGACAACCTGTACACCCTGTATGAAGCTGCTGTCTTCCTCCATCCTACTCTTGTCCCTCTCTGGGCGGCATTCTGGTCCCCTTGTGGAGAACGTTGGCCCTCGCGCATTCCTTGGGGGCTGTTCCATGCCTTGTCTCACCATCTGGATCCATATTTTAATTTTTACTTTTCTTGTCTATATTCACAGAGTTGATATTAACCCTGTGGTAACAGCTTTTTTCATTCTTTTTTTTTTATGTCTGGCAAGGTGAGTAGGCACGCACAATATATGCACATTTTCATCAATCAATGCTATACATATGTTGAGTATACAAACATTATCTCAGTCAGATTTTTAGTGATATTTATCATTGTCACTTTAGCACCTCTGAGGAAGGAACTCATCCGAATTGCATCAGGTGTAACTGACGTCTATACAGATATCACCATTCTTCACTTGCCCATCTCTTCAGCATTACTGTCTTGTACATCATGTTTTTATTGCATTTTTTGTATAAAATAAAATTGTTAATTTTTAAACTATACATATTCATTACTATTTCGTGCCTAAAAAGTCCCACCCCTTGAGGGAGTACCCCTTTGTTTGTAAACATTGTGGACAGCCTTCCCAGAAGAGTTGAAGTTGTTATAGCTGCAAAGGGTGGGATAACTCAATATTGAACCCTATGGACTAAGACTGGGATGCCATTAAAGTTCATGTGCGTGTAAATGCAGGTGTCCCAATACTTTTGACAAGATAGTGTATGTCCCATAGTTGGGAACTCAGGTAGTATAGAGCCAGGGACCACAATTCTCAGAGGAGTCTTGAAGTGACAGTGTGACTTTCACATGTATCCGCTATTTTTCTTAAATTATATTTTTATAGAATTTTTAAAGAAAGTAGAACATATAATAAAAGATAAAGAATCAATACCATTATCAACATTACTTGTGCAATGATGAGGGATCCAAAAGTGTCAAAATAGACATTTTTTTTTTTTATTTCAGATTATTATTTTTATTAAGTTTTTTATGTTTTTAACACACAGTCGCATTAGCAGCACTTTAGACACAACAAACCAAGGAAGGTATGCCGACATACAGTGACAGTTCAAGTAATTCAAACAAAGCCAGTAGTAGCTTCTGTAAGCATATGAATACCCGTAATCAGCAGATATTAGCTTGTTTGGGAGCAAGACAAAGGACATTACAATAACATCAATTTAAAGCTATCAAAGCACTTATATTTTCCAAGTAAAAAGGCACAAGCACATTGTATGAACAAGAACCTGGATCTATTTAATAACCTAAACCTAACTTGCACAAACAGCCCAAGTACTTATCAGTGATGTATAGCTGGAATATCAATAAGACCCCTCCAGGAAAGTAATATGAAGACTATAAGTGCACATAGTGACCTCCCACTCAGTAGCCTGTATGATATCAGGTGGAACGGGGCCAGACCAAGCACCGCCAGCCAAGGGTTCCATAATCTATCAAATTTTCAGGTACAATTCCTATTATTACTATTATTACAATTGTACAGAATTTATATAGCACCATCAGTTTACTCAGCGCTTTGCTATGCTAGTATATGATCTTTTCTCATGAAATAACAATGTTCATTCGTTTTTTTCCACTGCAGTCATTGGAGGGCTAGAGGACATCCATTTTTTGTAAATTAATCTCATTATAAAATTGATCGCCTCGTCAGGTGCTAAAGAGTCATCGTAAATATTGAGAAGACACAATTTAGGTTCTAGTGGTAGAGTAATTTCAAAATAGACATTAAAAGACAATCTATTAGCAAAACAATATTCGTGGTATACAGAAGAAGCACTCGGTAAGGCTATGGTGGCATACCTGTGCGCTTCGAAGTTCCATTAGGCACAAAAAGGGAGAGTAGACAATGAACTCAAACATTAGCATATGGACAGTTTGAAAAAGGGGTTAGAGGCATTGTAACTTGAGTAGTTTTGACAATGTAGTTGTTTTTTTTTTTTGCTGACAGTATCCTGTGGGTCTTCTGGAATTGTTATGTGTGTGTGTGTGTATATATATATATATATATATATATATATATACATATATATAAAATATCTAACAAAAGTGAGCACACCCCTCACATTTTAGTAAATTTTTTTATTATATCTTTTCATGTGACAACACTGAAGAAATGACACTTTGCTACAATGTAAAGTAGCGAGTGTACAGCTTGTATAACAGTGTAAATTTGCTGTCCCCTCAAAATAACTCAACACACAGCCATTAGGGCCGGTTCACACTGCTGCGATGCGGGAATCCTGCGAATCCACTGCGGGTTCCCGCATCGCATGTCTCCCGGTGGCAGTTCACACTGCTATATGCGAACTGTGGGGAGTGTCAATACAAAGCTAATGACACCCCTAAATCAGTTCACATATTGCACTGCAAACTCGCACATGAATCGGATTGCATTATGTGAACACCCATGCGATCCGATTCTGCTGCTGTAGAAAAAAAAGGGTCCTGTGCAAGTTTGCTCTGATTGCGATGCAAATTCGGTCATACTATCTCTATGGCTGAATTTGCATCGCATGTGATTCACACTGCAGTGCGGTGCAAATCACATCCGATCTCCGGGATCGCAGCAGTGTGAGCCGGACCTAAATGTCTAAACAGCTGGCAACAAAAGTGAGTACACTCCTAAGTGAAAATGTCCAAATTGGGCCCAATTAGCCATTTTCCATCCCCGGTGCTGTGACTCATTAGTGTTACAAGGTCTCAGGGGTGAATGGGGAGCAGGTGTGTTTGGTGTTACCGCTATCACTCTCTCATACTGGTCACTGGAAGTACAACATTGCGCCTCATGGCAAAGAACTCTGAGGATCTGAAAAAAAGAATTGCTGCTCAACATAAAGATGGCTTGGCTATAAGAAGATTGCCAAGACCCTGAAAATGAGCTACAGCACATTGGCCAAGACCATACAGTGGTGTAACAGGACAGGTTCCCCTCAGAACAGACCTTGCCATGGTTGACCAAAGAAGTTGAATGCATGTGCTCAGCATCATATCCAGAGAGTGCTGTCAGCATTGCTGCAGAGGTTGAAGGGGTGGGGGGTCAGCCTGTCAGTGCTCAGACCATATGCTGCACACTGCATCAAATTGGTCTGCATGGCTGTCATCCCAGAAGGAAGCCTCTTCTAAAGATGATGCACAAGAAAGCCTGCAAACAGTTTGCTGAAGACAAGCAGACTAAGGACATGGATTACTGGAACCATGTCCTGTGGTCTGATGAGACCAAGATAAACTGATTTGATTCAGATGGCGTCAAGCGTGTGGTGGCAACCAGGTGAGAAGTACAAAAACAAGTGTGTCTTGCCAACAGTCAAGCATGGGAGTGTCATGGTCTGGGGCTGCATGAGTACTGCCTTCACTGGGGAGCTACAGTTCATTGGGGGAACCATGAATGCCAACATGCACTGTGACATACTGAAGCAGAGCATGATCCCCTCCCTTCGGAGACTGGGCCAAAGGGCAGTATTCCAACATGATAATGACCCCAAACACATCTCCAAGACGACCACTGCTGTGCTAAAGAAGCTGAGGGTAAAGGTGATGGACTGGCCAAGCATGTCTCCAGACCTAAACCCTATTGAGCATCTGGGGGGCATCCTCAAACGGGAGGTGGAGCAGCACAAGGTCTCTAACATCCACCAGCTCTGTGATGTTGTCATGGAGGAGTGGAAGAGGACTCTAGTGGCAACCTGTGAAGCTCTGGTGAACTCCATGCCCAAGAAGGTTAAGTCAGTGCTGGAAAATAATGGTGGCCACACAAAATATTGACACTTTGGGCCCAATTTGGACATTTTCACTTAGGGGTGTACTCACTTTTGTTGCCAGTGGTTTAGACATTAATGGCTGCGTGTTGAGTTATTTTGAGGGGACAGCAAATTTACACTGTTATACAAGCTGTACACTAACTAATTTACATTGTAGCAAAGTGTAATTTCTTCAGTGTTGTCACATGAAAAGATAGAATAAAACATTTACAAAGATGTGAGGGGTGTACTCACTTTTGTGAGATACTGTGTGTGTATATATATATATATATATTATTAGAGCTTTTCAATGGTGTAAAAGGATTTGCAACAAATACTACAGCAATACAGTAATTGCATATTTAAATCTTAATTCAAGAACCGGCATACAAGTTTTGTTTTACAATTCAACAGACATTTTCTAATGCAGTATGCAGCGTCCTTTATGCCAAACAGAAATAAAACAAAATTTTGTATGGTGATTTCCACCTTGATGATGATGGTCATATAGAGAGGGTGAATATACCTAGTAGGGATACAGACAGCACTGAAAACTTGACAGGGATTCTAATCCTTCCCTACTCTAAACCACTATACATACACTTTAACGTTTTGTTACTTTTTTAAA
This sequence comes from Glandirana rugosa, assembly GCA_018402905.1. Lineage (NCBI taxonomy): Eukaryota > Metazoa > Chordata > Amphibia > Anura > Ranidae > Glandirana > Glandirana rugosa. The sequence goes on from BLSH010255450.1 coordinate 370,724, forward strand.
AAAGGTTGAATGTGTGGAAAGTAGTTCAAGAGCCATGAAAACATTTATCGATCATCACATCTTACTTTTCATCACTTTAAAAAAGAAAACTGAGTTTTGATTGGTTAATAGGAGATATTGTCATTTTATATTTTTGTGGACTTTAAAACTAATCTCCTGGATTAATCTTTGTTACAAATCTACATTGGTCCATCTTGTCTCGATGTAAGTATTCATATTTGCTATCCAGAGGACTATTGGGGACGCTGTAAATAACTGTAGTAGTCCACGCTATGGACAGTGATAGCTTTTCTCTTCTGGGTGCTGCTCCAGCAGCTCCTCTTTGCACACTAAATGCATTGGGGTTGATTTACTAAAACTGGAGGGTGCACAATCTGGTGCACCTGTGAATGGTAGCCAATCAGCTTCTAACTTCAGCTTATCCAATTAAACTTTGACAATAAAAACTGCAAGCCAATTGGTTTCTAGATTCTGCACTCTCCAGTTTTAGTAAATCGGTCTAACACGTGGGAGGTCAAAATCATTTAGTTGGGGTTACGTAAATCACACGTTTCTCCTCGACGACCTCGTCGTGGGTCTTCTCTTTTCGATAGTGACAGGTATCGCACCTGATGATGTCAATAAATGTCGCAGGGGTTATCAGGAGACCTATCGTTTATACTTATGAATGTAGCTCTGTTCTACCTGGTTACATCTAAACATTGTTTCTAATTAGGTCCTCTAATCAAAATTTCAGGTGTTTTTATATTTTACTGTTATAGAGGATAATTGGTTAGTTTTGAGTCAAAAGAAAAAATTTCACTACTTTTCATTCTACACTAC
>BLSH010255450.1:381214-411280 GCA_018402905.1 Glandirana rugosa
ATATATATATATATATATATATATATATATATATAATATATAAAAAAAAAAAAATAAAAAAAAAAAAATAATAATAAATAAATAACGACTTAGACCTCAAGAAGAAAAATTACTTTCGTAGTGTATTTTACGGGGGAATCATATATATATATATATATATATATATATATATATATATATATATATATATATATATATATATATATGTGTGCATTTATATGACCATGCTGCAATTATGTTCACATATATTAAAGTGAATAGATTTTACTCCTGCTTAAATTTAAATACCTTAATATGCACATCAGAAAGGCTGACCATCAAAAACTTTAGTCAACAGATGAGTCATGACTTTTCCCCATTGGAGGTGCAGGGGGTTATATTAATTTTGGCAACCCCAGCATCTGTAGTAAGTGAAATTCTTCTACATTAAGCTGGCCATAGATGGATCGAAATTCAGCTGGTTTAGTAGGGACTGGCCACATTTTGATCCATCTATGGGCAGGCTGGCTGTACAGAAGTCGATCACTCTAACAAATTCTGTACAACCAACCTGGAGTTATTTTGCTTGATCAGTGCCACTGGCAACATTATAGAATGTATTCTGCCAAAAGAGATAATAATTGCGCAGGTGAAAAATTATTGATAGAAAGCAAAAAAGCAGCTGGCAATCACACAACAGAACGCTTTGTGTAAAACATGAAAAACAAAACGAATGCTGCGCTAATATAAATTGAATGACAAAAAATGAATCACAAATAAATAATCTATAAAGTGTACATAACATGAAGAGATCCTTGAAAACGTGACTTTGTGAAGTAACGGATGTCATAAACACCCAGAGTGTGCCTTCCACCGTGATTGATAAAAGATGTGCGCTTATCAGATAACTAGACTCCACATTATAGGAGCCTAGCAAGACGTGTATAAACATCATGATGTGTCCTTCTACTGGATACACACAAGAAGCATTGAAATCGTCTTAATAGACTTTCCTCTTTCCTTGGTCGGTTTTCTCTCCTTCCCTCTCACTTACGGATAGGATATAAAAGAAGAAAAAGTTTGCCACATACCATAAAACCATGATGGTTTATTGAAAAATTCCACAAATCCAGAAAAACAGGAATTTAAAAAGTCCTCAAGTTAAAAGGAACTGCAGATCCAAATGAACTAGCGTGGTGAGTTGAGCATAGACTCCACCTTACTAGTTTTGTCATAACACGAGGGAGGACCCCCACCGTGCCACACCATTGGCCAAGTATATAATAAAATATAGCTTTATTCATCTTTAAACAAATTAAATACATACATGACATATACCCACATATACATAAAAACACAAATGACTGAGCAAAAAACGCACTACCCGTATATCCAGTAGTTAGGAGGTAGATTTCTGTACATACAGTAACTCAAATGGATTACAAGTATAGCCTCTGATTGGCAAATGTAGGGAACTCTAATAAATTTCCTCCACACGGGTGTGTTGACGTGTTTCACTTCCCAGAGCTTCCTCAGGACACATACGGGGGTGGGTGCTGTCTGGCTCGAGTATTAGGGAGACAATAGGCATGCATCACTGAAACATCACAAAACAGCCAGCGCTTTTCAGGCCAAATTTCAAGTGGACTAGGGTGTGGGTGTGTTGTAAGGATATGCCAAAAGGCGAAGTGTGGCCCTGTTATGATCCTGCGATAAAATTTAGGCAGGGAACAAGTTTAGACAAAGGATATATAGATATCTTTGTAACCAAAGTGTCCCAATAGAGAGAGGGTAGCTGTGCTGGCCAAGGCTGGTGGGGTTGGGGGTGCCTATCAGTACCCCTGACAATGGTGTATGCAGCACAAGACCACAGTAGTAGCCATAATTCACCATGAGTAGCTATATCAAGGATGCACTGGGTCCAGTAGACTGCTGCGCCGAATCCTAAATGGTGTTCCAGGACAGAAAAAATGCGTATGACTGTGGTCAGTGCCCGAGCGTGCGTCCCCACCGGCTAGTTTCGCCATAAATGACGTCATAAATGAAAAAAAAAAGAAAAAATTTAAAAATTAAAAAAAAAGAAAAAAGATTACATTTTTTTTTCATACTGTCATCAGTCAGTGTCCTTGATCACCACCACACCAGTTTTATGATGATGCTGTACTGCACTGATGACAATATGAAAAAAAAAATTGTCACAAAAAATTACAACTTCAAAAAACTGGCCATGCCTCTTACTAAATACCTTGGACTGTCTACTTTACAAAAAGGGGTCATTTGGGGGATATTTGTACTTTCCTGGTGTTGGGCCTCAAGAACTGAGATAGGCCATTAGTACATCAGGATTAATCAATTTTCATATATATATACCATAGTTTGTGGACTCTATAACTTTCCTACAGACTAAATAATAAACACTGATTTGGGTTTTTTCACCAAAGAAATGTAGCAGAATACCTTTGAATTTAATTTATGAAGAAAGATTATTTATTTTCTAAATTTTATAACAGAAATTAAGAAAAGCACTTTTTTTTCAAAATTCTTGATTTAATTAGCAAAATATAAAAAAACCCAGTGGTGATGAAATACTACCAAAAGAGAGCTTTATTTGTGTGAAAACAATGATAAAAATGTCATATGTGTACAGTGTTGCGTGACCACGCAATTGTTATTCAAAGTGTGACAGCGCTGAAAGCTGAAAATTCGATTGGGCAGGGAGGGGGTGAAATTGCCCATTATTGAAGTGATTCAAATGTTACTAACTAAACCCACAACAGTAAAATCAGTCTGTATATGCAGTAAAGCATGCTTGTTATACTCACTGTGGAACCTAAGGGGTTAATCCTCCGCATTGTGTAAAAAGGATGTTTGAGCCTGTCTTCTCTGATCCTCCTCTTCTTCCACTGTCCCCAATCCATCTCCTGATAGAACAGAGCCTTGGGGGCACTCTGCACATGCTCAGTTTGGTGTGTATTGCTAGAGAGTTTTTTTTTTACTTGGAAGAGTGCATGTGATCAGCACAGGGCCAATCAGCACTGTCCAGACACAGGGTCAGAGGTCCTGCAGCATCCTACAAACTTTAACCAGACACTGATAGAAGTCACAAGACTGCTATATACTGCTGATGAGAAAAGGTATTTAGCAGTTTATATTTACTAAAATAATTGAATTACCATGTTCTGTGTACTGTGGGAGACCAGATATAGTGAATGCAGGGTCCTGGGTTTAGTAAAACTTTAATACTTGCTGTATGCATAGCATGATCTAGTGGCTACATTGTGAAATTAATTCTCTGTAGGGAACCAAGTGATACAGAGATTTTGTATGGCTTGCAAAATAGAAGAGGAACAACACAAGGTACTTTTCTGTTTCTCAGTGGCAGTAAGGGCTCATTTAGACGTGCAAAGCAATTTGAACGCTCATTAAAGCACCTAATACGTTAAGATGAGTTAACGTCACGTTTTTGGCACATTTTTTATGTGTTTGCATTGCGTTAAAAAATGTTTGCCAGATGCCCCCTCTGTGTTGTTTCTTATTGCACGTTTTTTTGTATTATCAACTCGGCTAGTAATGCTTTTTAAATGCATCTCAAATGCACTGTAAACACCATAGAGGTGTTTGTGATGTGTTTGCAGTGCGTTTGCAGTTAGTTTACATCGGGGTGCCCAACCTTTTGAAGAGCAAGAGCCACTTTAGTGAATTGGCAGCTGGTCCTAGGCCAAAATGAGCAGAGCGGGCAGGTGACAGGTCTGTGTCCAGACCCCCTTCTGTTTTTTTAAGCAGGTCAGATTGGAGATAGGCGGGTGTGAAAGGACGCAGGTCCTTTTAAGTCTGCTGCTCTATAGAGGTGAATGGAAGGTCTGATTGGGTCCGCCTGAAAAACAGACAGACGGACCCGATTGGACCGATTGTGTGAAAGGGACTTAAGGCTGCTTTCACACTGATGCACTGCAGTTTACCCACACCCAGCGGCGGTCGGTCAATAAGGGGCGCTTGGGATGACAAGAAGAAAAAAAAAGTCAGCCCAACCCCCTACAGGAGGCGCCGGTATATTGAGTTTTTTTTTTCTCAGCTCCTTACTGTCTGCTAACAGCAAGTAGTGAGCTGATTGGTTAGTCATAAAAGACTATGTATGTGCGCTGAACAGGCGCACACACATAGTCTGATTGGCTGCCCTGAGCCAGCGACTGACTGGCATTGGATGCTGTGGGCGGGGGCAGGACTGTGGCGGATGTACTGGCTGCGTGATTACTAGTGCAGGCGCAGCACTCCGCCAGGTTTCAGTCCTGACTCCCGCGCCGCAGACCATACACTGCCAACATGCTCTCCGCCAGCCGAGCTCTGCACAGTGCACACTGCCAGCCTGCCTATTAGATGGGGTAAGTGCGGGACTTGTCCCAACTTCGGGGGGGGGGGTCTGTCAGTGCCGCGAGCCCCTACCTGGGGCTCTGTATACTGCTATATCGTGACTCTGTATACCCCTATCTGGTGACTGTATACCCTATCTGGTGACTGTATACCCTATCTGGTGCTATGTATACTGCTATCTGGGGCTCTGTATACTGATATATGGTGACTGTATACTGCTATCTAGGGCTCTGTATACTGCTATCTGGGCCTCTGTATACTGCTCTATGGTGACTCAGTATATCCTATATAGTGACTCTGTATACTGCTATCTGGGGCTCTGTATACTGCTATCTGGGGCTCTGTATACTGCTATCTGGGGCTTTGTATACTGCTATATGGTGACTCTGTATACTGCTATCTGGTGACTCTATATACCCATATCTGGGGCTCTGTATACTCCTATCTGGTGACTCTGTATACCCCTATTTGGTGACTGTGTATACCCCTATCTGGTGATGCTGTATAACCTATCTGGTGATGCTGTGCTGTATACTCCTGACACAAGAGGTGGAAACTATAAGGGGTGGGGCTTATGAGAAGTGGGAGGGGTCAAAAAGGAAGGGCAGGGTCTGGCGCCCCCATCCTAAAATTTCACCAGCCGCCACTGCCCACACCTAAACTGACCTCAATCTTGACTTCTTCCTCAGGATTCCTGCAGGTATTGCCGGCTGCTGCTGTTCCTCAGGTGGGTAGGGCTGCTGGCTGCTGCTGGCTGTCCTTCAGGGCTGGTGCTGCTGGTGGGTCCTGCTGGCTGGTACTGGTGGCTGGCACTGATGGGTATTGCTTGCTGATACTGGTGGGTACTTCTGGCAAGTACTGCTGGCTGGTACTGGCAAGTACTGCTGGCTGGTACTGGTGGGTACTGCTGGCAAGTACTGCTGGCTGGTACTGGCAAGTACTGCTGGTGAGTACTGGTGGGTACTGCTGGCTGGTACTGGTGGGGACTGCTGGCTGGTACTGGTGGCTGATACTGCTGGCTGGTACTGGTGGGTACTGCTGGGTGGTACTGTGGCTGGTACTGGTGGGTACTTCTGGTTGGTACTGGTGGGTACTGCTGGCTGGCACTTCTGGGTACTGGTGGGTACTGCTGGCTGGTACTTCTAGGTACTGATGGCTGGTACTGCTGGGTACTGGTGGCAGGTATGGCAAGTACTGCTGGCAAGTACTGGTGGGGACTGCTGGCAGGTACTGGTGGCTGAAACTGCTGGCTGGTACTGGTGGGTACTGCTTGGTGGTACTGCTGGCTGGTACTGGTGGGTACTACTGGTTGGTACTAGTGGGTACTGCTGGCTGGTACTTCTGGGTACTGGTGGGTACTGCTGGCTGGTACTTCTAGGTACTGATGTCTGGTACTGCTGGGTACTGGTGGCTGGCACTTCTAGGTACTGGTGGGTACCACTGGTGAGTACTTCTGGGTACCGGTGGGTACTGCTGGGTGGTACATCTGGGTACTGATGGGTACTGCTGGCTGGTACTGGTGGGTACTGCTGGCTGGTACTGTCGGTTACTGCTGTCTAGTACTGGTGGTTACTGCTGGCTGGTACTGCTGGCTGCTACTTCTGGGCACTGGTGGGTATTGCTGGCTGTTACTGCTGGGTACTGGTGGCTGGTAATTCTGGGTACTGGTGGATACTGCTGGCTGGTACTGTTGGGTACTGGTGGCTGGTACTTCTGGGTACTGGTGGGTACTGCTGTATGGTACTTCTGGGTACTAGCTGGTACTGCTGGGTACTACTGGCTGATACTTGTGAGTACTGCTGAATGTACTGGTGGCTACTGCTGGCTGGTACTGGTGGGTACTGCTGGCTGGTACTTCTGGGTACTGGTGGGTATTGCTGGCTGGTACTTCTGGGAACTGGTGGTTGTTGCTGCTGGCACTGCTGGGTACTGGTGGCTGGTACTTCTGGGTACTGGTGGCTGGTACTGCTGGGTACTGGTGGCTGGTACTTCTGAGTACTGGTGGGTACTGCTGGCTGGTACTGCTGGGTACTTTTGGCTGATAGTGGTGGCTGGTACTTCTGGTTACTGGTGGGTACTGCTGGCTGGTACTAGTGGCTGGTACTTCTGGTTACTGGTGGCTACTACTGGCTGGTACTGCTGAGTACTGCTGGCTGGTACTTGTGGGTACTGGTGGCTGGTACTGTTGGGTATTGATGGCTGGTACTTCTGGGTACTGCTGGGTATTGGTGGCTGGTACTTCTGGGTACTGGTGGGTACTGCTGGCTGGTACTGCTGGGTACTGCTGGCAGGTAGTGGTGGCTGGTACTTCTGGTTACTGGTGGGTACTGCTGGCTGGTACTGGTGGCTGGTACTTATGGGTACTGCTGGCTGGTAGTGGTGGCTGGTACTCATGGCTGGTACTTCTGGGTACTGCTGGCTGGTAGTGGTAGCTGGTACTTCTGGTTACTGGTGGGTACTGCTGGCTGGTACTGCTGGGTACTTCTGGCTGATAGTGGTGGCTGGTACTTCTGGTTACTGGTGGGTACTGCTGGCTGGTACTAGTGGCTGGTACTTCTGAGTACTGCTGGCTGGTAGTGGTGGCCGGTACTTCTGGTTACTGGTGGCTACTACTGGCTGGTACTGCTGGCTGGTACTTGTGGGTACTGGTGGCTGGTACTGTTGGGTATTGATGGCTGGTACTTCTGGGTACTGCTGGGTACTGGTGGCTGGTACTTCTGGGTACTGGTGGGTACTGCTGGCTGGTACTGCTGGGTACTGCTGGCAGGTAGTGGTGGCTGGTACTTCTGGTTACTGGTGGGTACTACTGGCTGGTACTGGTGGCTGGTACTTCTAGGTACTGCTGGCTGGTAGTGGTGGCTGGTACTCGTGGCTGGTACTTCTGGGTACTGCTGGCTGGTAGTGGTAGCTGGTACTTCTGGTTACTGGTGGGTACTGCTGGCTGGTACTGCTGGGTACTTCTGGCTGATAGTGATGGCTGGTACTTCTGGTTACTGGTGGGTACTGCTGGCTGGTACTAGTGGCTGGTACTTCTGAGTACTGCTGGCTGGTAGTGGTGGCCGGTACTTCTGGTTACTGGTGGCTACTACTGGCTGGTACTGCTGGCTGGTACTTGTGGGTACTGGTGGCTGGTACTGTTGGGTATTGATGGCTGGTACTTCTGGGTACTGCTGGGTACTGGTGGCTGGTACTTCTGGGTACTGGTGGGTACTGCTGGCTGGTACTGCTGGGTACTGCTGGCAGGTAGTGGTGGCTGGTACTTCTGGTTACTGGTGGGTACTACTGGCTGGTACTGGTGGCTGGTACTTCTAGGTACTGCTGGCTGGTAGTGGTGGCTGGTACTCGTGGCTGGTACTTCTGGGTACTGCTGGCTGGTAGTGGTAGCTGGTACTTCTGGTTACTGGTGGGTACTGCTGGCTGGTACTGCTGGGTACTTCTGGCTGATAGTGATGGCTGGTACTTCTGGTTACTGGTGGGTACTGCTGGCTGGTACTAGTGGCTGGTACTTCTGAGTACTGCTGGCTGGTAGTGGTGGCCGGTACTTCTGGTTACTGGTGGCTACTACTGGCTGGTACTGCTGGCTGGTACTTGTGGGTACTGGTGGCTGGTACTGTTGGGTATTGATGGCTGGTACTTCTGGGTACTGGTGGCTGGTACTTCTGGGTACTGGTGGGTACTGCTGGCTGGTACTGCTGGGTACTGCTGGCAGGTAGTGGTGGCTGGTACTTCTGGTTACTGGTGGGTACTACTGGCTGGTACTGGTGGCTGGTACTTTTGGGTACTGCTGGCTGGTAGTGGTGGCTAGTACTCGTGGCTGGTACTTCTGGGTACTGCTGGCTTTTAGTGGTAGCTGGTACTTCTGGTTACTGGTGGGTACTGCTGGCTGGTACTGCTGATTACTGGTGGCTGGTACTTGTCGGTATTGCTGGCTGGTACTGCTGGGTACTGGTGGCTGGTACTTCTGGGTACTGCTGAGTACTTATGGGTACTGATGGCTGGTACTTCGGGGTATTGCTGGCTGGTTCTTGATTCCCCCATACCCTCTATCAGTGTGACAGGAGCGGCGCTGGAGGAAACATGCGGCTGCATTGGAGAGCAGAGCCAAAGCTTCCTGTATTGCTCCTGTCACAGGCGGAGCACATTTGATATCACTCCGCTTGTGACAGAAGCCGGTGCTATACAAGAAGCTTCGGCTCTGCTTCCACTAGTGTCGTCTCCATTCTTAACGCTGTTGCTTGGGGATGGCAGGTCGGGAACTCGCAATCTGGGTTTGCCGACCCGCCATCCCAGAGCAGGAGGCGTGGGCCACCTCAGAGGATGCCGTGGGCCACATGTGGTTCACGGGCCAGTGGTTGGGCACCCATGGCTTACATCAAGGTATAGGTGTGTGCAGCCTATTGCATTAGTGTGTGCACCCCAAAGTTCAAACACACATGCTTTTCTTTGCAGCCTCAGTTGCACGGGCCAGTGAATGATTGGGAAGTGCTCTGTGCTGAGCGGCTTCCTGTTCATTCACAAACTGAAGCACAGTAAACGCTTACTTACTAAATAAAATACTGTACTATGCTTCAGCTATGAATGAACACAGTGAGTGTGTTCACTATGTTCATTTAGAAAAGGAAGGGGCCGGTAAATGACATATTAACTAGCCCCTTCCCCTGCTTGCCATTCTGAAACAACCTCGCAACAGCCGGGGGGAGAGGAGTAAGGGGGAAGCCAGCAGCACTGCGGGGGGCACAATATAGGGGGAAGCCCGGGCAGTTGGGGTAATCAGCACCGCACTGGCACACCTGGCACACCCCCTGTGAACGCCTATGCATCAATGGAAGTGTTTGGGGAGAGGCAAATTTTGGCAAACTACACATATTGGGGTTTATTCACTAAACTTGAGAGTGCAGAATCAGACTAATTTCTGCATAGAAACCAATCAGCTTCTAACCTCAGATTGTTCAATTAAGCTTTAGCAATAAAACCTGGAAGCTGATTGGTTTCTATGCAGAAGTGAGCCTGATTTCGCACTCTCCAGCTTTAGTAAATAAACCCCATTGGGTCAATTTTGACATGATGCAACGCGATGCGACGCTAACGCAACCATGTAAACAACACTGAGCACGGCAATGCACACAATTTTGAAGGCGTTTATGGAGCTTCGAAAACACTCATGAAATGCCTGCTTTTGAAGCTAGTGTAAACTTAAGCCCCATATACACGGTGTGACAGTCGTACGACCGGAAGTCCAAAATCGTATGTCGGCTGTTGTGTCTCGCGTACTGATGTGCACTAAGCGATCGTACAACCAAGCCTTACGTGGTGACGTGTTATGAGCGTATAAAGAGGAAGTTCAGGTGAATGTGATTTGTGAAATAGGAACGTAGGTTTCCCAGAATGGACACTTCTGGGCGTTCCTGACTTCTGAGCATGCATGTTTTGCATGTACAGCTTTGTTGGACCAACTTCTCTGTACACACGGTACAACAGTCGTACAACCGCTTGTTGTAAAACCAAAGTTTTCTAGTCTGCTCATCCAACTTTAGTTGTACAACCGTTGTACGGTGTCTGTTGTAATCGCGGTCGGATGATCGTACAACAAGCTGGTTGTACGACCGTTGTTGTATAACCATTGTATTCTGTGTACGAGCTTTAGTCTTAGGCCCCTTTCACAAGATCAGACCAATCGGTTCTGCCTGTCAGTTTTTCAGATGAACCCGATTGGACCACCCATTGTCTTCTATGGGGCGGAGGATGTCAGCCGACACCTGCCGGTCATCTGATCCGACAAAATTTGCTGAAAACAAATGTATGGCAATACGTTCGCCATTTGTCCAGCGGATCGGATTGGATGACAAACGGATGGAAGCAGACATGCAGTCTGTTTCCATCCGACCGCCCCATAGAGGAGAGTGAGCAGTGTCTGTATCTGCTCTACATAGTTGAGCGGACACGGACCTGTCATTCACCTGCTCAGCAGGGATCAGCGGAGAGATCCCCTGGTGAGCAGGCGGATTCCGTTTGGACAGATCCACCTCTTCCACACTGGGTTGTTTTTCAGGCACTGCGGTGCTAAAAATAGAGCCTGTAAAGCGCCTGAAAACCGCACACCCCCATTCTCCCTAGTGCGAAAGCCCAAATGTTTTCACACTGGGACGGTGCACTTGCAGGACAAGAAAAAAGCTTCCTGCAAGCAGCATATTTGGGGCGGTGTGCTGAGTGGTGTATTCACCACTCCTCCACCGCCCCCCTCCATTGAAATCAATGGGCGGCGCCTCCGAAGCAGCTGAACACCGCCTCGGTCGCACTGTGTGGTGCCACTTTTAACCCCTTGTTAACCCCTCTTGGCAGTTAAAATAACCCCGCTACCCCCTGCATAGTGCCACTATAATAGCGGTAAAGCCCCGCTAAAACTAGCGGCGCTTTACCACTACCACCCCCCCACACCGGTGTGAAAGTAGCTGTCACCCAGAGAGTTATTGTATCTTTAAAACTGCAGAAGGATATTGTTACAGAGGCAGTTTAGATATAAAAAATTCTTTCTAGAGTCCCTCTTTAATGCAAAACAAAACTATACTATAAAAATACCACTATTCCTAATATATTCAATGTTATGTGAAATCACTGTGGGAAATCTCTATTTAAGGCAGTGGCATAAAAAATGTATAAAATGCATATTTCTAAAATAGATGCGCAGTTTTCTGACCTCCAACTATTGCAGCCAGAGAAAACCTCTCCAATCTGCCTCATTATTGGACTACCCTGAATATATTTTACTCTCGTACGAGGAAATAAAATTACTTGCATCCTTGATATGGGAAATTTTACATCTTGATCTCCAGTGGGGTCAGCGAAGGGCAATAAGTTCAGAACCTAGAAAAACTAGTAGCACTGATTTAAATAAAAGATGTGATGTATGTCGGTGTCAGGATCCCTTTAAGTCATACAATACAATGAATGCTCCAGTACCATTCAGTAACAAATCTGAACCCACAAAAGTCTATTATATGCAGTATTCTGGGCACTTAGGGTGAGTAATGTTCCATGGACTACACAATATAACTTCACCTACAAAGTAACAGAACATACTTTTCTTTAAGCAGCATGCAGACTTTTCTTTTTTTCATAAAATCTTGATTCCACTTTGAAGGAAGCTTTTAAGCCACTGGTGTATATTCATATGATCATATTCTTCAGTATAGTATTCTGTCAAAGCTTGTATTCTTCCCTCCATTCTCGGCCTGCAGAAATAAAGTTTTTACAGCGCATGTAAAAGAAGGGAATAGAGAACCGCCTTTCATCACTGTCTAGGTCTGTACTCCCCACGGCACATGATTTTGTGTAGGAAACAAACAAAACTTATATCTCTGCTTACACAGCTGCCATTGTTAACTGGATTGTATTGTGGCTTTAAAGAGCTGCATTTTCAATGTAAACCTTTCTAGAGAATCATCCGGGAGGAATGTAAATGTTATGTAGCTGAAAGTTTTGTTGAGTTTGGTGATATGCAAAGTGCAAAGTTTTACAGGAGATCCACAGGTTAACTACTTGCCGACCGCGCGCAGTATATTTACTGCGGCAGTGTGGCGCTGTCTCGCGAATCACCATAAATAGATGGAAATTTACGGACAGGCGCTCGTGCCCGCCGCACTCTGGATTAGTGTGCCCGCGGCTCGGGCGGACCCGATGTCCACCGGTGAGCCGCGATGAGCTGCCAGAGGGATAGACCGGGGAAACGCCGAAGTAAACACGAGCATTCCCCGTTCTGACGGGCGGCATCTAAGAGATCTACTGATCCCTGTCACTGGGATCAGTTAGATCTCTTATGCCCCTGACAGCCCAGCCCCCTCACAGTTAGAACACGCATAGGGAGCACAGTTAACCCTAAGGAACACAGGGGATAACTGTGTTCCCTAGGCGTGTTCTAACTGTGAGGAGGCTGGTCTGTTAGGGGCATAAGAGATCTAACTGATCCCAGTGACAGGGATCAGTAGATCTCTTAGATGCCGCCCGTCAGAACAGGGAACGGCCGTGTTTACTTCGGCGGTTCCCCGTTCTTTCCCTCTGGCAGCTCATCGCGGTTCGCCGGCAGACATTGGGTCCGCCCGAGCCGTGGGCACACTCCTCCAGAGTGCGGCGGGCACGAGCAACTGTCCGTAAATTGCCATCTATTTATGGTGACAGATCTCCCCCCTGCAGGTTAACCCCTTCATTGCCAATGACATTTATACAGTAATCAGTGGATATTTAAATTTCTGATCGCTGTATAAATGTCATTGGTCCCAAAAAAGTGTCAAAAATGTTCGACATGTCTGCCCAAATATCGCAGTCCCGATAAAAATCGCAGATCGTCAACATTACTAAAAAAAAAAAAAAAAAAAAAGTAAATGCGGCAACTTTTGCGCAAACCAATCAATAAATGCCTGTGGTGGATAGGAAATGCATGATTCACACAGATAGGATCCCGGACAAAATAATCAATGATATTTGCAAACATCGTAATCATAATAAATAATAGACACTATTGATCTAAAATGTTGCAATTTGACATTAAAGATTTGGACGGCAAGTCTAATTTAAATAACCCGGTAGCCACTTTATGTAGTGAGCAGTTGTATCATATGAGAACTTTGATATAATGTTGAAAAACATAGAGTGAGACTCGGAGTGTGTCTAATAGGAGCGAATACTATAAATAGAAGGATGATGTGAATGAACAGCGAGGGGACACCTATAATACGTGTCCCACCCCGTATTAATAACCTGAGAAAAGGGAAGGATCTCAAGTATATTAGAGCAGAAAGGACCCTAGTTAGAAGGGAAAGACAAAAGCTGTAGTGTGAGATCTATAAACAATGACAGATACAAGTTAGCTTAAAAGGGTGCCTTGCGATAAGAATAGCCGCGCGACATTGTATTGAAATATGCAGCATCTAAATTCAGTGGATGGTCTTACTGAATGGCACAGAATATGATATAGTAATCTAGTGAAAAAGGTATAGGGTGCAACATGTCAATGCATGGAATGAGATATGTGTAATGAACTAACAAATAAAATTGTGAACCGGAGGATGATGTAAATGAGCGATGTGGGGACACCCATACCGCCTATCCCGCCCCTTGTTAACAATCAGGGAGGGGGGAGGGACTGCAAGTATATCAGAGTAGTTTGCCTAGCCACACACCGTGTCACGGTAGAAGTCTTCGGACGAAACGCGTCTGACACGGTGTATGGCAACTATTTGAAAGATCTGTAACAACCAGAGACTTACTGCGGGTCGGTGAGATCTGGAAAGCGGAGACCGTGAGGTCGGACGGCGGATGGTGTGATCAGTAGCTCAGATACACTGTCTGACGGCTATTATATGAGCTATCTGTTTGCGTGACAAGCTGTGTTTGTGAGTACCAGTATTTTACTTGAAGCAATAAATTGTTTTTAAAACGTTAATGCACTATCGAGTGGCATTTCTTTTTCCCCTCACATACCATACGAGGAAACCAGAGGTAAAAAGAAGGAAATAATTTAAGAACATAATCGAAAGATCGACATTGCAGTGTCTATGGAGGATCTGTGAAAAAGAAATAAGAAAACCGCTTTTTTGCCAAGCATGAGAATGCGAGGCAACACCTTCTGGTAAGCATGTTTCCTAATGAGTGGTGATGAATCAAGACTGCTTTCAATTGCATGAAGATTAGCTGACATATTGATTTTATAACATTTTAGCCCTAACCAGGGTTTTGTTATCAACTAAGGACTGACATACTCATTGAGTTGTGTAACTTCATTGGAGTGACTAATTTTGAAGTATACTTAACGCTGCTATACGTTTGTGATATATGGATAACAGAACGTTTATGCTTAATAAATGGCAATTGCATTTTTTTTTACTAAAAATATGGGGAAGAATATAAATTGACCAAAACCGGTGAATAAATTTGTTTTTTTATATATTTTGTTTGGATTTGTATTAAAGCAAAAAGCAAGAAATATTGTTTTTTTTTGCAAAATTGTCGCTCTTTTTTTGTTTATAGCGGTGATCAGAAATGACGCAGAGGTGACCAAATACCACCAAAAGAAAGCTCTATTTGTGGGAAAAAAGGACACACATTTAGTTTGGGTATAATGTCACACGACTGCGTAATTGTCAGCTAAAGCGACGCAGTGCCGAATCGCAAAAACTGCTCTGGTCCTACAGTGGGAAATCCTTCCGGGGCTGAAGTGGTTAAAGAGATCCTGTCACCAGTCCATTCATTTAATGTATTTTAGGCATGTTATTCACCTGTAAATGCTTACTTTGTGTAGACATCCAAAAGCCCTGAGACTGCTGCAGTACGCTGCCATTCTAAAGTGATACTAAACACACAATGTTTATTTTACATTTTCCCTTCTCTTCCTGTATGTGGATGATGGCACTGTAATTATTTTAATAAAAAAACCCATCTAAGCAGTGGCGGCCCATCCATAAGGGGTGCAGGGGTGCCACCCCCCCCCCCCCCAATCCATGCGCCCGGCCCCTAATCTCTATGCAGGGCAATAGATGCATGGATTTCAATGGGTTTTTTTTTTGAAGCACATGATTAGAGCCTAAGACTCTAACTGACTTCAAAAAAGGGTAAGCTCCAGGCACAGAGCACTGCGCCCTGAGCACACCCAGTTGTGTGACAATAGCAAATTAATATTCACTATTGTCTTCCTGATTCTCCTCCCGGCTAATCAGGAAGGGGGGTCCTGAGACCTGATTGGCCAGGGAGTCTTGGGACTCCTGGCCAATCGGGTCTTAGGATCCACTTCCTGTTCTGGTGGGTGGGAGCATTGGTTCAGGGGAATATCAAATTACTTTAAAAATAAACTAACATCCCACCTGTGATTAAAGTGGTTGTAAACCTCAGACGTGAAATATGTACAAAGCGCATCCTTCTATACTTTGTACATGTCTCAATTAAGAGCTCTAGGTGTTATTTCTGTCTGCTGCTTCATTCCTCTGCTATTAACATGAATCATTTCTGACAAGTTTTCTTGACGCTATGAGCTGAAAAGGTGACAGGGGAGGGATTTCCAGCACATGGCCTGTGGTTGAGAGCCTCAGCTTTGTTCCTGTGTGCTGTGTGAAAGGGGTTGTGTCCCTTCCCTCCAATCAGCTGTCAGAGTTCTCACTGAGCTGTAGCAGTAATTCCAGCTCTCCACCTCCTTTTTTCTGACAGCTTACTCAAGCTTTATAAATTCTGGAGTTTGAACACCTGTAGAGAAGAGACTGCAGATAAACAGTCACTTCACTGGGTATAGCTATGGGTTTACAACCACTTCAAGTTCATGTGGAGTTCTAATATTTGCCCCTCCCCTTCATAAAAGGTTGTGTAGGGAGGTAAGGGGAGGGCAGAGAAGCTTGGCACAGGCAGTAATTAGACACTCCCAAATAAGGAGAGGGCTATGACATGCAAGGAGGGGCTGTTATAGGAAATGCACTTGTCCTGAAGAAGTCAAATTTGCTAGCTGTTTAAGGTGCAAATTGCAAGTCAATAAACAATTGTTCAGGAAAAAGGAAACCACTGCAAGTAAACGTTTTAAAGCGGAGCTCCACCCAAAAGGGGAAGCTCTGCTTGTCTGCCTCCTCACCCCCTCCGATGCCACATTTGGCACCTTGTGGGGGGAGGGAGTGGGTACCTGGTTTTGACAGGTACCCGCTCCCACTCCCTGCTGAGTTTGCAGCAGCAAACTCAGCTGAAAGTTTGGCCCTCGTCGCAGCCAGCACATTGAGAAAGTGCAATGTGATTCATGCATGCACAGTAGGAGACTGGCTGTGTCGGTTTCCCTTACCCAAGATGGCGGGACCAGCACCCAAGAGTCGATTCAAGAATCGGCTTGGGTGAGGACACCATGGGATCCCTGGACAGGTAAGTGCCCTAATAGTAAAAGTCAGCAGCTACAGTATTTGTAGCTGCTGACTTTTATTTTTTTGGTGGTGGGGTTGGAGCTCCGCTTTAAATATTTGATTTTTCTGTGCTTTTACTTGCAAATTTTAAAGAAAACTTCAATTAACAGATTTTTTTTAATGCCCCTTCCCCAGAAGTACAAAGCCAATTTTCTTTTGCTCTCCTCTATTCATTTGCCAGGATTGAGGAAGGAGGCCATGTATAAACTCTGAGGCATTCTAGGTGGACAGTTGGGAACAGGAGGCTACTGGTGGGTTTTCAGTATAATATAACAGTAATCAGGACACTTTTTTTTTAACCTGTTCTATTGCTTATTCCCTTTTTTCACATTTCCACCTATTAACAGACATGCAGGCAGATATGAAATATCCTTATTTGTTTCAGTTTTGTATTTTCTAAAGAAATCCTTGAGGAACTTTGTGCAGCTGTTACAGAACTAAACGTCCCATGAGACATGCAAAACTAACAGCCACAAGCATGATTCCCAGAGGCAGAAGCTAGTTCTGCAACATCTGGCAATCCAAAGTTCAGCTTCGTGCAATAGAGCTTCCAAAGCTATTCCTGATCTTCTTAATTTCCATCCTCTTACTCTAAAGCTTGGTACACACAGGCAGTATATTTTTCATTCAACCCAGTGGGCTGAACGAGAGAAAAAAATGGAGGATCTCCTGAGGAGCTCGCTGTACTAACTATGCAATGTTAGTACAGCGATCTCCCCACTGAGCTACTGTGTTCTGACAGGTAGATCCCCCCCCCCCACCAGAGCACATTCAGCGGACCTCTGTCAGACAGCCTGTTTTACGCATGGGCTAAATTTGGCCCGTGTGTACCAGGCTTCAGATCAACATTGCAATATTTTGTCATTTTGTTTCCTTATTCCCTATTAGGTTTAATCCATTTGTGGGTAAAAAAACCCATCTTCTCTACTGTCTAGACAGATATCTGGGTACTTTCTTTAATGACAGCAGTTCTATTTTCAGTTTTGTTCACTTTGTTTTCCTTTTATCCTTTCTACATATCTTGTTTGCCTGTCTGTTTTTTAGAAAATTGATTTTCTTGCTTTTCTGTTACAAGACCTTCCTCCTTTCCGCTTTTCCAAAATTCTTCAATCAACTAACTATATCCAAGCAATCAACTAACGTTATTCCATTTTTAATGCTAACTTCATGTTGCGTATAGGGTTCTAGGTTTTTGCATCAAAGATGCAAAGTGAAAGCCTGGAAAATCTGATAAGTAGCTTAAAGCTCTATCTGTTGGTTCAACTGCAGAATGCAAAATAATATTATGCAATATTTAATATATACCTGACTACTATTATAAATTATGTACAAAACCTCTATACATTCCTTGAATGTCAATTTCCCAGCTTATTCTTAAGATATACATTTGTGGTTGAAAATCCAATTACAATTTATTTAATTATTTTTTTCCATGACACATCCTGTTCCAAATGTATTCTTTTCATATTCACTTTTTAAAGCCGTATAGCTGCCAGAATCCATTACAACGCTATGTTTCCATCTACTTGAATAATGGTTGCTCATATTTTGTATGTCCTTAATTATTCCTTTGGCTTAACAAGAAGGCTGTGTGTAGGCTCAATACTTTTAGGTCATCTTATATATACCCTTTGACTTACTCCTTGGTTGCTGTATATTATTTATTATTATTTTCATTAGGCATCACAACAATTTTATGTTTTTTGTAAGGATGGGGTTGTTAGCTCAGTTCTCAACCCCAAACCTGGAGGACCAAAATAATACTTTTTCACTTGTGCCAGAGACCTTCTTATCATGGATGGCCTTACTGATAGCTATCCTACCAATGGTATTGATCTCAAGATCATCTTACAATGCCAGCCACTCAGATCATCACCATGCAGACCATGTTAAAATAGGGATAACTTCAGTCAGTTGATTTTTGTACACTTCAAATATCCAAAATTCTCATGTGAACAGTTGAACATTTACTCACTTTTAAATGTCTAATTACAAACCCAAAGCAATTTTTAGATAACATTTTTAAAGAAAAAGTCCGCACTGTCAAATATTAACAATTTACCCTATAAACAGCTCACCAGTGCAGGATCAATTTTGACCCTGAGACCCAGTTATTCCCACACTGGGCGCTGAGGTGTGTATGGAGGTGTGATGAGATGGGCAAATGAAGTAGTGTCTCATGTATTTTGAAGCATTGTTATCCCTTAGGGCCGGTTCACACCAGGAATGCCACAGGAACGCGCTCGCTGGAAGCGCACTGCTCCAAAAGTAGTGTGTGCACTATGTTAAAAAACTTGTGTATCATGTGCTCCAATGCAGGCAAATACAATGCATTTGTGACTCACGTTTGGGGTGTCAGTATTACATTGACACCCACTGCAAATCACAAATGTGCACCGCGTTCTTGTGTGATGCAACCTGACTCCCACTGGTACCAGTGCAAGAGGTGACTTTCCTCTTGAGATTCCCTAACTACCAATGCATAGGGCCAATATATATTAACAATTGTATCCTCCATATTTAAAAAAATGTAAGTAAATACATCTTAAACAAGGGGAAGTCATCGGAGCAACACATACAATAAACCTCCAATAAAAATCATAGTTCTGACTACAACCCCTATAGGTTATTAGCAAAAATCACTTTTTTAATCACTTTGTTAATCAATACATCTTAAAATCAAAAACCATAAAAATCTTGGCCAAGATTGATGTACAATGGGGTACCCAATTCTGACACAATGTACACTTTAGAATATCATATATATTTTACTCTATACAGTATGTGAGTCCAAAACAAAGAGAACTAGAATGCATAAATGTCCAATCAGTGTGTCTCACAAGGTATATATCAAATTGACTCAGTAGCATATAACACCCACTGCCATAAGTTCAGAAAAGTGTCCATCAAAAGTAAGCAAATGGCCATGAAACATATCCCAGATGTAGTAATAATCTTTGCACGATGAACAGAAGTAATAACAGATAATGGTGTGTTCACATGTGCCTAGTGAGCTGGCTGGAACACCACTCTCCATGTGGAGGTCAGCTCTACACTAGCACCAAAGAAGATTATCCCATAACATAGTGGATGGTCCTCATAAACAAAGCACATGAAAACCGCTCTGCACAGATGCCACTGATTGCCTGTGGATATTGGTTTACTTTGCAGCTCAATAACAGGCTGGATGTAGCAGGTTCCAAATATCCTTATAAAGTTAGCTTGAAAAGCATATGTAATAGTTCCATAAAGACAAAATAATCCAATATGTGTATAGCAAGAAAAATAATGTGAAGTCCCCTTTAACTGGCCACGAATCATATAGCGCAAAAAGGACATAAGCAGTGGTGTACAAAGAATATTTATCCATCCATCCTTAGCACATGACTCTCATAGGGCTGTCGGCAAAGGTAGAAAAAAGACAGCCTAACTGGTTTTGCTGGCACCAACGGGCTGCATCAGAGGCTTACATAGATGTATTATTTATCCCACTTACAGCTAACTTCCTTAAAGTGGTTGTAAACCTCTGACATGCAAAATAAACAAAGAATAGCCTTCTATAATGTGTACTTGCCTCAATCCAAAGTAATTTTGATTTCTGTCTGCTGCCTGCTCTGCTACCTGTATGAGTAATTTTTGACAGCTAATGCTGACTTCACAAGGATTAAGGGGGACGTGGGAGTGGAGCTCCAACACACAGTCTGTGATTGACATCCTCCGCTGTCCATGTTTCCCTATGAATTTGTGTGCTTAGTTGGGGGGGATGGGTCTCCCCTCCACTCAGATCTTAGGTTACAGTCAGCTTCCTGCTATATGTCCTGCAGTCTGTAACATCAGTTCCCCCTGTCTGTTAGAGCTCAGAGATGCTGAGTAAAATGTGTGCTTTAGATGGCTCTTGAGAAGAAATTGATGCAGATAAACAGGTACAACCTATGTAGTAGGATTTGTTTCAGTGAGCATTCTTTCTCTTACTGACTACCAAAGTAAGGGGGAAATTTTTACTTCTTATCACCACTAACATAATGGGCATTCATCATCCCAATGACCACCAACATAAGGGGGCATTCTTCAGCTCACACTACTGCCAACCAATGTAAGGGGGCATTCTTCCTCCTGCTGACTATCAATCTAAGGGGCCTTATTCCTCATACTGACCACCAGGGTAAGGGGGCATTCTTCCTCCAACTGACCACAAATGTAAAGGGACATTCTTACCCCTATTGACCACAAATGTAAGGGGCATTCTTCCTGCTACTGACCACCAAGTCAAAGGACAATTTACCTTACACTTTGCTGCCAATAAAGGGGGTATTCTTCCTCCTACAGACCACCAAAGTTAGGTAACATTCTTTCTACTCGATGATAGTGTAAGGAGGGATCAGTGAAAACTAAATTTGTTAAGGTATGAATGTGTATTTTTTTTTAGCTCTGAGCATGTGCCATATGACTGTGGTAATTAAAGTGTTACTCAATGGTATCTTTTCATTTTCTTTCATTTTTCAGTTTTGAAAGGGGGGCCCATAAAAACTGTGCTATGGGGCCCTGTAATTTCTAGTTATGCCTCTGAATCTGAGCTTGAGCTTTTGAGCACTATTAAACACCAGTTTAAGACTAGACTTACACCAGTTAAGACTAGCCTTACAAACATGCCAAAATGAGCCTACAGCTCCACCTGCTGGCTGAAAGTGTAAAAATGAAATATAATTATGCAACATTTATCTAAAAAATATCTAAAAAATCTATACATACCTTTTAACATACATTATTAAGATTAACATTTAGCAAGCAACTCTATATATAACTTTTTTCATAGACTTTTAAAAAGATTGTCAATGCCAGTGATATATATCAATGTAAAGATAATGTTTTTCCTCTCACTTATTAAAAGTAAGTATATCCGTTAAACTTTTAAATGATCTACTCTCAAGCAGATGTAGAAGTAATTTTGTAAGTGAAAGATGTGCATTGCCTAATGAGAAAACATTGGGACTTCATGTTGGCTTATATAAGAAATAATTGTTACTACCTGTGAACTTGTTTAAACCAAAGTGTGATGACAGATCTGGACTGTACGGTTTCCTAGATACTACATTTCTGTGGGCGATAGTTTACTATTTCATACCAATGCAAATTCAATTACAAGGTCAAATACCAAGCAAGTTCTATAAATGTATGCAGCAGGATATCAGGATCTTGGAGAAAGTCAGCTGCACTCTATATGTTTTACACCTGCCAGCTGTAATCTAATAAATGGAGAAAATGCAGCCTGCAGTGATGGTTATTAAATCTTTCGAATAAAGTTGTTTTTCAATTAATTGCTCAAACGTAGATCAAAGAGTAAAGTTAGTAAACTGGAAATGTTTTTCTTAAAGCAAACCTATTCTTACAGATAAAAAATAACTTTATTGTGACCGCAGAATAAGAAAAGGGTGTAAAAAACTCCATTTAACCACTTCCTGACCAGGCCATTTTTGCAGTGCGGCACTGCGTTGCTTTAACTGACAATTGCACAGTCGTGCGATGCTGTACCCAAATAAAATTGATGTCCTTTTTCCCCACAAGTAGAGATTTCTTTTGGTGGTATTTGATCACCTCTGCAGTTTTTATTTTTTGCACTATAAAGAAAAATAGACCGACAATTTAAAAAAAATATATATATTTTTTACTTTCTGCTATAAAACATATGTATAAAAAAAACATAAAATTTCTTCATCAGCTTAGGCCAATATGTATTCTGCTACATATTTTTGGTAAAAAAAATCCCAAAAAGCGTATATTGATTGGTTTATGCTAAATGGCGTCTACAAACTATGGGATAGATTTATGGCCTTTTTATTTTTTTATTGTTTTTACTAGTAATGGAGGCGATCAGCGATTTTTAATGGGAAACAAATCTGACACTAAAGGACACTTTTTGCGGACCAGTGACACCAATACAGTGATCAGTGCTAAAAAAGTGCACTGTCACTGTATAAATGACACTGACAGGGAAGGGGTTAACATCAGGGGTGATCAAAGGGTTAAGTGTGCTCTTAGGGAATGCTTTCTAACTGTGTGGGGAATGGACTGACTGGATGAAGAGAGACATCTGTGTTCTCTGACCGAACGATGGTCTTCCTTGTCTACATAGGCAGACTGCCTTTCTGCCTCTCCTGTGAACGATCGCAGGTGGCCGGCGGCCAACCTGCTAATTAGCGCGTGTGCGCCACAGAGCCGAGAAGAGAAATCACATACAGGTACGTGATTAAGGGCCACCGTACCGCAGTATATTTAGATGGGGCGGTCCTTTAGTGGTTAAAGTGGGTCTAAAGGAAGAAGGTTTTTTGTTATCTTAATCTTTATTTTATCTTAATGCATTCTTTGCATTAAGGTAAAACACCTTCTGTTTGAAGCAGCCCCCCTCAGCCCCCCCCCAATACTTACCTGAGCCCTATCTTGATCCAGTGATGTTGCACGAGAGACTGGGCTGGCCCGGACTCTATCTCCTCCTTGGCTGAGACACAGCAGGGCGCCACAGCTCCATGTCTGAATGGACACAAAAAACATTGGCTCGGGTGCTCCAATAGAAAGCTGCTTGCTGTGGAGGCACTTGGCACAAGGGGGGGGGCCAGGAGCGCCGGTGAGGGACCTAAGAAGAGGAGGATCTTGGCTGCTCTGTGCAAAACCATTACACAGAGCAGGTAAGTATGACATGGTTGTCATTTTTAAACAAAAAATCCCAAGGCTTTAATATCACTTTAAAGTGATTTTAAAGCTTCGCTTTTTAAAAAAAACAAAAAAACAAACATGTTGTACTTACCTCCTCTGTGCAAGGGGTTTGCACAGAGTAGCCCTGATCCTCGTCTTCTGGGGTCCCTCCGTGCCGCTCCTGGCTCCTCCCCGCATCGAGTGCCTCTTCAGAGAAGCGCTACCCTGGGGGCACTCGTGCAGGCACTCCTGAGTACTACTGCTGCGTCCATTGACTTAGACAGCAGGACTGGGCCTCGCCCCAAGCGTCAATGGATTTCATTGACAGCAGCGGGAGCCAATGGTTGCGCTACTATCAATCTATCCAATCAGGACCCGAGACACCGGCTGGAGTGGGTGTGCTCATCCCCGGCGCTGGAAAGACAGGTTCAGGTAAGTAAAAGGGGGGCTCTGGGGGGCTGCTACACTAAAAGAGGTTTTCTCCAGTCATTCTTCCAGGACGGCACAGCTGAGAGATGACTGGTCTCACCTGGACAGATAACACAATCAAGAACAGAGTTTAAAAGGCCCCACCCTCCCACTGACCCTCAGTATTTGATTGTGTTTACCACAGGGATGCAGCAAAACAATTTGTTATTTTTTTCCCAGGAAGACCCTCAGGATCCAGGTGGCAGCCCTGTCTGTATTTTTAGATAGGAGGCTGGCCCTGGACCCACTCATAAAAAGATTTTTGTTGGCCAGAGAAAGGGTAACCCCGGTGAGATCAAATAGCTTCCCACCGTGGGATTTATCCTTGGTACTGGATGCCCTGACTAGGGAACCATTTGAGCCAGTGGCTCAGACTTCATTTAAGTTGCTCTCCCTAAAAATGGCCTTTCTTTTGGCTATTACGTTGGCCAAAAGAATAGGTGACTTACAGGCCCTGACAATTAAAGAGCCTTTTTTGTTGATTTTGGAGGATAGGGTGATACTTAAACAGGACCCCCTGTACCTCCCAAAGGTGGCCTCAAGGTTCCATAGGGACCAGGAGATTGTTCTCCCCTCATTCTGTGCAAGTCCCCGGAATGAGAAGGAAACAAGCTTCCACACTTTGGATGTTAGACGCTGTCTTTTGGTTTACTTAGACCGAGTAAGAGGTTTTAGAAGGTCTAACCATTTGCTGATCAATTTCTGGGGCCAGAAGAAGGGTCTCCAGGCATCTAGGTCGACAGTGGCAAGGTGGATAAGGCAAGAAATCTCAGTGGCATATGAGCAGGTGGGTAAACCAGCCCCTGCTCGTTTCTAGATTCAATGGTTTTTTATTGAGTTTTCACAACAAAGAAGACAAATGGTAGGTACAGATAGGTAACAAGGTCTATAACATTCTTGTCAGATATATCATAGTATGATAGTCCTAGTACCTTTTAAACAGGAAACAAACAAAAAAAGTCGAACAAAACGTGATCTGATACCAGGGTTCTCATTCGAGCTGTGGTGATCGTTCAGGGGAGTATGTGTAATTTCGATCATGACAGTTCGAAAGTGCTGGGTGGTGAACCCGCCCTGCTCGTTTCAAGGCTCATTCCACTAGGTCTCTGGCAACCTCCTGGGCAGAGAAGGCGGGTGCCTCGGTTGACCAAATTTGTAAAGCAGCCACGTGGACAAGCCAGAACACATTCCTGAGGCACTACAGGGTGGAGTCGTTATCACCTCAGGATCTGGCATTCGGTAGGAAAGTCCTGCAGGCAGTGGTCCCGTCCTAAAGGTAGGCCTGAGCTCCTTACTCATGATCTCAGCTGTGCCGTCCTGGCAGAATGACTGGAGAAAATTACCAGTTACACTTACTGGTAACGGTGTTTCTGGGAATTCTTCCAGGGCGGCAGGCCTACTTCCCACCCTTTTATGTGTTGGTGTTGTCTATCTACACAGAGGATACCCTCCTGCACTGGTGTGGGCTAATACTTTGTCTCAACTGAGGGGCAGAGGGAGGGTGGGGCCTTTTAAACTCTGTTCTTGATTGTGTTTCCTGTCCAGGTGAGACTGTCATCTCTCAGCTGTGCCGTCCTGGAAGAATTCCCAGAAACACCGTTACCGGTAAGTGTAACTGGTCATTTTTCACCTTAATGCATAGAATGCATTAAGGTGAAAAACCCAGAGGATTTACAACCCCTTTAAGTATTTAAGTAAAACTCCATTAAGTATTTTGATCAAAATAGTTTTACTGATCATGTGATCAATTTTACAACAAAACTGACAATTGGCCAATTTGGCAAGCATATATTTTCGCAGAGAATATGGGGGGATTTACTAAAACTGGAATGTCCAAAATCTGGTGCAGCTCTGCATAGAAACAAATCAGCTTCCAGGTTTTATTGTCAAAGCTTAATTGAACAAGCTGAAGTTAGAAGCTTATTGGCTACCATGCACAGCTGCACCAGGCTACTAAAGTACCGCTTGACTTCATAAAATAACTCATGCAGTATTTTAGTATCGAAAGCATGCAGTAATTTAATGCCTGGCCTTAGCCTGCGTATCTATTACCAGTATTAAATACCATATTGTTAAGGATTGGGCGGCCGTGGGCATCCTTAACAACTGATGCGTCATAAACTGTCCCCGCTGCCAGCTGAATGTAAAAATAAGAATTGCCAGCAATGGAAAATTAACAAAAAGAAACAGCGTGATGTCATAATAGGTTGGTGATGTCATAAGGGAGCTGTTCCACCTGGTGATATCAATGGATGGCACCACCCCTTTGTTATTTAAGAACCGTCAGGCGTCGGGAGCCTTAGTCGGGAGCAGAGCTTTTTTTTTCGGGTCCGCGGTGGCAGCTAGCATCATAATTGATGATGGATCTACACCACGGGGCATTTTTTGTTTTTTAATAAAGGACTTGTTAATAACTGCCTTCTGTGTTTTTTTACACTACACTTCTATTTCGGTGAATGAGTAGGGATACTCATTCACATGCGGGGGGCAGGGTCTAGGGGCTCCCATGGTAAAGGGGGCTTCCAGATTACGATAAGCTCCACGCCTGCAGACCTCCACAACCACCGGCCAGGGTTGTGGGTAAAAAACTGATGGGGACAAGGTGCTTTGGTGGGGGGGGGGACATGTTGAGGGCATGTAGCTTGGTATGGTTCAGGAAGCGGGGGCACTTACTTGTTCCCCCCCTTTCCTGACCTGCCGGGCTGCCTGCTCTGATAAGGGTCCGGTATGGATTTGGGGGGGACCCCATGCCATTTTTTAAAGAATTTGGTGTGGGGTTATTCTTAATTTTTATTGCCGGCAATTCTTTGATTTACATTCAGCTGTCATCAAGGGACCCCGCTGACAGCTGATGACTCAGCAGTTGTTAAGGACTAGGGATGGGCCGAACACTCCCTGGTTCTGTTTGCACCAGAAGTTGTGAACAGGCAAAAAATTTGTGCGAACACGCGAACGCCTTTAAAATCAGTGGGACTCAAACATGAAAAATCGAAAGGGCTCATTTTAAAGGCTTTTATGCAAGTTACTGCCATAAAAAGTGTATGGGGACCCGGGTCCTGCCCTAGGGGACATGTATCAATGCAAAAAAAATGTTTTAAATCAATCGTTTTTTCAGGAGCAGCGATTTTAATAATCCTTAAAGTGAAACAATAAAAATGAAATATTCAGTTAAATATGGTGCCTGGGGGGTCCCCTTAGGCTGCCTGTAAAAGGGCGCACCTCTGTGATGTTTAGAATATAACCAGAGCAAAATTACATTTCCAAAGGAAAAATTGTTATTTATTATCGCGGCTGTAATGTATTGCCGGCAATATACATAAAATCACTGAAAAAGCATTGCGTTGCCCACCCCCCCAGTCCATACCAGGCCCTTCAGGTCTGGTATGGATTTTAAGGGGAACCCCACTCCAAAATTTGGGAACCCTGCGCCAAAATAAAAAAAATGATGTGGGCCCCCCCCCCCCCAAGTCCATACCAGGGCCTTCAGGTCTAGTATTGATTTTAAGGGGAACCCGCGCCAAATTTAAAAAAAGATGGAGTGGGGCCCCCCAAAATCCAAACCAGACCCTTATCCGAGCACACAGCCCTGGCATGGCAGGAGGGGATGGGGACAAGCAAGAACCCCCCTCTGAACCATAGCAGGCCACATGCCCTCAACATGGGTAGGAAGCTTTGTGGTCGCCCCAAAGCACCTTGTCCCCATGTTGATGGGGAGAGGGGCCTCATCCTCACAACACTTGCCGGTGGTTATGGGGGTCTGCGGGCAGGGGGCTTATCGGAATCTGAAAGCCCCCTTTAATAAGGGGGCTCCCAGATCCCGACCCCCCCTTATGTGAATATGTATGGGGTACATTGCACCCCTACCCAGTCACCAAAAGGAGTGACCAAAAGGAGTAATATAGTAAAAAAACGAGAGGCAGTTTTTGACAGGTCCTTTATTATGTAAAAGAGAGGCGGACGGTGGCGGGATGGCCCCTTCCGCTCCCTGGGATAACGACCAAGCGGCTTCCGAGCTGGATTGACCATTATCACCGGATAGCCAGCCACCTGCTCTAAAAAACTGTGCCGGGGTATAGCCTGTAGCTGCAGGCTATACCCTGATACATCCACTTAAACTGCCGCCGTTTATAAACAGCGATTCGCGTTAAGTGGTTAAAAATTGTGATGACATGCTCCAGTCAAACAGGTGCTGAAAAATTGGGCCTTGGGTGTTGGCGGTGCCAGAACACTTAATACACAAACAATCCGCGCTCAGGATAAGAGTGTATAAACAAAAAGCACAAATAAAAATAACTAATGATAAGTTCTCATGAGGAGGGGGACTGCTGCTGCCTGCAAGCCCCTAAGGGCCTGAGTGGAATATAAAATACAAATGGACCCCCAGCATTTCAGTCTAAGGGTCAAACAGGCCAGGTACTGGTGGTGGCAGGATCGTGGATCCTCGGGAGATATAGAAGTATGCGTCAGGAGACAGAGTGACCAAGTGTTCCCACTCCAATATGCAGTTCCTAAATGTGATGGCTGTGCTCGTTTTCTTTTTTAGGCTTTTTTGCTTTATTTTCATTTGGTGATCCAACCAGAAAGTCTGTTGTTTTTCAACATAACAAGCTGTCATGAGGTGAGAGTCCATATAGGCATCTGCCCATTCAGATGATTTATCCTAAACAGTAGCGATCTTCAAACGCACAGGTTAGTTATAGCTGGCATTAAGAGCTTTAGGCTCCTTTCACATGAGCGGAGCCCGTTTTGACAGGCTCCGCTGCTCAGCGGGGATCCATCCGTTTATCCCCACTGAGCCGGCAGATGACAGGACAGTCTCTGCACTCTGTGCAGAGACTGACCTGTCACAGCTCCATTCTCCTCTATGGAGGATCGGATGAACACGGACCGTCTGTCCGTGTTCATCCGATCCGATAGACGGATGGAAAATAGGGTATCCATCCGTCTGTTTTTGGCGGATCGGAGCGGATTGGATGTCAGCGGACATGTCACCGCTGACATCCGTCGCTCTATAGAGGACAATGGAGCGTCTGTTTGGGTCCACCTGAAAAACTGACAGGCAGACTCAAACGATCCGCTTGTGTGAAAGGAACCTTAGGGACAAGTTTAACACTTTTCAGAATAAGGTTTAATAATAAGAAGGTCAAAAAGGTCCCTCTGAAGAAGCCATGCCCAGTGGCGTAATGCATAAGGGGCAGAGCTGGCGACTCAGGGCATCTGTACAGTTTGGGTGGAAGCACACACTGAAGGTATCTGTGTTCACAACGAGGAGGATCAGAGCTTTAAGGAGACAGTGGTTTATTATCTATTCATAAGCTACAGCCTCAAATGGTTATGCCCCCTATGGGGTTCTAAATAGTTACACATGCAAGCTGTCTGCTATGCATCGGTAATCAGTGCACTTTTAAATGTGAGTGTGATTCTATCTATACAATTTTAATACATTTTTTTTTATTTTTTATGGAAAGCACTATTATGGTCTGTATGTTTTACCTCTGAGTGGTTATCTGTGAATTATGGGGGTAATACATACAGTCAGGTCCATAAATATTGGGAAATTGACACAATTCTAATCTTTTTGGCTCTATACACCACCACAATAGATTTGAAATGAAACAAACAAGATGTGCTTCAACTGGAGACTTTCAGCTTTAATTTGAGGGTATTTACATCCAAATCAGGTGAACGGTGTAGGAATTACAACAGTTTTTATATGTGCCTCCCACTTTTTAAGGGACCAAAAGTAATGGGACAATTGGCTACTCAGCTGTTCCATGGCCAGGTGTGTGTTATTCCCTCATTATCCAATTTACAAGGAGCAGATAAAAGGTCCAGAGTTCATTTCAAGTGTGCTATTTGCATTTGGAATCTATTGCTGTCAACTCTCAATATGAGATCCAAAGAGCTGTCACTATCAGTGAAGCAAGCCATCATTAGGCTGAAAAAACAAAACAAACCCATCAGAGAGATAGCAAAAACATTAGGCGTGGCCAAATCAGCTGTTTAGAATATCCTTAAAAGAAAGAATGCACTGGTGAGCTCAGCAACACCAAAAGACCCGGAGGACCATGGAAAACAACTGTGGTGGATGAACGAAGAATTCTTTCCCTGTTGAAGAAAACACCCTTCACAACAGTTGGCCAGATCAAGAACACTCTCCAGGGGGTAGGTGTATGTGTGTCAAAGTCAACAATCAAGAGAAGACTTCACCACAGCGAATACAGAGTGTTCACCACAAGATGTAAACCATTGGTGAGCCTCAAAAACAGGAAGGCCAGATTAGAGTTTGCCAAACAACATCTAAAAAAAGCCTTCTCAGTTCTGGAATTGACTCTTCCGAAAAAAATCTACAACAAACCGTTTGAGATTAGACCGGAAGGACAAAAACTCCGAGTGGTTACCAAATGTAGAACACCACTTGTGAGACATAAGCGACACCACTTCAGAAGAGAACTAACAACTGAAACTGTGTGTATGTGGATGGGGGACCTCTCACAAGAACTAGACCGGTTGACAACACTTCCCACAAAAGAAGTTGTCCCTTTCTTAAGAAGCAAGTAGGTGGTGTCAACAAAAGGTACCAGGAGGCCCAGAAAACCACAACGACTCGAGTGGTCACGTAAGAAAGAAAATTCCTATAAGATTT
>BLSH010255450.1:411290-423163 GCA_018402905.1 Glandirana rugosa
AAGGTGAAGAAAGGGAATTTTTTGAGAAACCAACGAAAGCGTCATACGAAGCCCAGTAACAGGTAGACGTGACACTTCGCGGAAGGTCACTCAAGACTTCAGTTCTGGAACAACATCCTATGGACAAATGAGACCAAGATCAACTTGTACCAGAGTGATTGGAAGAGAAGAGTATGGAGAGGGAAAGGAACTGCTCATGATCCAAAGCATACCACCTCATCAGTGAAGCATGGTGGTGGTAGTGTCATGGCATGGACATGTATGGCTGCCAATGGAACTGGTTCTCTTGTATTTATTGATGATGTGACTGCTGACAAAAGTAGCAGGATGAATTCTGAAGTGTTTCGGGCAATATTATCTGCTCATATTCTGCCAAATGCTTCAGAACTCACTGGAAGGCGCTTCACAGTGCAGATGGACAATGACCCGAAGCATACTGCGAAAGCAACCAAAGAGTTTTTTAAGGGAAAGAAGTGGAACGTTATGCAATGGCCAAGTCAATCACCTGACCTGAATCCGATTGAGCATGCATTTCACTTGCTGAAGACAAAACTGAAGGGAAAATGCCCCAAGAACAAGCAGGAACTGAAGACAGTTGCAGTAGAGGCCTGGCAGAGCATCACCAGGGATGAAACCCAGCGTCTGGTGATGTCTATGCGTTCCAGACTTCAGGCTGTAATTGACTGCAAAGGATTTGCAACCAAGTATTAAAAAGTGAACGTTTGATTTATGATTGTTAATCTGTCCCATTACTTTTGGTCCCTTAAAAAGTGGGAGGCATATATACAAACTGTTGTAATTCCTACACCGTTCACCTGATTTGGATGTAAATACCCTCAAATTAAAGCTGAAAGTTTGCAGTTAAAGCACATCTTGTTTGTTTCATTTCAAATCCATTGTGGTAGTGTATAGAGCCAAAACTATTAGAATTGTGTCGATGTCCCAATATTTATGGACCTGACTGTAGTGTGAACAAATCCAGAGGAGAGTATTTTGGAGTTGGACACATCTGCTAACAGCCCTTAAAAGGGACAAGTGCATATGACCTATTGTCCATAGGTCAAAGTGAGAGGTGAGCTTCTAGTGATGGCGGGGTGCGTGACACATGATGTGTCCACTGCACGTAGGAATTGAGTGATCAAGTACTTGAAGCTTATGTGGAAAAAATGATAGGTGGACTTTCTTCACAGTATTTGTTCCTGTATTGGCACTACATTCTTGTTTTTTTTTGTATATTCATTTATCATTCATTATTTTTCATTAATTTTGCACATTTTGCTTTTTGTATATTTAAGTGGGTGGTACACTTATAGACTCTGGCAGCAATACGATTTACATTTATTGATTCTATTTGGGGCTTTGCGATATAGGAACATGGGCTTAAAATGTAGTGTCAGGCCTAGTTCACCATCTTCCAAAAGAATAGGCCAGTCATTTTTTTGTGACCTTTTTCATACATCTGTATTTATAATGAAACTGAGTAATGAACTGTATGCCCTTGGAAGTTTCCTTTTTTGTTTTCTCAGCAGGGGTGGGTGACATCTGAGGTCATCAGGGGTGCCGCGGCATCCTGCTTGAGAAAGGCTGTTCAAGCTTCCTCTCCTCCTATCAGCATGTTTCTTGTTAGTACATGAGTTCTCCTTCTCCCAGTTTGAACCCTGCTGTACATGGGATAGATAGCAAGAGACTGATGCCAAGTCTTATTCAAGCACTAACACTGCTTTAAAAAAAAAAAATAATGATACATCAATGAATACAAAGCTACATTAAGTTGTGGTGTTTATAACTGAGTTCACCAGCTTAATTAAAGTTCAGCTTAAGCCTTGGTTCACACAATGAATTGCCTATGAACTGTACAGGATTCGCACCACATTCTTGTGCAATTCACATGCGATTCAGTGTGGTGTGATTTGAGCTCGTTCCTTTTGAATTGGCTCAGATTGCACCACATCGCACCAAAGTAGTGCATGCACTACTTTTGAAAACACATTGCAACCAGATTGCATGATACTAGAACTAGAACCATGCCACGGGGGGAAGAAATTATGAAAGGGCCCTCCCTAACCCCTGGCCAGTGCCCTTCCCTCTTCCCACTGATCCTGGGGCCCTTTACTCCAGACGCGGGTCCCTTTATTATGGTCCCACCGAATAAACGAATAGTTGTGTACCGAGCCTCCCATTCATTCAGAAACGGAAGTATAGTAAAAACAGTTTACTATGCCTCAGTTATGAATGAACCAATTGGTACCAATCACTGACTCTGTCCATTCAGAAAAGGAAGGAGCCGGTAAATGACAAATTTACCGACCCCTTCCCATCTCTCCATAATGACACATCTTCTACAGCAGCTGGCAGGAGAGAGGAGGGGGGAAGACAGCAGCTCTGTGGAGGGGGGGGGGGGGCAGGGAAGCACACAGGAACCCTGGGAACAGCAAAAGACAAGTAAACTGGATAGGAGGGGTGGCGGGGGCAGCATATAGAGGAACCAATCTCCTCCATTAGGAGGTAAAAGGAGGAGATTGGTCCCTCTAAATGCCGTGCCCACCATCCCTCCTATCCAGGAGTACAAGGGAGGCACATGGGCCCCCTGGGGCATGGGGCCCAGTTGCAATTGCAACCCCTATCGTTACGCCCCTGGGGAAAAGAGTTCTAGTGTGAACTGAGGCTTCATCACTATGCGGCTCAGCATCACAGGCAACATTTAAGCCAAAAATGAGCTAACATCCTATTCAGATCATTACAAACATTTTGGCATGCTAATTAGATAGTCGTTAAGGGGTATTAAAGCAGAACTAAACCATCCTATCTTCCACTGATAGAGCCAACGTATCCTTTATTTAGATTTGCAGTTGCCATGTTGTTGCACATGTGATTGGGTATGACACTAGTCATTTGGGGGTTTGAAAGATTGGTTAAAGTAGAACTACATTGTAAATAAAAAAATAAGCGTACTTGCATACATAGTCTTTAAAATTGTGTGTGTCGGGATGACAGGACTCCTATGCATGTGCAGGAGTTGTGTCATCATGTCCAGGGCAATCAAGCCACCTAAAACTCGCACCTGGAAGAAGACGCTGGCACCAGTGAGGGACCTTGTGGGCATTGGACTGTTGGGGCAGAGATAAGTACTGTGGACCTTAGTTTTGCTTGAAGATCTGACATAAGCACACTGGCAACTGTGACAGTTATCACTAGAGGCATGCCTTAAATGTAGCATGCATTTCACATGTAAATGAAATCACTGCCAGAAAACAATATTCATATGTTTGATTAACTACTTCCAGACCGCCTACTGCACATTTACTGTTTCAGGGCGGCCCGGCTGCGCGAAACAAACAAGGTACCTGTATGTTGTCTCTTCTTCCGGGTCTGGGGCGCGCACGTGTGCCGTCGGCGACCCACTCCTGCTGTGATTGGACACAGCGGGAGCCAATCAGCAGGACGTGATATCCACCGAGACCCGCTGATCGTTGACAGGAGAGGCAGAACGGCGGTCTACCTATGTAAACAAGGAAAACTGCCATTCTGTCAGAGAGGAAAATGGAGATCTTGTGTTTCTGAATAAGCAGAAACACATATCTCTGTTTTCCTCCAGTTAAGCCATCCCCCGCACAGTTATAAACCACTCCCTAGGAGCACACTTAACCCTTTGATCACCCCTGATGTTAACCCCTTCCCTGCCAGTGTCATTAGTACAGTGACAGTGTATTTTTTTAGCACTGATCACTGTATTAGTGTCACTGGTCCCCAAAAAGTGTCACTTAGTGTTTTTTCCGCCACAATGTCACAGTCCCACTAAAAATCGCTGATCGTTTACTACTAAGTATAGGGATAAAAATGAAAATGACATAAAAATATCCCATAGTTTGTAGACGCGATAACTTTTGCGCAAACCAATCAATATACGATTAATGGGATTTTTTAAACAAAAAGATGTAGCAGAATACATATTTGCCTAAATTTATGAAGAAATTCGATTTTTAACAGTTTTTATTAGATATATTTTAAAGCAGAAAAGTAGAAAATATTGTTTTTTCAAAATTGTCTGTCTTTTTTTGGTTTAAAGCGCAAAAAAAACAAAACAAAACACAGAGGTGATCAAATACCACCAAAAGACAGCTCTATTTGTGGGAAAAAAAAGGACATAAATTGTGTTTGAGTACAGCATTGCTTGAATGCGCTATTAGAGCAACGCAGTGCCATATTGTAAAAAATAACCAGGGGTGAAACCTTCCGGGGCCGAAGTGATTAAAGAGTTAATAACATTTATTGAACATTTCTGACTTGAGCTTTCCTTTGGTTAACAATTAAATCAGTGGGTGTAGTGCCACTTTAAGAACAATTAGAACAGCGCATCTTACTATCCAGGCAAGGGAAATAAAGATGATAAATATTCTGGACCACCTACCTTACCTTTTAGCATTAAAAACGTTCAGAAAACGGAAATAAGAACCTTAATATGTGTAGCTAGCAGAAGCACACTTTAAATTAAAGAGGGAAACATTTTTTTTTTCCCACCATCAGGAGTATGCTAATATTCTTAATGTCTCGGGATGCTTTGTAAAGTCTCTTGTTGAAGTCGAGAATTCTTTTATCTATTAAATTACATTTTGGGAAAAATTGAATTGAAAAGATATTTGTAGGAGTATTTAAAGTAGGGCATCAATCAGTTGCACAAAAAATGAGAAAATGTTAATACAATAGTTTATAAAAGGATAACTGCCAGCTTAATTTTGTGTGAACAAAGAGACCTGCATAAAAGCTGCATTATTCTGAAACCACACTGAGCGGTTCAGTAAATAAACTGTATACATGTAATGAGGAATGCTTAATAAATAGAATACTGTATATTCTCTATTCCAGTATCTATAGCTTTGCACTAGGGAATTACCCAGCGGGGAGACAACCACTGTATTTCAGCTATAGTAGAACTGTCTGTACAGCATTAAGTATAGTATATGTTTAATTAAAAAGCTGAATAAATAGTGCTGATTGTTAAATGAAACAAGTCACAAACCTGAGAAATTTCAACTAAAAGCCCCAATACATGGCCAAGTGAGAGAAAATCAAGAGATTATGCCAACAGCTAACAGTGTGGATAGATGAATCTCCACTACCATCCACGCCTGCCTGAAGACAATGGTGCCGATAATATGCAGTTACTGTTCACCTGATAAGTTTCCAACCTGTTGAGTCAATTTTTGTTGAGCCAGGTGGTAATTCCAGGGCCACCTATTGCTTGATTTATTGCAAATTCAGAAGGAATCGGCTGAAATTTTAGCTGTCTACGGGAGCCTCTAAACTCAATTTATATAAAAGTTGAGGTCCCTTTCAATTAAAACTGAATGCAAAAATATTTATAGCTATAGACAGCCAAAGTTATATGCAACTCTAGACCTTTCCTGCAAAAGCTGTTTGTTTCCACCTCCTAAGCCTCCTTATTGGTCAGAAATACCACTTAATACATTAAAAGATCAGTAATGAGGCTTTGGGGGTAGAAGGTGAACAGCCAAGCTTATACAGTGCCTTGAAAAAGTATTCATACCCCTTGAGATTTTCCACATTTTGTCATGTTACAACCAAAAACGTAAATGTATTTTATTGGGATTTTATGTGATAGACCAACACAAAGTGGCACATAGTTGTGAAGTGGAAGGAAAATGATAAATGGTTTTCCAAATTTTTTACAAATAAATATGTGAAAAATACCCCCCCCCCCCCCAGTCAATACTTTGTAGAACCACCTTTCGCTGCAAGTACAGCTCCATGTCTTTTTGGGGATGTCTCTACCAGCTTTGCACATCTAGAGAGTGACATTTTTGCCCATTCTTCTTTATAAAATAGCCCAAGCTCTATCAGATTGGATGGACAGTGTCTGTGAACAGCAATTTTCAAGTCTTGCCACAGATTCTCAATTAGATTTAGGTCTGGACTTTGACTGGGCCATTCTAACACATGAATATGCTTTGATCTAAACCATTCCATTGTAGCCCTGGCTGTATGTTTAGGGTCGTTGTCCTGCTGGAAGGTGAACCTCCGTCCCAGTCTCTAGTGTTTTGCAGACTCTAACAGGTTTTCTTCTAAGATTGGCCTGTATTTGGCTCCATCAACTCTGACCAGCTTCCATGTCCCTGCTGAAGAAAAGCATCCCCACAGCATGATGATGCCACCACCACGTTTCACGATGGGGATGTTGTGTTCAGGGTGATGTGCAGTGTTAGTTTTCCACCATTCATCTCGTTTTGCTTGTAGGCCAAAAGTTCAATTTTGGTCTCATCTGACCAGAGCACCTTCTTCCACATGTTTGCTGTGTCTCGCACGCGGCTTCTCGCAAACTGCAATTGGGACTTCTTATGGCTTTCTTTCAACAATGGCTTTCTTCTTGCCACTCTTCCATAAAGGCCAGATTTGTGGAGTGCTGGGGACAGATTCTCTCACCTGTGCTGTGGATCTCTGCAGCTCATCCAGAGTTTCCATGGGCCTTTTGGCTGCTTCTTTGATGAATGCTCTCCTTGCGTGGACTGTCAGTTTAGGTGGACAGCCATGTCTTGGTAAGTTTGCAGTTGTGCCATACTATTTCCATTTTCGGATGATGGATTGAACAGTGCTCCATGAGATGTTCACTTTATCCCTGACCTGTCTGGTCTGTTCTTTGGCCTTCATGAGGCTGTTTGTTTACTAAGGTTCACTAACAAACCTCCAGGGCTTCACAGAACAGATGTATTTATACTGAGATTAAATTATACACAGGTGGACTCTATTTACTAATTAGGCGACTTCTGAAGGCAATTGGTTCCACTAGATTTTAGTTAGGGGTATCAGAGTAAATGTGGCTGAATACAAATGCTCACCACACTTTTCAGATATTACTACACAACAAAATTTTTGCTTCTTTAACACGGTTGGGTGATTTTTGGCTGCTGATCACGAAAAGCACATCCAAATTTGCCCATCACATACTGTTTCATTGAAATCTTCAGTTTTGTCATTTTTTTTGTGTCCAAAAATGTTAGTTTCTGTAAGAGACCTATGAACAATGTTTTCTGCAGTCTGGGCATGTTCAGGCCAGGTGGGAAGCTGTTCTGTGGAAGTATGCAGCCCGGGAATGCTTGGGCAAGCCTGGAGCCAGCTTGACACTGTCTCAGCAGGCTATAAAAGTGGCTTGCATACACAAATGCTGCTCATTGGATAATATAGAATTTATAGTGTGTATGTATTGCTTTAGAATACAGCATGGCCTCAGTAGCACTGCAAGTAAGTTAGATGTTATAGGCGATTTGTGTCGGTCGATACGTCTCGTCAATGACGAGCGTATATGCTTGTTGATCAGAGATGCTCAATGGCTGCTCTTGTGAAGAAAGCATATCATTTGTACTTCGGCTGTAAAATTGGTGATCAAGACAAGGAATGGACGCCTCACATTTGTTGTGCGACATGTGCTGTCTGTCTGAGAGCTTGGCTCAGAGGCACTCAAAAGACAATGCCTTTTGCTGTCCCGATGATATGGCAAGAACAGAAAGACCATGTGATGGACGGTTACTACTGTTTGACTAATGTGTCTGGTTTCTCTGCCAAAAACAAGAAGTCAATTGAATACCCTAATCTTCCTTCAGCAATGAGACCCATGCCGCATGATGACAGTCATCCAATTCCGAAAACCACCAGAGGAATGGACCTTAGGCAAACTTCTCAAAGCATGCAAAACAATGAAGTGCAACATGTCACTTGAGATTAATTTCTTCCACTCACACTTGGACTTCTTCCTTGCAAATCTCGGTGCTGTCAGTGACGAACACGGTGAAAGGTTTCACCAGGACATTGCTACAATGGAAAATGATAACAGGGCAACTGGAATCCGTGAATGATTGCTGACTACTGTTGGACGCTGTAACATGATGCACTGGACATTGAATACAAATGAAAATCAGCAGCAAAACACCTGTAATTATGGTGAACTTAATAGCCTATTACAAACATAAACATGATTAATTACGTTAATGCCGGTAAACAGTTAACTGTCTATTTCTCAGTGTTCCTACGTAATGTAGCACAACCAAAACTATATTTGTGTATACCCACCAGCTACCTGTCACAATCAGCAAAAACTTTTCTGGAAGCAAACATTTTTCTCAAAAATTGTTGTGCAGTGTATTTAATTGTAAGAAATTTTGAAAACCATGTATCATTTTCCTTCCACCTCACTATTATTTGCCACTTTGTGTTGGCCTATCACTTAAAATACCAATAAAATATGTTTATGTTTTTGGTTGTAACATGACAAAATGTGGAAAATTTAAAGGGGTATGAATACTTTTTCAAGGCACTGTATCTTACAAGTCATTTTAGCTCCCTATGTCTTTGGATCTACTAATAATTTTGTCACTTGTGACTATGTATTTTTGATCTTATATTTAGCCTGAAATGTCTGAGTTTATTAAAGCATTACTTATGGCAGTAAACATTAGCAGCCAAGCAAAATCCATCATATACTGTATGATAACACTAGAGGCAATTCCGAATCGGATATATTTGTACATTATCGCTTGAGAATTAGAACTATTATTATTAAATAAATGCAAAAAAAGGAGAGGGTTTGGGACTTTAAATGAGGTAGGTCTAGCATTGCTAAAAGATGAGTCAAATGTAAAAAGATGTTTTATTTGATACATAAAAAACATGACATAGTAAACGAGTACATGCATGGTAAAACAAGCATATCAAGTAAATATTAATAACCAGATATTCATTAAAACAATCATAGCAACTTTGAGATCACATACTGAGTTATAAGGCAGTTGTCCATCATATAGGATCGCTTGAAAAACAACACGGTAACTTGGGAGTGGATGAAATAAAACCCATATAAAAAGAAATTGGTGCATCAAAAAACACATCATCAGGGGTGAGTGCACCAATATCTATAAAAAAACATA
This sequence comes from Glandirana rugosa, assembly GCA_018402905.1. Taxonomy (NCBI): domain Eukaryota; kingdom Metazoa; phylum Chordata; class Amphibia; order Anura; family Ranidae; genus Glandirana; species Glandirana rugosa. The sequence continues at coordinate 420,224 of BLSH010255450.1, forward strand.
AATAAAAATGATATGGTCCAATGTTACACCCAAACATGAGGGAGACTATGTATAGTATCTCACAAAAGTGAATACACCCCTCATATTTGTGTAAATATTTTATTATATCTTTTCATGTGACAACACTGAAGAAATGACACTTTGCTACAATGAAAGTAGTGAGTGAACAGCTTGTATAACAGTGTAAATTTGCTGTCCCCTCAAAATAACTCAACACACAGCCATTAATGTCTAAACCGCTGGCAACAAAAGTGAGTACACCCCTAAGTGAAAATGTCCAAATTGGGCCCAATTAGCCATTTTCCCTCCTCGTTACACTCGTTAGTGTTACAAGGTCTCAGGTGTGAATGGGGAACAGGTGTGTAAATTTGGTGTTATCGCTCTCACTCTCTCATACTGGTCACTGGAAGTTCAACATGGCACCTCATGGCAAATTACTCTTTGAGAATCTGAAAAAAAGGATTGTTGCTCTATATAAAGATGGCCTAGGTTATAAGAAGATTGCCAAGACCCTGAAACTGAGCTGCAGCATAGTGGCCAAGACCATACAGTGGTATGTCAGGACAGGTTTCATTCAGAACAGGTCTTGATGGTCAACCAAAGAAGATGAGTGCATGTGCTCAGCGTCATATCCAGAGGTTGTCTTTGGGAAATAGATGTATGAGTGCTGCCAGCATTGCTGCAGAGGTTGAAGGGGTTGGGGGTCAGCCTCTCAGTGCTCAGACCATACGCTGCACACTGCATCAAAACGGTCTGCATGGCTATCGTCCCAGAAGGAAGCCTCTTCTAAAGATGATGCACAAGAAAACCCAAAAACAGTTTGTTGAAGACAAGCAGACTAAGGACATAAATTACTGGAACCATATCCTGTGGTCTGATGAGACCAAGACAAACTTATTTGGTTCCGATGGTTTCAAGCATGGGTGGTGGCAACCAGGTGAGGAATACAAAGACAAGTGTGTCTTGCCTACAGTCAAGCATGGTGGTGGGAGTGTCATGGTCTGGGGCTGCATGAATGCTGCTGGCACTGGGGAGCTACAGTTCATTGAGGGAACCATGAATGCCAACATGTACTGTGACATACTGAAGCAGATCATGATCCCCTCCCTTCGGAGACTGGGCCACAGGGCAGTATTCCAACATGGTAAGGACCCCAAACACACCTCCAAGACAACCACTGCCTTGCTAAAGAAGCTGAGGGTAAAGGTGATGGACTGGCCAAGCATGTCTCCAGACTTAAACCCTATTGAGCATCTGTGGGGCAACCTCAAACGGAAGGTGGAGGAGCACAAGATCTCTAACATCCACCATCTCCGTGATGTCGTCATGGAGAAGTGGAAGAGGACTCCAGTGGCAACCAGTGAAGCTCTGGTGAACTCCATGCCCAAGAGGGTTAAGGCTGTGCTGGAAAATAATGGTGGCCACGCAATATTGAAACTTTGGGCCCAATTAGGACATTTTCACTAAGGGGTGTACTCACTTTTGTTGCCCAGCGGTTTAGACATGAATGGCTGTGTGTTGAGTTATTTTGAGGGGACTGCAAATTTACACTGTTATACAAGCTGTACACTCACTACTTTACATTGTAGCAAAGTGTAATTTCTTCAGTGTTGTCACATGAAAAGATATAATAAAATATTTATACAAATGTGAGGGGTGGACTCACTTTTGTGAGATACTGTATGTAAATGAAGGGAGAAATTAACTCATTCCGCTGAGTACTTACATGTCAACTAAGTCTAAACCATGTGAACATGAAAACTGGTGTCTGCTTACAATCCTGAGGAAGGGGCCTGCAGGAAAACCGGACTCACATCATGATCCCCAGAGGAAAAGATCTGTCTTCAATCAGACACTGAAAAGTATAGGCAGAAAGCCCAGCCAGGTGATTACATAAAGCTGTGACAGAGAAACCTGATCCGCAGATCTGTGCAGTATGCTGCCGGAGGTGCTCCAAGAGAGCTAGCAGACAGAACTGAGGATCCTTATGTGCTCAGCAAAACCACATGGGCTACTCCCAGCATCACACTGGCACTGCAAAAAAGGGGAGGCCATAGCCTCCCACAATAGTGAAATGCATCTCCCCATGTGTTGGCCGTGATAGAAATCCTACTCAGGGCCAGCAACAGGACGCCAGAAAGGGCGCCGTGTACATGGCGTGGGAAGGTGTGGTGTTGAAGTGCAGTGGGAGTGGCTCACACAGTCCTTCGCTTCAACCAAAGGTGGATGGGAGGGGAGAGGGAGGGTGCCCAATGCACCTCGCAGCTCACGGGTAATGAACATTGACCAGCCCACCAGAAGGGATCACAGAGGATCGGACAGACTTGACCACTAAGGATGGGCTCGGGCGTGTTCGCAAGTGCACGTGCCCTAGCCCGCTGGGAAGTGAACCCTGCACTGTGCTAATCAGAGGTAATGAGACATTCCCGGATCACTGCAGCCACGCATCGGAGAATGTCTCACTCACTCAGTATTAGCATGGGTCTTAATGAAAGGCAGATGAAAGACAAAAAAGTTTGCCTTGGACTGCATTAGAAAGAAATATAAGGTTTATTTATAAAAAAAAATTAAATAAATACATTTTATTTCAAATAAAATATATAAATAAACCTTTATATAAGGTTTAAAATGGCTAATTGGGCCCAATTTGGACATTTTCACTTAGGGGTGTACTCACTTTTGTTACCAGTTTAGACATTAATGGCTGTGTGTTGAGTTATTTTGAGGGGACAGCAAATTTACACTGTTATACAAGCTGTACACGCTACTTTACATTGTAGCAAAGTGTCATTTCTTCAGTGTTGTCACATGAAAAGATAGAATAAAATATTTACAAAATGTGAGGGATGTACTCACTTTTGTGAGATACTATATATACAGTATATACATATACAGTATACACAAAGTGGGTATAGAAAAGAATAACTAAAGAAAGATTAC
>BLSH010255450.1:423173-444514 GCA_018402905.1 Glandirana rugosa
GATATACATATATACCTATTTTGTTTTTGGCGCAGACAGAAGTAAAGTCCGACGTTTCGTTGGTTTACCGTAATCAAATTCCCCCCCCCAATAAGAAAAGATATGGGTGACACACATATAACACATACATATATGACAAGTGGGTATAGAAAAGAATAACCCCCCCCCTTAAACTAATGCCATTTGGTTGCTTTGCAGCCTGAAATGAAGACAGACGCGGTTTTTGTTTTATCCATATATACATATAGTAAGGGCCTGGCTGGAAGCATTGTTGCTGGCAGGTAGCCCAACTTCATCATTAGTCCCATCTGTCCACATGCCTTTATATACATGAGCTGGCTGGTGTTCAGTGCTCTCTCTCTGCTGCGAGAGCCTGCTGCTGGGTGAAAGGGCTGACTGCTGATTTAATACCTCAAAAAGGTACATGTTGCCTGTTTGTTTTTATTTTCTATTTCAGTTTACTTAGTGACTCTAAAAAGGAAATGATTTGTTTGTTTTATCCTATGAACTTGTCCTCCTGCTCTGTTCAATTTGTATTGTTCCTGGGTGTCCCTGCCTTGTGCGTGGTATACTGCTGCCAATATAAAGTAGTGACAGTACAGTTACAACACAATTCAATATAAAAGGACCAGGAGGGCCCTGCTTGTGTGAGAGCTTACAATCAAAAAGGGAGGGCAAGTGAACACAAAAATGAATAACTGTGAGGGATTTGCAGATGGAGAAAAGAGAAATACATTTTTAAACACCTCAATACCGCAGTGTACATATATACAGTCTCGTATTGAGGTGGCCAGGGGAGGGCTGGCCCAGGGGGTAGGGTGGCAATTGCCCCCCAGGCCACCCTAACTTACATTTAAAATGGCCGATGGCTGCTGCCCGCTCACACTTTTTTTTCTTGTGGAGGAAGGAAATAGGGCCCAGGGGCGCAGCCACCAACCAACTGCAGGCAAAGGGGGGGCGCCCAGGGCCGGCCCTATCATGGATCCCGCTAGGCCCATTGGGTGGGCTTGGATGGTGAGCTGATTCGGTGGTTCAATGGGGCACTTGACTGGACTTGCCCCCCAGGCCTACGGCTGCCAGCCCTCCCCTGGAGGTGGCTATATGGATATCATGGTTTCAGCTACAATCATGGTCCCAGAACCATTTTCTTCAGCCAATGGTTCTATATCATGTAAAAGTGATCCAATCAGCTATACAGCTGATGGATCATTTTTACAGGTCGCCAATGATGTCAAAAACAGGAAGCAATGAGGATTTAGTCACTTCTGGTTTTGGTTTGTTTGTTGACAAGCCATTAGTGACTTGTACAGCATCTGATCAAATCAATCGTAACACTTTCATTCAACAAACCTAACACTGTCCTTCCAGGGGCCTTCGCTTCAGGCACAAGCCCTTCAACTAAAATATTAACAGATCTAACCTGGGATATTTTCTCAGAGAAAAGGTGTAGGTAATGAAAATACAAAACACCATTGCGCTACCAAATCAATATATACTGTAAGTATGTAGAGGTGAACTCAGTGAAGAAAGTAGTGACAAAAGAAGCTGCTGACACTACAACTTTCCCAAAATGCATAAATAATAATAAACTCAAAGTGCAGCTCTATATGGAATGAATAAATCATAAACAGGAAACGGGTAGATAAGGAATCATCCCAGTCAACCGATACAGTGAATACACCTAACCCAATTAATGAATTAGTCAAACAAATCAGTGTAATGTGAAACAAAGGAATTGAACAATAAAAAATGTTGGCATCAATAAATGAGTCCGTAACCGTGAATGTTATCAAAAGTTCATATGTAGTCCTTCACCATATAGAACACAGATGCAGTGACTTGTATTTCCAATAAGCTGTGATACACCAGCATGCACAGTGCACCTTCACCTTAAATAGATGGATACTCTTACCAGAAGTAAGAAGTGTATGCGCATAGATATTGATTATTCAGAGCAAACCGATGGACGTCAACATCAGCACACCTTCGAGAACATCTCTAAATCGGGCAACCTTCGGAACTGCGAGCTCTACCACAGAGTCTCCCGGAATGGATGGAACCACCAGCCAAAATCACAACGTGCCTAGGCGCTCAGCAGCTCTCAGTCATGTCTGTCCTCAGTGCGGAGCGATCCGTACTCCTTTCTTCTGAATCACTTCTTGTCTCCCCTACCCTACCCACCACCCAGCCCTGAATCTACCTACCAAGATACTGATCCACTAGCATATCTTTATTTAAACCTTTAAATGCAAATATTTATATTATTATTATAATTATATAGGATTTACAGTATAGAGCAGCAACAGCTTGGGCAGCACTTTACAACATGATAGCAGGCAGTACAGTTACAATACAATAAAACTCAGAAGAAATCAGAGCATATGCTTAATGATGTCATATCTTAGAACGTAGACTCAACCTCTCACAAACCTAATTATATGATAAAAAGACCCATTAGCAGAGGTTACCTTTGGTAAAAATTGCATTTGCATGAGATCAGTTGATCCAGAAATAAAGGCATCGGTATTTATACAAATATTAACAATTAACAGATATTAACAATCTGTATTTCTATATCAATCTTGATGTTTCCTGTTAAGGCTTATCTCCACCCCTCCCACCTCTTTAGTACTCCCATCGGCCCTTTAAACCTGGATAACTTCCCTGACCAATAGGGAGGCTTAGGAGGTGGGGGGATAGGATATAGATTGGCTTTTACAAGACAAGCTGGGTTTTGCATTTAACTTCATCTGTTAATATCGGTAAATATACAGATTTTTCTGTTAATGTGTTCCTAATTCAAGTTAACCTCTGCTTATGCAAATTTATTTAATATGCTCGCCTTTCATCCTTTAGAGAGGTTTTACACTAGTTAGGTATCATTTTGTAAACAGAAGCAGGTCACAAAATGACTTTATTGAATACATGCAATTCCTGAAATGCAGAAAGGTAATAGATCTAAACACTTTTTAATAAATAAAGTAAATCTGATGTGGTGTGTGACTAGTTGATCATGCATAGACTCAGCTCGCTATGCTATAATATATGTGTTATGTTCTATAATGATTGTTATTTTCAGCCAGGTAACCGTTATTTTCATTTCTGATTGCTAAAAATAACAGTCGGTATGTTAAATTACAATCATTATAGCTTGGCCAGCTGAGTTCCTTCAGCTGGGAGGCTGACCACATTTCTCAATATACAGAGGGAATGTAAAAATGTGAAGATTGCATCTAAAATTCACCTTTAGGTAATCATTGCTATAATTCAAAAAGTGTACTAACTTAAAGTTCTTTTTAACGACCAACTTTGCGTAAAATAAAATACATAAAAAAATAGCCCCCCAGCAGGGGTTTAAAACAAAAAACAGATCTGGTTGCAATAACCACCTTCTCTCTGGTGTTGTACGCTGCAGTAATTACTTACTGCCACTAGATATCCTCAGTCTTCTGGGTAAAATGACGGAAGACTTCCTATGAGTGCAGAGTGTCAGGGACCCTCCCCCTGAAGGGGTCTGACTATGACATCCTGCATCCACATGCAATCTTTATGTAAGTGCCGCTCTCTGCATCGTTAAGGCCCACTGGAGAGTATCCCAGGAGGAAGTGAATCCTGTGCTTCATGGGACCAGTCTAAAGACACCTAGAAATGGTAAGGGGAAAAAAAATACTTCTGAGGTTCCAATACCTCTGGGAATGAGGGGGGGTTACTGGGGCAAGGAAGACCAGAGCTTTGAAGTGTATGTAAATGTAATATATGACAGGGAATGGTCCATTATAACTATATCTCAAAGCATTTTGTTGTTTTACATTTCAGTTGTATCAATGTTATGTGTTGATTCTTCCAGTTATTGCCCAAAAAAAAGTTTTTTTTTTTCCTTTTGAAGGTAACAACGTTCTGCACTTCCTCCAGCATGGGTTGTCACCCTTGGCACTGTTCACTGTAGGACTGTAGCTCTACAAGCCAACACAGAAAACACCATCATGTACCAGTGTAAAGCCTACCTATGAGTACCCTCTTCCCTGCCCGGAAGGGCTTGAGGGACAGTGGCTCAGGGAGGGAGAGACGTTAGGGGACGAAATGAACTGCTGGTGAATCTCTTCTTCTACAACCCTTGTCCACAGAAAAATAAAGAGTGAGAGAGGGGTCACTTGACCGTCTCATAATAGCTACATATTAGCACTGTTCTATAAACTTATAACACAGTCCTTCCTTGTTATTAATTGACTTGCCATCTGCTTTAAATCTTACAAAATCCATATATTTCAATTGCATTAACGTGTTGCTAATTCCAGGAGCCTGCATTCACTATATCTGGTCTCCCACAGTTATGTTGTCCTTAAGAGTGATCCTTTCACAGAGTATCAGCAAGCATTGAAAAACTTGGTCAAAAAGGCCTTTGATGATGGCGTGCTGGACAAGAAGGAAAAATCGTTCCTACTACCCAAAGTGACCAGCACGCCTTATTTCTATCACCTTCCCAAAATACACAAGTCCCTCTCTTCTCCACCAGGACGTCCCATCGTGGCCAGTACCAACAGCCTTACCAGCGGCCTTTCCCAATATATTGACTATTTTCTTCAACCTATAGTCATCAACCTCCCGGCATACGTTAAGTGACTCAGCCCACATTATAGATACACTGTCCCCATACCATTGGGAAGATGATTATCTATGGGCATCCTTAGACGTCTGCTCATTGTACACATCCATACCCCACCATATAGGGCTCCAAGCCCTACAACATTTCCTGTTCAAAAACCAAAGCATTCACCCAAAGCAAGCCCAGTTCCTCATAGAAGCTACAGAATTCTGTCTGAAACACAACTACTTTTCGTTCACTGACCAATTCTATCTCCAAATCAAAGGCACAGCTATGGGGGCTAACTTTGCCCCCTGTTATGCCAACATTACGATGGGGTATTGGGAAGAGCAAGCTATATGGCACCAGAATCCTTACACCAAGCATATCGCCTATTATGGTCGATATATAGACGATATAATTATCATCTGGTAGGGTACGGAAGAACAGTTCCTGTCTTTTGCCTCATACTGTAATAACAACACCCTGGACCTCCAATTCACACATGTCCTTGACCCTCTCAAACTAATATTCTTGGATCTCCAGCTCACTCATGAGCAAGATAGGATAGTCTTCCAGAACCACTGTAAGCTAACAAGTGGCAACCCATATCTGCACTTTACAAGCTGCCATCATCCATCCTGGAAAAGAAACATACCCAGTGGCCAATTTCATTGGTTGAGGAGAAATTGCACCAAGGATGATGATTATATGGAACAGGGCCAAATCCTTGTCAAGAAATTTCAAGAAAAAGGTTTTCCTGAATCTCTGCTCAAAGAAGCATTACAGACATATAAAACCCTACCCAACAAGAATTCTGGCGGACCCCTTTCTGAGAATTTCAATCGAGTAAGATTCATTACCACTTATAATACATCATCCATAAACATTGGAGCCTCCTCAAACTAGATCCACTGTTGGCTGAGCTGATACCCGATGTCCTGCAAGTCACTTTCAAGAGAGCTAGAACTACCAAAAACCACATTGCCCCCAGTAAATTGAAATCACGTAAAAAAACACACACTTCTGACATACGCACATATTTTGACAATCGAGTCAGAATATTCCAATGTCGGAAAAGAAGATGTCTAGCATGCCAATCTATCAATCATGGCACCACAAATTTTACTGATCAAGAAAGTCACATATATTATATAAAACAATTTATCACTTGCTCAACTCAATTTGTAGTCTATGTTTTACGATGCCCCTGCAAATTGCTCTATGTCGGACGCACAATACGCACCCTACGCAAAAGAGTAGGGGAACACAGGAACTTCATCAAAGGTGGATGTGACAAGTTCAGTGTCCCACGACAGTTTTTGCAATATCATAACAAAGACTTCACAAAGTTGGAAGTACTAGCCATTGAGTACATATCCGATCCCAAACTATCTGCCAATGAGAAATTCGCCCTACTATGCAAAAACGAAGCATATTGAATCTTCCGCCTTAATACTCTGGTTCCCAATAGGATGAATGAGGAAATGGAAACAAACCATTTGATATAGATAAGAAGTCGATCTAGTTACTTTATGTTCTGGTCCCTCAACAACATCTGAGTCTGTTAAGATGTCAGCAAAGTCACATTATGTCCAGTGACACAGCAATACTCAAGATTCTAAGTACATAGCTCACTACCCTATGCTCAGCAGCTCTATCTATACATCTACCAGAGTGCTCCTTAGTGGTATGGGTATAGGGAGACACGAGCGAGTACTATCCACCTCATATACTCTGGGTAAAATCCCATGATTACTGCCCTATACATGCAGTCACATCCTTCCTCCTCTGATAGTATACTTTAACTGGCTTCCAACTCTGTCCAGTTTCCTATATAAGAGTGACGTTAGATCTGTAGGCACACGCATGCATACACTTGCACATCTTCTACACAGGTGTACACCCTCCCCTCCAGACTATACATTATAGAGTGTATGTTTATAATTAGCGGTCTATGTAATTGTGATCTACACTCCGGTCCTATAAGTTGTTCCCTCTTCCCTGTGGACCTAAGTAATCATCTGTCAACCCCTAGACGCATGCATTGTGCACATATATGTAATAATAGATATTTGTTTATTTATTTTTTGCACTTATTCATATATAGGTTTGTTTTTATATCACATTATGTGCGTATATATGTGTATGGGCGTATGTGTGTATGTATATATGTGTATACATATATGTATACATATCATTAGTCCCGTGTACATTGTACGCCGAACTGGCATCATTTATCCCCATTCAGCAACCATCATTGTAATGTGTTGCTCCTTGTTATTTATTTTCCACCAATTGCTTTACAGCTTGATCCTGCATTTGTTATATGTTATATGTGTTATTTTGTATATGTTTTTTTTTTTCCTATCTAGCAGTGATTTTTGCATGCAATCCCCAGCAGTGTGTAATTGTATTTCATTGTAATTGTATTTCCATATAAACAACCCAGGGGGAGCCAGAGGTATCCTTTAGGAACTTGTCCTTCCTCATATGTCATTTCCTCCCATCCCCCTGTTCACTTCCAGGTAATAATCCCTTTATAAGTTCCTAGTGGTCCGGTCCCGTCAGGTGACATGATTAAGCGGTGTCGCAAAGCATGTCGTCATGCTGACGGGACCACTATCCAGTACCTGCATTGCAGACACCAGGAGCGAACGTACCGGTGAGAGCTCTTGCTGCGGCCCCTCCCTGCCTTGGTCTCTGCATACTAGTGAGGCAGACGTCACCTCCATTGCACAGACCACACCATCTCCAGTGGCTCTGTGAGGACACTGTGGCTCCATCTCCTTCCGGATCACGCATCACTATAGCCCAGGGAAACCTCCAGTTCCACCAGGGAGTACTGTCAACCAGCCTGTATAGCAACGAGCATCCTGGCTCCTTCCAAAGCCTGCCATGGTTTTATATGTAAGTCTTCAATAAACTTTCTACTTTTTTTATAGTAAGCCAGGCTGGTCCTGTTTTTTACCAATTTCAACATAGACAATATTGCTGTTTTTTACTTTGGTGTTAAAAACTGACAGTGGGCAACACTGCACACAACCACCCTTGGGTTCGCATTTCCTTTTAGTAAATATAAACAAAATACCTTTTTTCATCAGCAGTTAGAGCAGTCTTGTGACTTCTATCAGTGTCTGGTTAAAGCTTGTAGGAGGAGTTTTCATTCTGCTCTGACTGTCCTATAAGGCTGCAGGACCCCTGACCCTCTGTCTGGACAGTGCTGATTGGCCCTGTGCTGATCACATGAACGCTCCCATGAAAAAAAAAAAACTCTTTAGCAAACTGAGTGTGTGCAGCTTGTCCCCTAGCCTCTGTTCTGTCACGAGATGGATAGAGGACTGTAAAAGAAGGGGATGATCAGAGAAGACAGGATCAAACAGCCTTTTAACACAATGCAGAACAATATCCCCTTAAGTACCACAGTGAGTATAACAGGCTGCTGCATATACAGACTGATTTTGCTGTTGTGGGTTTAGGAACACTTTAAGTGCTATAAAACTATCTAACTACCACTTCTGGGAGTGGCTGTAAAAAGAAAGCCTAGAGGGGCCTGATGTAGCTGAAACGTTGCACCTCTTATTACTATCTGTTATAATATCCCTGTATAATTGTTAATGAATTTTTAGGTTTTTGGTGAGGTTTTGTTTCCCACATTTCTTTAAAAAAAAGTTGAAGTCGCATCCTCTAAAAGTATGCTGCTTGATATTGCAGGCGATAAAACTTTGAATCAATTATAAGCAGGGAAGGAACACATCAGACTGCACTCCTGAGAGAGCATTAGTTTGCTATAGGAACGTTAATGGGAAGTGCACATCTGCGCCCATTGCTATTGAATAGGAATGAAAAAGTTGTTTCCATAGCGACAGGCCCATTGTACAGAACATATACTACTTGTGAGATACGAGGGCTTCCATTGTGGCAAATAATTTCTGTTGTTTAGCATATATCTAATATAATAAATATCTACATATCGAAATCAATAAATGGAATATATATATATTGCATCTTCTTTAATGGAAATGTGTATATTAGGGAGAAAAACATTCAGTACATCTCTGCAATTCAAGCACATTTTCCAATGTTTGCCTCTTAAGGCTGTTTCTGTCTCTTTCGAGTTCCTAACTTTCTGTTGGAGCTGTTCGTGTTATCAACATCTTAGGCTGGCCATACACTATACCATTTTCTTATTCAATTTCCTTTAGATTTACTTTCAACTATGTAGTGCAAGGGCCTGCCTGATTGCATACAAATTGAAAGGGTTTAGGTTTGAGCTCATATTATATGGTTTTGGTAAATCTAGGGATAAGTTGAACAAGAAAATTGTATGGTGTATGGCCAGCCTTACCTTGCCTAAGTCCTTTCCTACCACACTACAGAGGACTTTCCCCTTATGATATGGAAACGAGAACAAGGGAAAGTTGGGATTTCAGCACAGCAGAAGCTCTGTGTTGTCAGGTCAAACAGGAAGTTGGGAACACATTGGATTTTAGGTATATTAACAGGTATTTTCCTGTACCCGCTTTGTTTTTAAAGAAACAACATGGAGGAATGTGCATGTAGCGTAGAGATGTAATGAATATGTTTTTTATTTTGTTCAGACATACATTTGCTTTTTGTCCATGCACACAAACATTTTTAAGCCATTTGTAACCGGCTTTATATCACCAAAATCACAAAGTGGTTCATGGAAAGCCCCACCTTTACAGTTTCATAATTTGATGAAAACTGCTGGTGTTAGTTTGATCCTTGTTGGTATTTTTCCGATGAAAAATCTGTTTGACGTGATCAGATAATGCTATCATAAGATGGATGGCAAATCTCACAACTGGTGTCTCCAAGAGATATTACAGGCCACTGAGAAACTAAGGACAGATTTCACCCATAACTGAAACATGCCATCTTAGTGGATCAGCCCATTATTATGTACCTTTTTAATAATCCTGCATTTTGACATTACAGAATGTATAGAAACAAAAAAATGGGAACTTAGATTTTTAAGGCACCACATGGAACCTCTGTTAAAGTCTCAGTAAAAACGTATTTTTTCACAATTTTCATAAAAATGTAGCTACATATATACAATGTCCACAAAACAACCCAGGATATTTGTTTGCTTATGAATATTTACTACTTCAGTGATAGACAACCCCAATATGTTTAGCCTCCCCATCTGTCTCTGCACAGCTATCATATCATGAATTTTAATTATTCATAGACCTGTAATTTTATACAGTGCATCTGGAAAGTATTCACATCGCTTCACTTTTTCCCCATGTTGTTATGTTACAGCCTTATTCCAAAATTGATTAAATTCATTATTTTCCTCAAAATTCTGCAAACAAACCCAATAATGACAACGTGAAAGAAGTTTGTTCAAAATTTTTGCAAATTTATTTAAAAAAAAAACAAACAAAAAAAAATCATATGTACATTCACAGGCTTTGCTCAATACTTTGTTGAAGCACCTTTGGCACCAATTACAGCCTCAAGCCTTTTTGAGTATGATGCTACAAGCTTGGCACACCTACGTTTGGCCAGTTTCTCCCATTCTTCTCTGCAGAACCTCTCAAGCTCCATCAGGTTGGATAGGAAGCGTTGTTGGACAGTCATTTTCAGATCTCTCCAGATATGTTCAATTGGGTTAAATTCTGGGCTCTGGCTGGGCCACTCAAGGACATTCACAGAGTTGTCCCAGAGACACTCCTTTGTTATCTTAGCTGTGTGCTTAGGGTCGTTGTCCTGTTGGAAGATAATCTTTCACCCCAGTCTGTGGTCCAGAGCACTCTGGAGCAGGTTTTCATCAAGGTTGCCTCTGTACATTGCTGCATTCATCTTTCCCTTGATCCTGACTAGTCTTCCAGTTCCTGCTGCTGAAAAACATCCCCACAGCCTGATACTGCCACCACCATGCTTCACTGTAGGTATGGTATTGGCCAGGGGATGAGCGGTGCCTGGTTTCTTCCAGACATGACAATTTGAGAATTTTGTTTCTCTTGGTCTGAGAGTCCTTTAGGTGCCTTTTGGCAAACTCAAGACTGGCTGTCATGCATCTTTTACTGAGCAGTGGCTTCCGTCTGGTCACTCTACCATACAAGCCTGATTGGTGGAGTGCTGCAGAGATGGTTGTTGTTCTTCTGGAAGGTTCTCCTCTCTCAACAGAGAAATGCTGGAACTCTGTCAGAGTGAACAATCAGTTCTTGGACACCTCCCTGACTAAGGCCCTTCTACCCTGATCGCTCAGTTTGGCCGGGCAGCCCGCTCTAGGAAGAGTCCTGGTGGTTCCAAACTTCTTCCATTTATGGATGAGGGGGGCCACTGTGCTCATTGGGACCTTCGTTAAAGCTAGGCATATTATTAATAGAAAAAGAGAATATATCGCAAATCACACAAATGATCCAAAGAACATGGCGAACAACAACAACAAAAAAATAAAATACACAACATAAAATTAAAATTGGTGACATTACTAGTAGCAGTATTGGTCAATGGCCAACCCAGCAGGATAGGAAGGCCACCTCGACCTTCGTAGTAGTCAGGCGGTCAACGGACCCCAGAATGGAAGCACCACATGGGAGGTTTACCTTGGTGTCCACAGTGCGGTCCATTGGGTGCCAGGTATCACCAAGACACCAACATTAAATTGTCTTAATCAATTAAGTATTATTCACCTAGCACCTGTTATTTCACAAGCACAACATCGATGATAGACAAACCAAAAAATCAAGAAAAACAAGGGGAAGGGTAAGATTGGATGCCTATTTATACCTGGTTAAAAGCTCGAGACCTCTGACATTGGCAAGCACCGTTATGAATAAACAGATCTCTGTTCAAAGGTCAGGTGAGTAATCTAAAGCTAGGGTCTGCTAGCTTCAGGAGGACAACATCAAGGCTATATGGAACAAAGCCTGAATCTGTAGTATGCTCTCGCCAGGCCACGCAAGTTGTAGGAAACCGTTCCAGCGTACCCCTGCAGGTCGCTATCCACTCTTCTGCCTCCATGATCTCACTTAGCTTCTTAATCCATTCCTCATAACCAGGAACCCACCTCCAGTATATAGGTATTACTCATTTGGCAGTAATGCAGTAAGGCACATTTTTTATATTGGCTAAGAGGGATAGAAGGCACATGGAGGAGGAATATCACAGCATTTAAAGAGGTTCTTCACTCTAGAAAAAAAACATTTAAAAGTCAGCAGCTACAAATCATGTTGCTGCGTTGCACTTTGTGAATGGTCTCGCAGTCTTCTGGGACCTGTGACTTGTCCCAGACGACTGCAGGAAGGGAGGGGGGAGAGGATAACTTCAGTTTGGATCGCCTAGGTGATCCGAGCGGAAGTGGAAGTGGGTACCTGTCAAAACTAGGCACCCACTCCCCTAAGAAAAAAAAAATAACATGCTACATGTTGCAGAGGAGAGGGGTGGAAGACTTAAAGTGGAACTTCCCCTTTTGGGTGAAGTTCTGCTTTAATATATTGAATCAAGACTGTCTGTTCTATCTGCTCAAACCACCAAGTACAACCAAAGGGTCTTCCATATGTATATAGCAAGCACAGAGGCTTTCAATGACCAAGAAACCACCACTGGACATCCAAAATGGGGGAAATTGCCAACCACAAAACAGGACTCAATAGTGTGGCTGCATGTGACTTATCTTGCACTGTTTCATATAAGCCATCAAACAGTATCATAGCAAGGAGTCACCTCACACTCACCTCTGACCAGTAGATGTTAATGACCCATCCACTGATATGCTTACATTGGTCCAAAGAAGTGTAAAATAGAGAGGGGAACTTGTCCAGGTCCCCTGCTGTGCCAGATCACTGTCAATAAACTGCGAAACACTTTGAGCCATCCCGATTTGATCATGCAGTCAGCAGCTGATGTGTTGTAATCCATATATAAAATGATGATTCTATGAATATGTAACATATATGATATGATAGTTGAATGCAGACTAATAGGGAGGCTACACATGTGAGGGTTGTCTATCAATGAAGCAGTCAATATTGATTTGCAGTAGAATATCCCAGGTTGTTTTCATTGACATTGCATAAACAGTATGTAGCTGTAGCTACAGTATATATTTATGGAAATTGTAATAAAATACATTTTTATTGAAACTCTAACGTAGGTTCTATGTAGTGCCTTAAAAATCCAAGTTTCAATTTTTTGCTTCTCTTTCAATGAAGTTATGGTTGTGGCACTGCCCACCGTGATCAGAATTATACATGAGTATATTACAAAATGTATAACTGAAGAATAAGCCCTTTTGATAGAGTTTCTTATCTATCATATTTTCTTGTGTTTGCACAGGCTCCCATAGATTCTATTGCACTCTGTTAGAAATGTAAAAATGTTCTTGATTTCATAAGGGAAATGTGTACAAGTTGCAATGTTGCATAACTGAATCCTCTCTTTTCTAGATACAACATATTCTTTAAAAGCTTAAACGGCATAAGGTAACAGAACAGGTAATAGAAAGCGGCTAAACAATTTCACTTAAATTCCTTACAATTCGATTTTTTGTTTCTATCTAAAACACATTGAAACATTTAAAGTGAAGCCATATACTTTTTAATGCAGTCACTCTCAGGCATCCAATATATGTTTGACCCTCCACTTGCGAAAAGTAGTGCAACTTAAACACTTTGTAACCCTCACGTGGGGAAACGTGCAGTCTCTTGCCGACCCCACAGACTTTGAGAAATTATGTTTGCCTGAAGAATTCATATCGTATGGCCTATACCAGTCATATCGCATGTTAGCTGCCCCCCCCCCCCCCGTTGCATCTGGCTAAATGGGAACATGACTTGCAGAACTCCTTTACCGATCAACAATAAGAATCATCCACATGACCGATAAGGCCTTGATATCCTGTAAAACTCAGGAGACGGGTTATAAAATCTTAACTAGGTGTACAGGGTCCCATTGACCTTGCACAGGCTGTTCCCACTGATTTCCCCTCTCTACTGGCTGTGTGAAGAGGAGGAGGGCAATAGGCTTCATATCTTCTGGTCTTTCCTGCGACCTTCCAAATTTTGGATGTAGGTTACCCATTGGATCTACAAATTGACAGACGTCTTGATGCCAATGGAAGTGGCGGCCTTTCTTTTACATCTAACTCCTATTTCACTGAAACGTCATAAGTGCTCCCTATTGCTATATTTACCGAATGTGGCAAAGGCATGCATCCCACTGTGTTGGAAGCAGTCTGCTGCACCCCCCATTAGACTGTGGTTTGCCAAGTTTAACGAAACCCAAATGGAGATACTATTGGCATCAGAACACTGTCATAGAACATGGTTTTACTGTATGGAGTTCACTTGTTTCTCTGAATATCAAGAACATGCAGGAAAGTTGACGCTGATTTTTATGTGTCCCGTGTGACTATACTCTGTAGGGGATTTCCCCTTGAATGACCCTTTGTGACAGAACACTATTTAACATTTTTATTCAGGCTACTGTTTAAAGTAACATTGGATATGGGACATCAGTTGTATAGGGTGCTTGAGAGCACCAGCATTTATATCCTATATATCATATTATTTATACTAAACACTAAAACTTAAAGTGATTGTAAAGCCTTGTTTTTTTATTCTCAAACCTGTTATACTTACCTGCTCTGTGCAATGGTTTTGCACAGAGCAGCCCCGATACTCCCCTTTTAGGGGCTCCCCGCTGGTGCTCCTGGCTCCTCCCTCCTGCCGAGTGCCCCTATTGCAAGCTTGCCATAGGGGCACTTATGTGTGCTCACTCCCGAGCCCTGCTCTGAGTGTCCATAAGACACACAGAGTGGGGCTTGGCCCCACCCATCTGTCTCTCTTTGCTGGCTCTGATTGACATCAGCGGGATCCAATGGCTCCTCCTGCTGTATCTGAGCCAATGGGCACCCCTGACTTATAGTAACCTGATGCCAATCCTCAAAAAGCACTTAAACTAAGTTTAGAAGCATTAATTCTTCTGAAGGCTTCAAAAAGGGGAAGTTATAATCTCCCCCAAAACATTCACTGTTCCTTTCCATCAATCCCCCCAAAAAAATCACTAAGAAGCAAACTGCTGAATTATTCAGTTATCTGAACTAGGCATTCCACACTGCACACTCATACTTCATGTTTGATGGACTAGTACCTTCTTTGGTTCCAGCAGGAGTGGGGCAGCCAAGGGCCACAACACTTTCTATACACTATATACCTCTCCAACTGCTAAACCCACAACTGGGATCCCACCTAACACAACCATTATTAAAACCTACCCAGTGCTGCCACATACTGAGGGGACAAAGTGCCATCCTACACCAGGAGTGCCTGAACAAGGACCTTCATGGCAAGATAACCATGTATTATTTTAATAAATTACTTTTATATTTTGGAAGTACTTATTATAAGAGATACGCTGATGGCAGAACATTTCTACAGGTGATTAGTGTTTGTTAATATTCTTAAAAGAGAACACAAACATTGCAATGTCTGCCAAATCCTGGTACAGGGCAAAAGCAGCAGAACTCTTCTCATTTTAGAGGGTACAGTCCCAAGAGCTTTGCCAATTTTAAACTTGCGTTGAGCACCCAGTTTTGAAGGTCGTGTGCATGGCAACTAATGATACAATTAAAAACAAAACAAACTAATAAAAACAATATTAGTCCTACTGTGAGCCCTTTACTATATTTTCCTTATTAACTATTAATTCCTTCTCAACTTTTCAGTAATTTAATGAAGTCTATTTATACTGTATTATATGGAACCCACCAAGCACAGATAGGATTAGTTATAAATGCACTTTCCTCTGTTTTAATTAGTACTTGAATTTTTTTTAATTTTCCAGTAATATTAGCTTCCTCCTATAGGACCCCAGATGTCTACATGGATAATCCCCACTTCATTATTTGTTCTGCGCAGTTAGTCGGCTCACACAGTGTGCAAAATAGCCTTGTCCAGATATTTTTTCATTTAAAATACAATAAAACAGCCAGAGGTTGTATTTGAACCACAGTATGAATAATAACATTGCCTGGATCTAGAGTGGTCTTTGAATCCGGATAAGAAAAAAAAATAATAATCAAAAACTCTTTGGAAATAACGGCAGGACTACATGGGCAGAATAGAAAGCACACAATGTTTTCCTGCGGGGAACCTAATCTACTGTCAAAGAGAAAAGAGTTGCACCAAATATAACATAAATATGTATATGAAAACACATTGTGTTAGCATAAGAGTCCATTACATTCCTGGAACCCGATCCGCCACGTAGATTTAGAATCTTCACTGTAGGCCGGTCCCATTGTTACTTTGTAATTAGAAATTAGTGTCACTCAGTGTGATTATGATTAAATTATATGGAAAATGTCTATGGATACAAGTGGCTTCACGTGGCTTGGTTTCAGGCCGTGCCGCATGTGCTAATAAACGGATTAAAATTATAAGTGAAAGACAAATGGTAGGCAGATTAGAAAATCATTATAGGAAAGAGCTGATATGCAGGCAGGCGACACAGCAACACTTTAACTCTCAAGTGCTATTAGATCTTGGATACTGTTCTTAATGCCAGTGACAAAATGCAACAGACAGATGTAGTCTGACGGAAACCGACAGCTGAGCCTGAAAAATGTCTGTCCATATTAGAGTTTGGCCTGTGTAAAGCAGCATTTCTCAGTAATGGAGTTTAGGATTTTTGTTGTAAGAGTTCTCAGTAAGAGTAGAATACACATGGGATCAGATGAAGGGATACGGATGGATATAAAAAAATGATAAATCAAAAAGTATCACAGTGCAGCATATGAGAACTATATTCAAAGTCAATTTAGGGAAGGCTGGTGTAAAGGTACTCATTTACCTTTATTTACAGCTTGATATTTTGTAAGGATCTGACTGCCAAATACGTGAAAAAGAGCTCTATACACACATGTGTGTATCCCATGTATTTGCTTTATTTCATAGTACTCACATCCTCATTTCACAGAGATGACAATTACTATTGTCATTATAAGAACATAGCCCAGTTCAAATTATGCTTGGGTGTTCAGAATGTTTCCTTTGTATCCATGAGTTGCCCATTTGATCCGTTAATCTTTAGAAATATCAGATAATGTTAGGGTGGCATACATGTGTAATATAAAACATGACCCATCAGTCATTTCTTTGGAGAATTTACAGATGACATAAACCCGAACTGAATGATATTCAATTTGCTAAAGCACCGTTTGCTAAAACAACTGCCAGTTCTTTTTAATAAAATACTTATTTTCACTATTTTTCCATTCTTTGTTGCACCTCAGCAGTCCCTTCTTCTTAACATGTATTCTTCTCTCCTTACTGTATGGCACATTGTAGTTTTGTAGTTGGGGCCACTTGTAGGCAGGCCACTTGTAGTTATTGCTACTTTTTTAATGGAACCAGATCTAAACATATTGGAAATGACTTTTGAAATTACATTAACATGTTAAAGCTTTTCTGTGATCTTACTGATTGGGTTTTGCATATACTTAATCATAAGAGGCCGAAAGAATGTGTTTGTCATGGGGGGCGGGGGGTTTGGATGCAGTGTTGAGACATGCTTTCTGGAATAATGAGCCAGATTCAGCAGAAATATATCAACCTGGCGTTAAAGCTTGTATGAGATTTTACATATACTTTAACAAGAAAGTCTAATAGAACATGATTGTTATTGTGGAACACAGAGTTTCGATAGAGGATAGATCCTCAAAGTATACTTAATGTATGTAATCTGAAGGTTCCCTGCATTTGGTAAGTATCTGGTGCAATCATTTCCTTTCCAGAAATGGTGAAAATTGTTGCAGGATACTGCTGAAATACTTTCAGATTATACAACGTGCCTCTCTGCTTGGGGGTACTTGTGGAAAATTGATCCATTGCCTAAAGGTGCCTGCTTATTTCCAGTCCAATGATAACTTACAGAATGACCAGCATGGGACCAGTGGAGTCTCTCTCTTTGTTTCTCAGGAAAGTAACCCTTGGCATCAATGCCATTCTTTACATTAAAAATTGATGTATGCGCATTTGTCTCACTGATTTCCAATGCAATGGTTTCATCTTCCTAGTAACCATTACACCACACCACAATATTTATTATTTTATTTATTATTATAATATATCTATAACTTGCTCAAAACTACTCAAAAATGGTAGATTTTGTAGATAAAATAACTTCCCTGAGACCTGAAAATTATTCAGAGGATTCCCCTATAGTAAAAAGGTTGAGAGAACCACACTACTTTCTTCCGAATCTAATCAGGAAAGCTTATAGAGCACCAGCCATTGTCTCTCCTAATGCCTTCCCGTGATGCTCCCCATGATCTTTGAATACTAATGTAACTCTTGGTCCTATTTAGGTCCAAAGCTGGAACATCACAGGATGGTTGAATTATTCATGCACTTCCAAGCATTCTTTGCTGTCTATAGCCAGCTTAAAGTTAATCTGTAACATATTCAAAAGAACTAAGTAATGTTAGAGTTGCACATCCCAGTGTTCTCTGTTGTTAAATTGCCAGCTTAAAACCAACCTTTATTTTATTCAAAGAAACAGAAATAGTGCTAAAGTTGTATAGAAGGCAGACAGAGCTGCCACATTCTCTGTTCATAGCACCAGCCTCCCAACTGTGCTGCTGATGCCAACTAGCCATCCTTTGCAAATACCAGCTTTCTGGTAAATATATATATATATATATATATATATATATATATATATATATATATATATATATATATATAGCATAGCATAGGGTTAGACATGCCTTCCCTGTCCCCACATGACATTGCTTAAACATGGTCATAAATTACATAGGATTCAAGATTAACTGGTTGACAGGTGAATTGAGTATAAAAGTGGACTCCATGCCCAGAGTTTTGGGTTTATCTGGGCTTCCAGGGGAAGTGTGCAAGCACTGTGAAAGATGTAGATACTTACTGTCACAGCTGTAGAGCTTTGGAGTTGCTTGGGTGAATCTGTTACAGGTTTGCTTTACATTTGTGCTTTCACAATTCTGAAGTATACTGTTTTATACGATATATGGAACCCATGAATCAGGCATGATACAGGCAGTCCCCGTTTTACGAACAAAATCAGGTCTGCAGGTTTGTTCTGAAGATGAATTTGTATGTAAGTTGGAACAGGTACAGTTTTCATGTGTAACTCCAGCCAAAAAAAAATAATTTTTAAGTTTTTTGGATAGCATAGGGAAGGGTTAACACCCAGGTAACCTTTGTTTTGCTGTCTGTGCCCCTGTTCAGAAGAATTCAACATACTTTCTGCCCCTGTGACAATTGGATTTTGAAAATATTGGGTTGTTGTGGAAACAAGAACTGTTGATAAACTTTTAGTGGAGACACTTTTTGCCATGATAACTCTTTCAGGAGCGAATTTCCCTTCCTAGGGGTAGATTTTGTCTCGCTTCCTGTTGTCTCCCTCCATTTGTAAGTAAGTGTTGTATGTAAGTCAGATGTTTGTAACTCTGGGACTGCCTGTATTTCTAAACAGCTTTAGTAGATAGAGCTGGACTGGAACAGGGGAATCTTCCAGCATGCTGTATTGTACTGTTTGTATGGTAAGGCGCCCCTCCAAGCTTCAGATCATGGGAGATCTTGTTTTAATAACATGATGGAGAGAAGTATTTGGAAGAGAAGATAAGATATGTTATCTAAATGAAAGCAATTTTGAAAATTATCACTGCCTATATCGAAAATAAAGATTTAATTAATAGGATGTATTCCCCAATAACAGACAAAAGAGAATAATAAAGCCAACCTTTTTTTAATCCAAGAACACTGTTATCAGTACCAGGAATGTATCTCTTCTATCTTCAGTAATACTGTATATGAAGGCTTATCAAATTGTACATCAGACGTAAACAAATGTAAAACTACCCATGCTTACTGCTACATGTCTGCTTGCACACTTGGCTGAGCATGTGAGTTATTCTACATTGTTTTTGCAAATACTTTTTTCTACTTTGCTTGAATGACTGGTTTGTGAGTGTGTGCTGTGTAAAATCTAATTCCGAAAATCACTGGTATGAGAAACAAAAAGATGGAGCAATTGTCTTGACTGGTCAAAGTCATTTTCTGTACCATTATCTACATCATTATATTTATTGTACTGCAAGTCTGCTGTGTTTTGAAAATACTATAGCATAATGCAGTATGTCTATTATTTGTGTTCTGTCTGTTCAGCTCAGCCACGCGTCCTGTTGATCATCTGAACATTACACTTTGGCTTGGCTGTAATGGTTTGGCCTTTTATACTCTAAATCACTCCATCTAATTAGGCCAACTCAAAATGCTGTAAGCCATCAACACGCTCTTATCATCTTATTTAACAAGCATAAGTAATGAAGAAATTTTTTATGAAGCATTTGTTTGTATCTCAATAGAATTGAATAGAGTAATGAGAGGATTCTAGGGAATAAGAATTCCTGTTTAACTTAGCTGTTCTATAGTTTTGTTTCCTGACCATCTATTGGCTTTCTTCTGTCTCTGGCAGTGGGACATGTCTGACCTCTAGAAGTCTACTGGAATACCTCTGGCACTGAAAACAAGGTAGATGAAGACCAGGGTAGCGTAGACGGCAAGTGCAAGGTGTGGGATTTTATAATGGGTCTACTGAGCTTTATACACCAGGTGTGCATTACATTGTAGGTGGAGTAAAATACCTAATGAAAACTCAGAACTGGTTAAAAAAAGAAATAAAATATAATTTCTTTAGCAGGTAAAACCACTCTTGACTTTATATTGCAACTCTGCATTTAGCTTTAAAGTGGCTGTAAACCCCATTCATGAAATTTGAACTAGGCTTATATATCTGTAGTGTTTACTTATCTCTAAGTGTCGTGTCTTCTGCTGCTCCGTTCCTCTGTTATCAGCAGAGTCACTTCTGACAAGTTCTCTGGCACACGAGATGACAGCAGCTGACAATTTGTGTCAGGGAGGGAACTTAGAGATAGATAAGCAGAGAGCTTGTCTTTTCATAATACAGCTCTGTATGTTCCTTCGTACCTCTGCCAATGTGGAGGGGGGTGTGTGCCTTTTCTCCAATCAGCTCTCACACAGTGTAAGTCCAGACACCCCTCCCACTGCTGGAAGAGGAAACAAGATTACTAACGCGATCTGCACTTTCCAAAGAATGTAGAAAGGGAAAGACAGCAGATATACAAGTAAAACTTAGGGAGATTTGCTTCATCTCTGTGTATCATCTGAGGCTGTTCATTTTACTGGGTATAGCAGAGGGTTTACATCCACTTTAACCAGTAGAGATCCGCGCTATAGACGAAAGACGTCTACAGCGTGGATCTGAATCTCCGGGAGGACGTCTATTGACGTCCGCCCCCTAACACGCCCCCTGCGCGCTCTCACGAGCGGCGGCGGCGCGCGCGCGCCGCCGCCGCACGCTGCGTGGGCCCTTGGCGGCACAAATGTAGCCGCCAAGGGGCAAGATGTCGAGACATTCCGCTAGCACCCAGTCCTCGCCTGTAGCTCAGGCGGGCTGGGCGCCCGTGCGGGTGCGTCGCACGCCGCCGCCGCGCGCGCGCGGCGGCGGCGAGCACTCTCGCGCGTCCCCCGCACAATCCCCCGCCTGCAGTTATCTGCAGGAGGGCCTCTAAGTCTAGGTGCGACATCTGCAGAAAGCAGATATCGCGCCTAGAGATGACCAATTTCACCTACATTTGGGAGACGATATGGGTCATTTTACTTGTCGGAGTCTACTATGTGTCTCTACTTCGTTTAGAGGGATTCAAAATGAACATATA
>BLSH010255450.1:474902-506856 GCA_018402905.1 Glandirana rugosa
TACTCACGGGTAGTCACGGCGGATACTCACGGGTAGTCACGGTGAATAGTCACGGTGGATAGTCACGGGCAGTCACGACGAATAGTCACGGCGGATATTCACGACATATATATACAAAAAGAGGAAATTTGCATAAAATGATTTAACCACTTCAATACCAGGCACTTACCCCCCTTCCCGCCCAAAACAATTTTCAGCTTTCAGTGCTGTTTCATTTTGAATGACAATTGTGCGATCAAGCGACGCTGTACCCAAATTAACTTTTTATCATTTTGTTCCCCCAAATAGAGCTTTCTTTTGGTGGTATTTGATCACCTCTGGGTTTTTTTTTTTGCGCTACAAATAAAAAAAGACCAAAAATTTTGAAAAAACTTTATAAAAAGTAAATTTTCTCCATCACTGACAGGCACTGATGAGGTTACACTGACGGGCACTGATGAAGCAGTACTGATTGGCACTGATGAGGCAGCACTGATGAGCATTGATGGTGAGGCATATATATACAGCACTTATAGGCGGCACTGATAAGCAGCACTGACGGGCACTGATAGGTGGCACTGATAAGTGGCACTGATGGGCACTCATAGGCGGCACTGATGGGCACTCATAGGAGGCACTGATAGGTGGCACTGGGCACTGAAAGGTGGCACTGGTGGGCACTGATAGGCGGCAATGATAAATGGAATTTTTTAGGACGCATTCCCTGGTGGTCCTGGGTGGTATCCAAGTTGGGCACTGAGTGCCATCCATGTTGGGCTCCTTACCTGGTGGTCTAGGGTGGGGTCCCTGGTGGTCAGGATGGGCTCCCTGGTGGTCAGGGTGGGCATTCCCTGGTGGTCCTGGTACCATCCCTGGTGGTCCTGGGTGGCGATCCTAGGGGGGGCTGCGCTGATTAACAATTAGCACAGACCCCCCCTGTCAGGAGAGCCGCCGATTGCCTCTCCTCTACTCACGTCTGCAGATGCAAGAAGAGGAAAAGCCGATAAACGGCTCTTCCTGTCTACACTGTGACCAGCCATGATTGGTCGCGGCTGATCATGTGGTAAAGAGCTTCCGATGGAGATTGGTAATGCGGTGGGTCATGGTAATGCCCGTGGGTACGCAATCGCGGGTTATCATGAGGACATCAATAGTCGCTCAGTCAGGATGTCTAAACCACCGCCCAGCCATCATTTGTATATAGGTCGGGCAGGCAGTGGTTAAAGTGTTACTAAACCCACAACAGTAAAATCTGTCTGTATATGCAGAATAGCATACTTGTTATACTCATTGTGGAACTTAAGGGGTTAATCCTCTGCATTGTGTAAAAAGCTCTTTTATCCTGTATACATAGATACTCCTCTCCCTGCATTGTCTATCTAGGGAAAAGCAGCTCTCACAGGCACACTAGCCCATCTGCACATGCTCAGTTGTGTCTTTTACACTGGAGAGAAACATGTACTTGTTCTCAGAGATAGCCAGGTCACATGATATTGACATCACACGTGGGCGTGTATGCAGGCTAGAGTGGAAATCTCCTCCTACTTGACACACAATACTGGAGAAACTGTGCAGATTATCAGGGAACCGTGGTATACAGATCAGCGAAACAAGTACTGTATATAGTGGCAGTATTTTAATGTAAAAAGAAGATTTATAAGCTGTGGGCACTGTAGGGGGGCAGATGAACTATTTTCATATTACTGGGTTTAGTAATACTTTAAAATCAAATCTATTAAAATCACAAATCAAATTTTGCAGGTTTACACAGGGTAAGGATTAGCACTGTCCTTTTTTATTACATGGGTAATGCACTAGGCCTTTGTGCCCTCTTGTTTTCATCTGCCAGTTCTGATATAATGTATTGTTCTCTATAGCGGAACTACATGGTTGTTATGTAATTTCCTGTTATTTTCCAGTAAATCAAGATAGGCTAACCCATACATCCAGCAACATCTTGACTGGTAAGAGTAATATCTGCAGCAGCTTTCCAACAGGTTTTGGGCCCAGCTGTAGCCAAACTACTTAAAGTGCTTGTAAAGCTACATTAAGTGCATGCAATCCCTTCTGTAAGAAAACGTCCTATGCTCCAGTGTATGTCTTTTGTAAAAAATATGCCCGTTTCTACGTTATTTCATAGCGGCGCTCACGTGACTGCTCGCTGCTCCCTCTCCCGATCTGACAGCTACAGTGGGAGGGGCTGAGAATCACCTGCAGATGTCAGGTGGAAGGAGGAGAGGAGGAGAGCAGCGAGCAGCCACGTGAGCGCTGAGCACGCTATGAAATAAGGTAGAAATGGGCATATTTTTTACAAAGAGCATACACTGGAGTATAGGACATTTTCTAATAGAGGGGATTGCATGTACTGTACATTACACAGTTATATCAACATCAGGAGGGGAGGGGTGGGCACTGTCGCTAGCTCACAGGCAGGGAGGGGGGAGAGAGGACAGAGAAGAGCTGCGGATGAAATATAAACTGACCACGGTGTCAGAGCTCAGCAGCCATAATAAACCGTGGTCAGTCTACAGGGGAGAGGGCAGCACCAGGCAGGATCAGCCAGGCATTTCACTTGATAGAAAGGGCCAAATTAAACTGCACAAGCACTGTGCTGTGTAACATGCTTTAAAGGAACAGGACCCATTTCATTTTTTTTAGGGTTACAAACACTTTAAACTATAACTAAAGGCAAAACTGTTTTTTTAGTTTTGGATAGAGGGGATCTGGATTAGAACACCTGTCAGTTTTTATTGCCATTTCTGTCCCTGTGTCCACCCTCTCTATTTGTCCTGTTTACCGTTATCATTGAAAGTGAAAAAAAAGAAAATCTAACATTTTGGGTTGTCCCCAGAAAAGTAATAGATAGGAAATCTTTCAATGGGACACTAGTTCTGGTGACCTGGGGGCCCCAAAATATTCCCTTAATTTGCATGGATTTCCTCTCACCTCCTGTTTGACTATGGGACAGGAAGTGAAGGGAAATCTCCCCAATGGGACAAAGATGGCAAAAAAACCTTACAGGGGTTATAACCATCCCTTACTCTATCCAAAATGAAAAAAAAAGTTCTGCCTATAATTCTACTTTAACTCTGTTGCAGGTGCATATAGAGTTCTGTCCCTGAAATATAAAAATATCAGTAATCATATATGATGGCTGCTAACAGTGTTTCCTCAGAATTTTTAGTCACTAATCGGACACACCAGAACTACCAGTCTTAAAACGAAGAAGCTGATGATAATAGACAGTACATAGAAGTGTATATAAGAGCCTAACCCACCTGCAAATGAGTGGACAGAGAAAGATTAAAAAGCTCAAAGTACTATATTCCTGAACATAGATGATAAAGAAGAAATTGCTCACATATGCACAAGAGAGCAAATCTTAGCAAAAGTCTGTACTTAAAGTGATATTAAAGGAAGATTAAAAATAAAAAATAAAAAACATGATATACTTACCGGCTCTGTGCAGGGGTTTTGCAAAGAGCAGCCCTGATCTTCCTCTTCTCAGGCCCCTCGCAGGCGCTCCTGGCATTTCCCTCCTGCAGAGTGGGGCACCCAACCAGGCTCGCTCCCGAGCTGCTGCTCTGTGTGTCCATTCACACAGTACGTGGCTTGGCCCCATCCCTGCTCTCTCATTGGCTTATTGGCTGTGACCAAATAAGGAAGAGACCTAGGAGAACCGCTGCTCTCATGCCGGATTGAAATGGGGCTCAGGTAAGTATTAGGGGGACTGGAGGGGCTGGAGAATGTGAGGAAGCCTAAACTGAAACACATTAAAATCTTTGAAAGTTGAGCTTCCATATAAGTTCCTAAATAAGACTATACAAAATGGGAAACTTATACTAATACCACTTGCCCTGCTGAAGAATTACCCCCTTCATGACCAGGCCATTTTTTACAGACTGACAGGATCACTTTAAGATTATTCAAGATTCTTTTTCCTTGTGAGAATGAATATGACCTTCTCTATTGTCATAATTTACAGAAAAAAATTAACTGATGCATAATCATGGACATAGACCCTACTTTCAGTGATAGTAAACTCTATTTTTTATCTTGTACCTACAGGTAAGCTTAGCACCATTAGGCTTACCTGTAGGTACAATGAATATCTCCAAAAAGTATACCGTAGGAGCTATTCAGATCGGGAATAGCCAATGACATCACGCATGTGTAGTGACGCTCCGCATTCAGGGCAGGGTGAAGGATTCCTATTATGGGGAAACGCCTCAGATGGAGTTAAGGCAGTAATGTCATCACATATGGACATGCTGGAGTGCCCCCCCAGCCCAGCCACTCTATGATTTTCATTTTTTGAATCTTCCTATAAAGATGATCTTTTATTAAAACCTGAATTTATACATATTGTGCTTAAGACATCTCCTTTTTGTACATCATTGCAGGAGAGTGTTAGCCAGAGCAGAGACCAGAACATATAGCCCTGTGGTGGGGATCAAGTTGCTGAATCTGGCCAAAGGAGTGACTGATTGACAGACAGGTCGGTTGGTTTAAGCATTGGCTCTTTCATCCTCAGCCATTGTAAAGCGCTATTGATCTTTGTGTCATAGAGAACAATATGGTCTGTGTTCTGTCCCCACTACACGTTTCCCTGTGTGTAGCTTGACATGCAACTAAACCCTGCTATCCTGCAATAAGCCAGACTGAGTGTCATTTTGAAGCTTTATTAACAAAACAGGGTGGGGTGAAGCTATTGAGAAAAAACAAATACAAATACATATAATCAGTAAATGAAATATACAGAAATACAATGAAGATGCTAGGCTGTAGATCAGGGGTCTCCAAACTTTCTAAAAAAAGGGCCAGTTTACTGTCCTCCAGACTTTAACAGGGCCGGATTGTGGCCAGTGGGAATAGATAATGCCTCAGGCTTGGTGGCCAGCGGGAGTAAAAAAATCACACAGCACCCCTGAGGTTAGGAGGAGGAGAAATAGTGCTCCATCATTGGTATTAGTGGGAAGAGTAGGGCCCCCATTGTTGGGGTCAGTGGGGAGAATAGTGCTCCAATGTTGGTGTCAGCGGGAAGAATAGTGCTCCATTGTTGGTGCCAGTAGTAGGAATGGTGCCCCATCATTGGATTAAATGGGAGAAAAAGTGCCTCTTCTTTGGATTAAGTGGAAGAAATAGTGCCCCATTGTTGGTGTCTGTGAGATAAAGATGTTTGTGAAAGGAATAATGCCCCATCAATGGTGTTGGAGGAAGAATGGGAGGAATTATACCCCGTTGCTGGTGTCGGAGGGAGGAATAGTGCCTTGCTCAGTGGGAGGAACAGTGCCCCAAGGGGCGGATAAAGGCAAGCAAATGGCCACATCCGGCCCACGGGGCTACAGTTCGGAGCCCACTGCTGTAGATGGTGATAAGTAGGGATGGGCCGAACACTCCCCGTTTCGCACCAGAACTTGAGAACAGGCAAAAAATGTGTGCAAATACACGAACGCTGTTAAAATCAATAGGACTCGAACATAAAAAATCTTAAAAAAGTCCATTTTAAAGGCATATATGCAAGTTATTGCCATAAAAATCGGTTTTTCGGGAGCAGCGATTTTAACCTCCCTGGCGGTATGATTATGTCAGGAATTTTGTACCAAAAGCGGTACAATTTTTTTGCTTGGAAATTTGGTGTTATGTATTGTAGGCCTGCAATTCTTATTAATTACTTACTTAAACCTGACCAAACAAGACTCTAGTAGACATCTCAGATGTGCTAAAGTTTGAAACACAAAATCAAGAATTATAATCTAATAAATAATATAATTTTATTCAATAATGTAATAAAAAATAATGAAATTTGTCAAACAAAGAAAATTCAATAAATATCCTGAGTGTGGTAAATTTTGAAACATGGCACTGCACAAAGTCCGACGTCACAGTAGGGGCAATGGAATCTGGTTTCTTTTTGGACTTTCTTTACATTGCCATCTCTCTTTGAGCAGCAAACTACGCACATCCTGGTAGGTGCTGCCTTTTTTGCCGTTGGTGGGATGTAGTCGGGAAAATGACGACCAGTCAGGCATTCTGGGTTGACAACATCAACAGCACGACGTCCAGGTCTGTTCACAGCTACTGATGGCGTCTGGTGGTTGACAAAAATCCACTCAGCCACCTGCCAGATAAACTCAGAATGAACAAGAGGCTTGTCACTCTTTGCTCTGTGCAGGATATATTCATTCCAAAGGCATTGTTCCAGAAGATGCCTGAAGATTTTTTTATAATATTTTTTTTGCTGTTTGCGCATAGCCGGATAAAAGGTCATTGCCTGATTGGCTCTGTCGACACCTCCCATTGTGTTGTTATAGTCTATCACGACTTGTGGCTTCAGTTCATCTTTCCCACCTTTTGTGTGGGCCATGGCAGTGGAGGTATTGTGCACAGTGCTCATGAGACACACGTCCTTCTTGTCTCGCCATCGCATTGCCATCATCTTACCCTTCTGCCAGGCAACCATTTCTCCGGTTTTGAGTTTTTGTAGATGGCATGTCACATCGGTTAGGCCTAACGGTACCATATGCATCAGTCTTGTTTTGTGGCAAAACCTCATACAGTTCCGGAGACGTGTAGAAATTGTCCGTGGTCACACAATATCCCTGGTTCAGCAATGGCTCCAGCATTGTAAGGACAGATGATGTGGCCATCCCATAGCCGCTGTACCTGGGGTTGAACTTCGTGCCTTAAATGACCGAATTCGAGATGTACCCAGTGGATGACTCGCAGAGCATGTAGGATTTGATGCCAAACCGCGCTCTTTTGGATGCAATGTACTGTATCCAGCTTAGGCGTCCCTTGTAGGCCATCAAACTTTCATCCACACTGACATCTCTTTCTGGCACGTAGGTGCGCTGGAAATTGGTCACAATAATTTGGCATACCTCCCAGATTTTTTTTAGTGTGGGCGCAGGATGCGTGGCCTCATCAAATTCTTCATTGTTCATGAAGTGGAAATACTTCATGATGAGGGAAAACCGGTATTCTGACATCCCGGTGCCAAAAAACGGAGTGGCCAGTAACTTATTGGTGGTCCAGTACCATTTCTGGAGCGGTTTCCCCACCACTCCCTGAAGAATGATGAGTCCCAGAAACTGCCAGATGTCCTCTTTGGTCACTGGTTCCCACTTTCTGCTTCTGAAAAACCTGGCATGCAGCATAGCGGATTGCTGCTCTTGGTAGCGATTTGTCTCCGTGACAATGTTTTCAATGACCTCCTCAGTGAGGAATAATTGCAGGTATGCCAGAGGGTTGTCACGCTCAACATCTACCTTCATGCCAGGTGATCCAGTGAACGGGAATCTTGGGGGCGCAACCTGGTCCGTAACGCAGTCAATGGGGCACCAAGTGCGCACATTGTTAAGATCGGGTGCAGGATCATCACCGTTGTCACTTGCTAGATCAGTGTCAGACGACAAATCTCCCCATGATTCACTATCGCATAGTTCTGCGAGCGCCTCCGTGTCGCTGTCACTCAACTGGTCCAAAAGCGCTTTTGTAGTAAAGTGGCGCTTTTTTGATGCCATGTTATAGATGGCCACAAATGGCAGGCAAGGGGCACTGTACAGGGATCAAGTGTCAGATCTGAGGTGATACAGTGTAATCCTCTCAGATTACAATGTATCACCTATTTTATGCGTGTGTGTCACTTTTATGTTTTCACTTTTGAATTTCCCGCCTAGTTCCGCTCCCGTGCACCGCTGCTGCTAGCAGGGAACGGAACTAGGAAGTCAGATGCCGGCGATCACAGCGGGGGACATTGCTGGATCACTGGATCGCCAGGAGAAGGTAAGGAGACTCCGTTGACAGCTCTGCAATGCTACCCCGAGCGTGACACGGGATTACCGCTCCTGGCAGTGAAAATGAACCCCGAGTCACACTCGGGATCACCGCCAGGAAGGTTAATAATGCTTAAAGTGAAAAAAAAAATATTCCTTTAAATTTCGTGTCTGGGGGGTCCCCTTAGTATGCCAGTAAAAGGGCGCATCTCTGTGATGTTTTGAACAGTGCCACTGCAAAATTACATTTCTAAAGGAAAAATTGTCATTTAAAACCGCTTGAGGCTGTAATGTATTGCCAAGTTCACCGCAATATAGATAAAATCACTGAAAAAACATTGCATTGGGGACCCCCAGTCCATACCAGGCCCTTTGGCTCTGGTGTGGATTGTAAGGGGAACCCCACACCGAAATAAAAAAAAATTGTGTAGGGATCCCCCCAAAGTCCGTACCAGGCCCTTCAGGTCTGGTATGTATTTGAAGGGGAGCCCCATGCCAAATGTAAAAAAAAATGGCATAGGGGTCCCCCCAAAATCCAAACTAGACCCTTATCCAAGCACGCAGCCCTGGCATGGCAGGAGGGGGTGGGGACGAGCAAGCGCCCCCCCCTCCGAACCATACCAGTCCACATGCCCTCAACATGGGGAGGGTGCTTTGAGGTCCCCCCAAAGCACCTGTCCTCATGTTGATGGGGAGAAGGGCCGCATCCTCACAACCCTTGCCGGTGGTTGTGGGGGTCTGGGGGCGGGGGGGCTTATTGGTATCTGGAAGCCTCTTTTAATAAGGGCTGCCCCCAGATCTCGACCCCCCATGTGAATAGGTATGGGGTACATTGTACCCCTACCCATTCTCCAAAAAAGGAGTGTAGTGGTACAAAAAACATGAGACAGTTTTTTACAAGTCCTTTATTGTGTAAAATAGCTCTTTTCTTCCTTTCTTCTTTCTTCCTCTGGTCTTCCTCCATCTTCTCCTGCCCCGATCCTTCTTCTGGTCTTCTGCTTCTTGTTTCGGTCTTGTTCCTTCCTCTTGTCGCCTTCAATCTTCATCTTCTTCTTTCACCGCTGCCGCCGCTGTGCCATCCAGAGGTGACTCCCAGAATGGGCGGTCTTCAGTTTGACATTTCTTTTATAAGAAGGGGCGGGGCCCACTTTCTGGGATTCACCTCTGGACAGCACAGTGGTGGCAGCGGAGGCAGCAGCGGTGAAAGAGAAGAAATAAGAAATTAAGTATGAAGATGATGAGAGGAAGGAGGAAGACCGAAAGAAGAAGAAGAAGACCAGAAGAAGGACCAGGGCAGGAGAAGATGGAGGAAGACTGGAGGAAGAAGGAAGGCAGAAAGAAAAGAGGAAGAAAATAGCTATTTTACACAATAAAGGACTTGTCAAAAACTGCCTAATGTTTTTTATACCACTACACTCCTTTTTTGGTGTATGGGTAGGGGTACAATGTACCCCTACCCATTCACATGGGGGGGGATGGGATCTGGGGGCCCCCTTTTTAAAGGGGGCTTCCAGATTCCGATAAGCCCCCCGCCCACAGACCCCCACAACCACCGGCCAAGGTTGCGGGGATGAGGCACTTCTCCCCATAAACATGGGGACAAGGTGCTTTGGGGGGACCTCAAAGCACCCTCCCCATGTTGAGGGCATGTTGCCTGGTATGGTTTGGAGGGGGGGCCTATGCAATTTTTTAAGCAAATTTTGACACAGGGTTCCCCTTAAAATCCATATCAGACCTGAAGGGCCTGGTTTGGATTTTGGGGGGACCCTCATGCCATATTTTTTTAAATTTTGGCCCTTAATCACTTAAGGACAGAGCCTCTTTCTGAGATTTGGTTTTTACAACTTAAAATCATTTTTTTAAAAAGAAAATTACTTAGAACCCCCAAACACTCTATATATTTTTTTATAACACCCTAGAGAATAAATTGGCGGTCGTTGCAATACTTTATGTCACACCGTATTTGCGCAGTGGTCTTAAAAGCACATTTTTTTTGGAAAATATTCACTTTTTTGAATTAAAAAATAAGAAAACTGTAAAGTTAGCCCAATTTTTTCTATATTGTGAAAGATAATGTTACGCTGAGTAAATTGATACCCAACATGTTATGCTTCAAAATTGTACCTGCTCGTGGAATGGCGACAAACATTGGCACTTAAAAATCTCCATCGGCGAAGTTTAAAAATTTCTATAGGTTACCAGTTTTAAGTTACAGAGGAGGTCTAGTGCTAGAATTATTTCAATCACTGTAACGATCGTGGTGATGCCTCACATGTGTGGTTTGAACATCCTTTTCATATGCGGGCAGGACTTTGCGAGCTCAGCAGGATGGGGCGCTTTAAATTTTTTTTTCTTATTTATTTTACTTGTTATTTTTTATTTTATCCTAAAATAATCACAGCGCCTAAGATAGAAAAAGACCAAACTATGAGGAGCTAAAAACAGAGTATAAATATGTGTCCTGAAAAAACATTAAAATCCAATAAAGTTCATGTTAGAAACCAGTAATAGTTTTTCAGAAAAAACATTGGGAGAAAAGTTCAAATGGAACATCAAAAAAAGGTATATATCAGTCTATATGGTTCGTTCATTAAAGCTTATTCCCAAAGAGATTCAAATCCTTCATCGATGGAAGGGGTATCCAACCCCCAGAAATTCCTGATGTGGTCTACTAGACAAGCGATATATATAATGGGTGTGAGCTTACCAGATGTTGTTAGATCATGCGCGGATATCAGAAAATCCAACTCGAGTATCCACAGTATGGTGTCATCTGCCAATGAGGGCTAAGGTATGGAGGGGAAGAGAGGTTCCAAGCTGATGGCTCATTTTTTTTTAAACCGTCGTCTCCAGACAGATGTCAGCATTCACCACATAGTTTATATGAGGAAAGAAAGCCACAATAGTGTAATACTGTTTGATGCGAGGTTTATTTTGAATAAGGGATTAAAAATACTCACAAAATTCCATATATAAAAGAGCTCATAATAAAATCAATAAGACAGAAGGTGTCTCTACACCTATTTATAACTAATGGTGTAAGATAATGAAAAATACAATGAAAAGTACAAAGTCAGCCCCTAGGGGGCAAAAACGGAAGTCCAGCTTTGCTCAACAAGATGGCGTCTCTGGAGAGCTCTGGTAAGCTCACACCCATTATATATATCGCTTGTCTAGTAGACCACATCAGGAATTTCTGGGGGTTGGATACCCCTTCCATCGATGAAGGATTTGAATCTCTTTGGGAATAAGCTTTAATGAACGAACCATATAGACTGATATATACCTTTTTTTGATGTTCCATTTGAACTTTTCTCCCAATGTTTTTTCTGAAAAACTATTACTGGTTTCTAACATGAACTTTATTGGATTTTAATGTTTTTTCAGGACACATATTTATACTCTGTTTTTAGCTCCTCATAGTTTGGTCTTTTTCTATCTTAGGCGCTGTGATTATTTTAGGACATTTATTGACAATTGGATCAGTTGTTTCGCGAGCAGCCTAGGGCCATAATTGGATTTTGTAGATTTTATTTTATTTTGTGGGCGCGGGCTTCCCTTAACTTTTTTATTTTACACTGTCCATTTAAAAAAAATGGGTCACTTTTATTCATATTACAAGGAATGTAAACATTTCTTGTAATAGAAAAAAGCATGAGAGGACCTCTTAAATATGAGATATGGGGTCAAAAAGACTTCAAATCTCATATTTACACTAAAATGGAAGAAACAAAAATGACACTTGCAAAAAATATGGCTCCTTTAAGAGCATGACATGACTCAGTCAAACAGGTGCAGAAAAATTGGGCCTTGAGTGTTGGTGGTGGCAAAACACTATAACCCCTCACAATTACTCTTGTTGGATGCAGGAATGGGCCCTGTTGTAATTTATTTCAAAAATTGTAATGACATGCCCCAGGTAAACAGGTGCAGAAAAATTGGGCCTTGAGTGCTGGTGGTGGCAGAAAACTATAACCCCTCACAATTACTTTTGTTGGGCGCAGGAACTGGCTCTGCTGTTGTAATTTATTTCAAAAATTGTAATGACATGCCCCAGGTAAACAGGTGCAGAAAAAATGTAACTTATGTGTTGGTGGTGGCAGAACACTGTAACTATACTGTATATATACAGTATCTCACAAAAGTGAGTACACCCCTCACATTTTTCTAAATATTTTATTATATCTTTGTGACAACACTGAAGAAATTACACTTTGCTCAAATGTAAAGTCGTGAGTATACCGCTTCACAGGTTGCCACTGGAGTCCTCTTCCACCCCTCTATGACAACATCGCGGAGCTGGTGGATGTTAGAGATCTTACTCTCCTCCACCTTCCGTTTGAGGATGTCCCACAGATGCTCAATAGGGTTTAGGTCTCGAGACATGCTTGGCCAGTCCATCACCTTTACCCTCAGCTTCTTTAGCAAGGCAGTGGTCATCTTGGAGGTGTTTTTGGGGTGGAATACTGCCCTGCGGTCCAATCTCCGAAGGGAGGGAATCATGCTCTGCTTCAGTATGTCACAGTACATGTTGGCATTCATGGTTCCCTCAATGAACTGTAGCTCCCCAGTGCCAGCAGCACTCATGCAGCCCCAGACCATGACACTGCCACCACCATGTTTGACTGTAGGCAAGACACACTTGTCTTTGTACTCCTCACCTGGTTGCTGCCACAAACGCTTGACACAAACTGAACCAAATAAGTTTATCTTGGTCTCATCAGACCACAAGACATGCTTCCAGTAATCCACGTTCTTAGTCTGCTTGTCTTCAGCAAACTGTTTGTGAACTTTCTTGTGCATCATCTTTATTAGAGGCTTCCTTCTGGAACGACAGCCATGCAGACAATTTGATGCAGTGTGCAGCGTATGGTCTGAGCACTGACAGGCTGACCCCCCACCCCTTCAACCTCTGCAGCAATTCTGGCAGCACTCATACGTCTATTTCTCAAAGACAGCTTCTAGATATGACGCTGAGCATACTTCTTTGGTCGACCGTGGTAAAGCCTGTTCTTAGTGGAACCTGTCCTTTTAAATCACTGTATGATATTGGCCAACGTTCTGCAGCTCAGCTTCAGGGTCTTGGCAATCTTCGTATAGCCTAGGCCATCTTTATATAGAGCAACAATATTTTTTCAGATCCTCAGAGAGTTCTTTGCCATGAGGTGCCATGTAGAACTTCCAGTGACTAGAATGAGAGAGTGAGAGTAATAACACCAAATTTAACACACCTGCTCCCCATTCACACATGAGACTTTGTAACAATAATGATTCACATGACACCAGGAAGGGAAAATGGCTTATTGAGCCAATTTGGACATTTTCCCTTAGGCGTGTACTCACTATTGTTGCCAGCGGTTTTGACATGAATAGCTACGTGTTGAGTTATTTTGAGGGGACAGCAAATTTACACTGTTATTCTGTACAAGCAGTACACTCACTCATTTATATTGTAGAAAAGTGTCACTTCTTCAGTGTTGTCACATGAAAGTAAAATATTTACAGAAATGTGAGGGGTGTACTCACTTTAGTGAGATACTCTATATATTCTTACACTGCCTGAATGGATGCTATATACTATACACTGAATTAACTGTATATAGTCTACACTAAAGGCATTATATAGCTCTCTCAGCAGAGTGCGCTGTGATTGGCCAAAGCATGCAGGTCTTGTGCATGTTTTGGCCAATCAGCAGGCGGCATTTCCCCACGATTGGTATGCATTATGGGGCGCTCAAATTCCCGCGAACGCCCCATACTGTTCGGGATTTGCCAAACAGGCGAACCCCCGATGTTTGAGTCAAACATGTGTTCGACTCGAACAGGGGGCCCATACCTAGTGATAAGTAATTCTCACCAGTGATGCTGTGTTTAGGTGATGCTAGCGGATTCAAGTTTTAGTCCAACATGTGCTCTGATAGCTGGTTCCTTCTTTCAGTCTCCAAGGTGGAGTCTGAGCTCCCAGGATGCACCTGTTTCTTTTCCTTAGACTGAAGAATGTTGGGAACTTTGTTAAAGGTGAACAGTTTCTCGATTCTGCAAAAACAGTGCATTTACCACCAGCTCCATCGTGTGGTCAAATCTGATATTGCAGCAAATAATTTAACCAATTCAGCACTGCATCTCTTTAACTGAAAATCGTGCAATGTAGTACCCAAACTAAATTTGTGTCCTTTTTTTTCCACAAATTGAGCTTTCTTTTGGTGGTATTTGATCACCTCTGCGTCATTTCTGATCACCGATATAACCACAAAAATAGCGTCAATTTTGCAAAAAAAACTATATTTCTTACTTTTTGCTAAAATACATATCCCAAAAAAAAAAATATAAAAAAAACCAAATGTATTTATCTGTTTTGGCCGATTTATATTCTTCCTCATATTTTTGGTAAAATCGCCATTTATTAATTGGTTTGCACAAAAGTTGCCGCGTTTACAAACCATAAGAATTAATTTCTGGCGTTTTTACAATTTTTTTTTTTACTAGTAATGGCTGTGATCTGCGATTTTTATCGGGACTTTGATATTGGGGCGAACATGTCGGACATTTTTGACACTTTTTTGGGACCAATGACATTTATACAGCAATCAGAAATTTAAATATCCACTGATTACTGTGTAAATGTCCTTGGCAATGAAGGGGTTAACCTGGGGGCGATCTAGGGGTTAATTGTGTTCCCTGGGTGTGTTCTAACTGTGAGGAGGCTGGGCTGTCAGGGGCACCAGAGATCTAACTGATCCCGAGTACAGGGATCAGTAGATCTCTGACTTGCTGCCTGACAGAGTGGGGAACCGCCATGTTTACATCAGTGGATCCCTGTTTTTCTTCTCTGTCAAGCAATCTGCAGAGTGTGGCAGGCACCGTTGGTGGCGCGAGCCGCCGTTTAAAGACGTTCATTCGTGCTACAGATCCACACTGCAGCAGTAAATGTACGTGAGCCGGTCGGGAACCGGTTAATTATAAGAGGTAAGAGGCTTTGCTTTTATGGGGGAAACACCCACAAGCACCGGAAGCACTTTTTCAGCATAAGAGTAGCTGGCACTTGTTTAAGAGGACTTGGATGGACGTTAAACAATTGGAACGAACTGTGTTAGGAACCATGAATTTATAATGATAATTTATTATTGCTTATTTTGCACATATGTGTAGCGGTCTCTCTGACCTCCAGAAGCCTGGCGGTGACCCCCAGAGTCAGGGAGAGCTGCCATGTTACTAGGCATGGTAGGTGAAATGCAAAATGGGAAGATAGGAGTTTTCATTTCCCAACAGGAACAGGGGAGAGAGGGTTAGGGCACAGGGCACCCTTAGGCAGATGTAATAGCAAATAGGCAGACTCCGCAGACAAAAATAAAACTAGGCAGACAGCAATACTGAAAAAGCGGGGGGGGGGGGCAAATAAGTGTAGTATTAATGGTAAAACATATATTGCACAAGATTAAGAACACTTACAAGATGTAAGAGAAAGTAATGCTTATCATGGTGTAATCAGTCCTGGCAGCTCCTGTGCCACCCCGCAGGCTCCACACACGATCCTGGTGGCTGGTGGGGGGAATGCCCGATTGTTGGCTGGGTAGAGGTCCAGGTGTAACAGGAAGCTCCACGCTGACCAGCTTGGACCGTAAATACGGAAGTGACGTCACCAGCAAGGGGCAGGAGGTTGGAACCAGGGCTGTCAGTCTGAAAGGCAGTCTATGTGCTCGGATCTCACAGCTCTTTCTACTGGCCTACTGCTCCCTGGAGGAGAGCAGCTATAAAGACACATAGGCATGATGTCCGCGGCCATGGGACTACAACGGTCAGCGGAGCAACATGAAATAAACAAATTTAAAAAACTAGACACTTGACTGAGTGTGGGACATACAAATGGAAGGAACTAGTTTTAAGTAACAGTATATAAAAATTATATAAAAACGAAGGCCCCTCGCCAAGGGGGCTCAATGAAGAAATAGAGGTGTATACCTTGTTGTAACAAAATAATACTTCAGATCAGCCTTCTAAACATATATTTTTCAATTTTTTACAGCAGACCTTTAGTGTCACCTTTATATTGGACATCGATGGGTTCTTAGTCTGCGGTTGGGGGTGCTGGTACATTGTAACCATAGCAGATAGTCCTATGTTTGTTGTGACCTCCAATATCATCCATTTCAGGTCATGGGGGTATAACCCTCTCCCTCATTCACTTTTCCCCCTCTCTGCTTTTTCATGTCTTCACAGAGTCCCTGGACACACTCTGAGGATGGTTCCCTTCTTTTGACCCCTTGCCCTTTTATATTTTCGGACAAATATACTGTAATATTGCTATCCCAGCAATTGAATACCACTTGTTTTAAAAGGACATTACCTCTTGGAGTGCCAGATCCCCTATTCATTATACCGCTCATAGCAATACAGAAAAAGGGCCTTTATGCTGAATGCAGCAATCTGTATCTTGTAGCAACTGCTGTCTCCTATAGCAACAACTTCACTCACAGTATCCTACTGTAGATCTTCAAGCTTAGCTCCCAGCTACCTGCTGGACTTCTCAAGCTTCACTCACAGCTACCTGCTGTATTCTTCAAGCTTAGCTCACAGTCTCTCACTAGACTTCTTGGACTCTCAGCTACCTGCTGGATCCCTTTAGCTCAACTCACAGCTATCCGCTGTATTCTTCAAGCTTCACCCACAGCTACCCGCTGGGTTCCTGGACTCACAGCTACCCGCTGGATCCCTCAGGCTTGACTCACAGCTAAACGCTGTACTTATCTTCAAGCTTTACTTACAGCTACCCGCTGTACTCCTTCAAGCTTTACTCACAGCTACCTGCTGTACTTCTGGATGAGTTCTCCTCTAAAGCTTTCCCACTTACTTCACTGTCCCCGGCTGATGAAGTGTCGGCTCTGGTACACCTTCAGAGCTCCATCCCTTCTACACTTGCCTCCGGCAACAAGAGTGATTGTCCCTCTGGCAACTGCTTCTCCTTTGCCTCCAGCAACGATCAGGCTCCCCTGGGGCTGAGTCTCTCACATGTAGTTAGGCCCCAGGATTCAGGCCTCCACCTCAGCTGCTGCTCCACACACATCCACCCAGGCCACAGCCCGTGTGGAAAGAACCCTGATCACTTGACTACTTCCAAATAAACAGACTATCACAGCATGCTTAGCGGCCAAAGAAACTCCTGCTGATTGGTTGAGACAACATATTTACTCATAACCTGAATTCACTGTAATCTATCATCCTAATGCCAAAGGCAACAGTGCCACCTATTGACAGAAGAGAGAGACCACAATTAAACTCAAGCTTAGGAAAGAAATCAGTTGATCAAAGACTACAAATTAGCCAGGCTCAGGCAGCCATCAGAAATGTTGGGGCCTCTTACACAGCTTCAGGCCTGGGCCCCCTGGGGTCTGACCACCAACATTCCCCAGGGCCCTCCCACTGGCTGTCTCACCGAATACGCCCACTGGTCATCCCAGGTGCACCTCCTTTTATTTTAACACTCTTACAACTTCTATTCCCATCCACGCCCAGTTTTATTTTTCAAGCCACATGATTAGAACCTGAGGCTCTAATTGGCTTGAAAAAGGTTGGACTCGGGGGGCAGAGCACTGTGCCTCAAAACCCACCCACTTGTGACAATAGCGAATAAATATTTGCTGTTGTCTTCCGGCTTCTCCTCCTGGCCAATCAGGACGGATTGGCCTGGAGGAGAATCTGAGGAAGCCGTGAAGGGTTGAGTGCGGGGGGGCGTCACCTTGGAGGGGTGATTGCGGTCGTACCTGGGGGGTCTTACTATGTTTGTGTTTTTTTTTTCTTTTACGTTTTATATTTTCTTACATTTTTTTTGGGGGGGGGGTCATGGGGGGGGTCACCCTAGAAGGGTGAGTGCGAGTGGACCTGAGGAGGTCTTACTATGTTTGTGGTTTTGTTTTTTTATTTTTACTTTTTAAATTTTTTCCATTTTTTTTTTTTTTGGGGGGGGCTTTGGTGAGATATCAGACAGACCCCCATATCTCTTTTTTTGAGACAGAGAAAGGGACTGAAGAGTCCCTTTCTCTGTAGCACTTGAATGAATGAGAAATCTGTATAGAGATATCTCATTCATTGATAAAGTGACAGTCTGATACATTTTATCACTCGCTGTTTACGATCAGCGAGTAGTACATTTGTATCACCTGTCAGTGCATATAGGAGCGATCTATAGTGATCGCTGCCTATATACACTGTACTACGGGTGGGCTTGTTAAACACATATATACCAAACCCTGCAAGCCCCAACTTCACCGCCCACCCATACCGCTCCGCCCCCCCACCCCCGTGGTGATCCCCATCCTGTCAGCTTAATGAAGAAGCTACAGACTGCGGGCGGGGAAGGGGGGATGCCGCTTGGAGCGGTGATGGATGGGGGGTGCGGGGGCCAGTAGGGGGGGGTGATCTGAGTGGTGGGGGGGACACATCTGGATCCCCCCCAAGCCCCATGCAGCACCCGAAGCCGACGGGAGTGGCAGAGGAGGGATGCTGGCTAATGATGGTAGATGGAAGAGGTTGTCTTTATTTTATTGGGCATACAGTGTGCCCTATTTTGTTTTTGTGGTGATTTACTACTGCTTTAAATCTGTTCCATTTATTCCTCCTTTGGGTGCAACAATCTTGCTTATTGTCTAATATAGAGAAGATGACATGCTGCCAGGGAATGTCAGCTCTGTCTGTCTTGTGACAGTCATGTGTCACTGCTTTCTGCATAGGTAAGCAGACAGAGGAAGTGGCTAAAGAGATGAGGGCTTAGCTGATGACTATTGGGAAAATGTCAACATTTGCATATCAGCTATGGTCCTGTGTGGTTTTTACGTTGTGGGGAAAGGTAGAATGCATTTGAAGGAGCTGAATGAGTGAATTATAAAGGTACCACCATCTTCATGTGTTCAGGACATGGTAAAGGGAATATACCTACATTCTGTACTTGAGATTTAAACCAATGACTACTACAAACAGTATATTGTTGGAAAGTGCATTTGATTCTTCAATACTCAGTTGCCGGTTACTCAAGTAAACAAAACCTGTGGCCTCCAGCTGGGTTCTGAAGTAGCTGCAGAATCTGATTGTTGACATCTGCTGTTGTCTGCGCATGCCATTAGTTAATGCTTAGAACTACTATGATGGCACTACGGTTGTTTTTTTCTGCATCTCTTACCTCCCATTAGACCTTGGGGCTGCATGTCACAAATTTTGGCCAAAAGAGAGGCAAGTGGAGCAGGAAAGGAACAACCATAACATCCCTGGCCACATTTTTGCAATATGATTACCCAATTTTCAGGATTGTGGCCTACTCTGAACCTTGACTGGTTGAGGATTCAGCCAGATGACCAGATTCACTTCAGCGGAAACATCACGGTTATCAAACATTTCTGTAGCATACTATATATAATTGCAATGCAAGCCACTTTGTTTAACCACTTCAGCCCCGGAAGGATTTCCCAGGTTAGGACCAGAGCACTTTTTGCGATTCGGCGCTGCGTTGTTTTAACTGATAATTGCACGCGTCCCCTGGTGGCCAAATGCAAATCGCCGCCTATTTACGGCGATTCGCGCAGGGCTCCCCCACTGCCGTCGTGAAAAGACGGCGCGCGGTGGGGAACTGGTTAAAAATGAACTCATTGCCAGCACCTTCCTACCCCAGGACAGATAATGAGGACTTCCATCTGGCTAGCATTTAAAACCTCAGGGCAGAATACTTAACTCTTTTTGGGGTGAAGGGACTGGGGGCCAGTCACCTTAGTACACTAGTTTATTAAAGCACAATAAAATCAAGGAGAAAGGGCGAGATAGTGCAGAGGTTACTCAAAACAGGCAACTATATCTCAACTCTTCTGGTAACAGTCAACACAGGTTATGGACCTTTATATGGACATCAGCATTTTGTCTTAGTAGACTGTGAAAGTATAACTAAAGGCTAAACATCTTTTTTTCATTTTGGATAGGGTGCAGAGAGACTAGAACGTTTGTCATTTTTGTATTGCTGTCTGCGCCCCCATTAAGGAAATTCACCCTCCCAGGTAAAGCTCAGAGCTCAGGAGGAGTATAGTCCAGATTTCCACCAAGCTTGGAATAGGGACACTTCATCTTATGGCAGGATCCCTACAATACACGATAAATTACATACTGTATTGTGAAAGCTGTTTTACTTCCTAAACAATTTGTGATGCTGGCCATTAATTCCTGAGATTTACACAGCCCTGTGAGTCATCACAATCAGCCTGGAGACCTGTTTTTCTCTACTGCAGTTAAAATGAGTGCAATTAAGTCTTGTCCCTGTCCCTAGCTGGTGACTGGACAGTGACGGAGAAGCAGCGGGTAGATTAGCTCATCTCTTTGCCACTCCACTCTCATTTCCTGTCAGAATGTTTATAGTGAGCAAATGAATACTGTAGCGTAACTGATTGGCTCCTTATGCTACATTTTCCTCACCCAGTCTGCTGTACGGAGATTGAAGGACATTGATATTAAGTCAAATTCAGGTGCTTACAGTCATTTTTTTTTTTTTTTTTAAAGACATATCTGCATGAATCTGTGATTTTTTTTCCCCTTGAGTTTCAGATTTAACCACTGTAGCCCCGGAAGGATTTACCCCCTTCCTGACCAGGCCACAAGCAAAATTGACATCCTTTTTTTCCCACAAATAGAGCTTTCTTTTGGTGGTATTTGATCACCTCTGCGGTTTTTATTTTTTGCGCTATAAACAAAAAAGAGCGACAATTTAAAAAAAAAAACAATATTTTTTATTTTTTGTTATAATACATATCCAAAAAAAATTATAAAAAAACAAATTCATTCGTCAGTTTAGGCCAATATATATTCTTCTACATATTATTGGTAAAAAAAA
The DNA here is from genome assembly GCA_018402905.1 of Glandirana rugosa. Classification (NCBI taxonomy): domain Eukaryota; kingdom Metazoa; phylum Chordata; class Amphibia; order Anura; family Ranidae; genus Glandirana; species Glandirana rugosa. Next base: position 495,519 of record BLSH010255450.1, read on the forward strand.
TCGCAATAGGCATATATTGATTGGTTTGCGCAAAAGTTATTGCGTCTACAAGCTATGGGATAAATTTAGGACTTTTACTTATTTATTTATTTTTTACTAGTAATGGCGGTGATCTGCGATTTTTAGCGTGACTGCAACATTGCAGTGGACAAATGTGACCCCAAATGACACTTTTTGGGGACCAGCGACATTATTACATTGATCAGTGCTATAAAAATGCAGTGATCAATGTAAAAATGACACTGGCAGGGAAGGGGTTAATTCTAGGGGGCGATCAAGGGGTTAAGTGTGTTCCCTCACTGTGTTCTAACTGTGGGGGGGATGGGCTGGCAGGGACATGACAGATCTTACTGTTCCTGATTACTGGGAACAGTAGATCTCTGACATGTCCCATGTCAGAACCGGGATATGCCTTGTTTACATAGGCAGATCCCCCCTCTGTACAAGGTGACCGTGGGTTCCCGTGCGCGCCCCCTATCGCTCGTGCATGAACCGCCTTACAGCTATGGTGGTTTGCGCAGGAGAGCCAACCTGCCACCCTCAAACGACGGCGGCTGGTTGGCAAGCAGTTAAAGCAGTATTAAACTCAAAAGCAAAAATATATTGCAGCTCATCAATCATTAGATGTGGTGGCTGTATTTGTTTTCTTTTTTTATTCCCCCCCCCCCCCCAAGTTTTCACCTGGTGATCTGTCCAGTAACACACCTCCTGCCCTCACTTTGGATGAATGAGCACAGGAGGCACATTTGGACAGCAGCATTATCAGTCTGGGAGGAGGGGAGTGTTGATGCATTAGCAGATTTAGATGCACTAAACAAATTGAAGCCAAACTCCAACTCACAGTAAACAATTATACAAAACAGTTTTTAACTTGTGGGATAAAGGTTTCACACAAATAAAGTTGATCATTGTAAGCGCCCATTTCAGTAGTAAATGGTTTGTCTCATTTCTGTAACTGATACATCTGCAAGACAACTTATTGTTTTGAAAATTGTTATAAAACTAAAAGTGATCCAACGCTACCTCTGTATATAAGTACACAGATATTTATATATATGTATAGTGCAAATGCATCAAGTGTGTAACAAATTAAATATATGACCCCCCTATGTCGGGGACAAAATTAATACTCCAGAAATGAAGTTAAAAAATAGAAAACTATAAAATGACAAAAGTCCACGTGAATGTGCTGTTCAATTAACAATTATAATCTTCTAAACTGTGCCAATCCTTAAGAGATCTTCACACCATGTGTAACCACCACCATTGGCCGCTTATCCTCTAAATTGACACATGGTAAGTAGGTCTAAAGTGTTTGTTCCTCTACGAGCAATATCTGAATAGGATCTGATCCTCCTCTTGCCTCCTCCTGGTCTATTTTCTTCCAATGACGCTCAGCAGATATCACAATTGAAAGCTCAGAAATAAAACATATGGACCATCATAGCGTTTACCATAAAAACAACCGTATTTATTTAAAAACTTCATACAATAAACTCACATTTTGGAGTGCACTATACGCTGGTGCACAACAGATAGGTAACACCGCCCAGCGGTACTACTGCTCAAGGCTGCAGCTTGTGGATGGATAGTCGGGACCCTTTCCCTTAAGGCTGTAGTCTACTTCTCTGTGTGCTGTCAAGTTCTTTCCTTGTTATATTGCTGTGACATGTGGTGAAACATCCTACATTGTCGGCTCTGCCCCTTACACGTTACGCCACGAGAGTAGCTTCTTTAGAGGGAAAAGACCTTCTATTGTAGTATTGAAAAACAACAGACTTACTGGCTGGGTCATCAGATCAAAGCCTAAAAAGAAAGCTAATGTGCCTGAAGATGAAGCTGCCTGATGGTTCCAGATGTGAGGACACCCAGGAGCAGTCACAGCAGGTGATTCTCTGGATGTGCTGGCAGATCTTGACAGATGGGTAAGCAGAAGCAAGGTCGGAAGCCAGGCCGGGTATTAAACACAAGAAGGCAGTCAGGAACAAGGCAGGAGCAGGTTTGTGGAGCAAGCCGGGTTCAGAACCAGGAGAGAAGCCAGAGCAGGTCCAGGGTAAGCCGGGTAGGTAACAGGTGGTCAAGCAAAGCACAAGGCACAGGAACACAGCATACAAGCCTGGCGATAACCCAGCAACTTGTGAGAGCAACCGCTGTCCTTATATAGGCCAGTGGATGCTGGCAATTAGTGCACTTTACGCACACCTATGCGCCGTTGCGCACAAAGATTCGCCATTGGGCGCCGTTCGTTAATTATCGCTGCCATGCTGGATATTGGCATGTGTGCCAGATCTTCTTAGAATTCTTCCATGACACCATCACATCTAAGAATTGGTAAGCTGCAATATAATAAATGTTTACTTTTGGCTTTAATACTGCTTTAATGTTATCAATCATTACCAGAGTATTTGACTATAGGTTCTAGCATTTGAAGATAAATGGAAGGGGGAGGGCTTACCTTTAGAAAGGACACATGCCCCAGTGACATGTCAGCAAGAAATGAGGTGAAACTTCATAAAGGAAATCTATGGTCACCCATAAGCTTTCATCCTATAACAACAGCATTGTAATAACAATACAAGCAATAGTTATATTTGACAATCCAATTTACGCTTATTTGAAAAAACTGCTTTTATGTTGAATTCTGCCTGTCTACTGGCCATCTCTTTCAACAACTTCCTGGATTCCCTACATCTTTTAGCCTAGGTTCACACTAGAATGCGGTGCAGAAAACGTGCATGGATCACAGGTTTCCTGCCACATTCAAATCGCACTGCCCTTGCGATCCACAGCGGGTGTCAGTGCAATCTTAGCAGGTGACAAAAGCAGTGTGTTTGCCTGCACCGGATCGCATGGGACAGAACAACTATGCAATCCAGCTTCAGTCCAGTTTGGTGCATGCACGACTTTGGTGCAATGCAGTACTCAAATCGCACTGCACTGAATTGCATGGGAATTTAACAAGAATGTGCAGTGAGAAACAGGCTAACAGCTTCTTCTCTACTGTTTACTTTCAATTTCTAAGGACTACATATCCAATGGTACATTGCTACCTGCAAGCACTGATTCCTGTACTGACTCCACCTCCTGAAACTCCTCCTCTCAGCACCTCTGTAGTTCAGAAGGCAGGCTCTGTGAAATGTGTGACACAGCAGTGAATATGTGTCACGGAATGCAAGTAACTGTGTGAGGATATTCACTAAGTAAGATTACAAACTTTAAGATTGTTCAAAGTATTAGGAGTAGGCTAGAAATAATTGAAATACAATCTGGAAATTAATATATGATTTGACATTTTGACCATAAATATACTTTAATCACTTACCGACCAGCCGCCATAGGGAGGAGGCAGGGCAGCTCGTTCCCGCAAATCGCCTTCATGATACGTTGTTTGCAGGAACGTGTGGTGTGGGCGCGCTCTCATTGAATAGCCAGCGCCTGGGGCGGACTCGATGTCCACCGGCCACCCACGATTACCCTTGAGACAGGCAGAATGGAGATCTGCGAGTGTAAACAAAGCAGATCCCCGTTCTGACAGGGGAGTTGAGAAAGATCATCTGTCCCCAGTGATAGGGAACAACGATCTCTCTCCTCCTCCAGCCAGCTCAGCCCCCATACAATTAGAAACACCACATACATTTAACCCTTTGCTTGCCCCTAGTGATAACCAGCCAGCCTGCCAGTGACATTTATACAGTAATCAGTGGCTATTTTTAGCACTGATCGCTGGATAAATGTCACTGGTCCCAAAAAAGTGTCAAAAGTGTCCGATATGTCCACCGCAATGTCACAGTCCTGCTAAAAATTGCGAATCGTTGCCATTACTAGTAAGAAAAAAAATTATAAAAATGCCATAAATCTATTCCCATAGTTTGTAGACTATAACTTTTGCACAAACCAATCAATATACGCTTATTGCGATTTTTTTCTTTACCAAAAATATGTAAAAGAATACATATTGGCCTAAACTGAGGAGGAAATTCATTTTTTTTTTACATTTTTTTGGTTATTTATTATAGCAAAAAGTAAAAAATATTGGTTTTTTTTCAAAATTGTCGCTTTTTTTTGTTTATAGCGCAAAAAATAAAAACTGCAGAGGTGATCAAATACCACCAAAAGAAAGCTCTATTTGTGGGAAAAAAGGATGTCAATTCTAATAGGGTACAACGCCGCACAACCGCGCAACTGTCAGTTAAAGGGACACAGTGCTTTATCGCAAAAACAGGTCTGGTCAGGAAGTGGGTAAATCCTTCCGGGGCTGAAGTGGTTAACAAAGAGGAAGAAACAGAAAACTGAAGCAAGATTCAGAGTCTTTCACTTAACTAAAATAGTGGTTTAGTTGCTGTGCCCACCCCCATCTCTTTTAAGGAGATGTATCTGTCCGAGAGACACCATTTCACACTGTGATACACAGGTATTGCTTGTTTTGGGAAATAATGTTTGCTAAACTCGCATCTTCAAATGTGCAAGTATATTATTTCAGTGATGCCACACACTGTGATTTGATCCAAAATATGATTGAAATTACAATTAGTTCATGTTTTAAAAGCAAAAACTTATTTTATGAAAATAAACTAGCATGTCAATTTATTTCCACTTCAGTGGTCTTCTTCAAGAAAATGATTGACAGTGATGAAAATTTTTGCACTTATGCATGTCTTTTTTGGTAGATATTATCACAAGATTGGATTAAATGTGTGTGTGCTGTGAGGACATAAATGATTACATTTGGATATGGAGCTGGACTGGAGAGATTCATTTTGTTCCTATAAGGTGTCAGGATGTCACTGTCTATTTCTCCATGGAGGAGTGGGAGCATTTAGAAGGACACAAGGATCTCTACAAGGCCGCCATGATGGAGAATCAGCCGTCCCTCACAGCACCGGTCTTTCTACACAGAATTACATTATGATCTTTTATGCTTAATATGCAGGAATGAGATTCTGATCTGGAGCACTCCAGGACTGCCAGTACCACTGTGGATATATTGGGGAAAGGGTTTTCCCTACAGCTCATTTGGTTTTTCCATTCGTTTGGAGGCCAATATATTCTGGTAAGCTGCTACCTTCTACAATGTTGGTGTTGAACGCGGAGGATCTGGGGAAACTGGGTCTCCTATGCATGCAATCATTCACTTCCTTTTCCCATGGTATCTGCCTTTCTGGGACACTTGAATTCATTTTTATATTTTATTGAGTTTTTATTTTATTTTTTTTCTCGACTTTATGGATTTTTTTGATGAATTTGAGTCTATATTATGTCACTTATATACATGGGCGTCCGCAGAACTTTTTTCAAGGGGGGTATCATTTTAAGGTCACCCATGCTCTGCCCCTTTTCGACAATGTCATTATCACATTATCACGGTCAGAGACTGCAGACATAGTATAGGAGATGGTCAGAGACTGTGGACATGGTACAGGAGACAATCAGAGACTGCGGACATGGTACAGGAGATGGTCAGAGACTGCGGACATGGTAGAGGAGACAATCAGAGACTGCGGACATGCTACAGGAGATGGTCAGAGACTGTGGACATAGTACAGAAGATGGTCAGAGAATGTGGACATGGTAAAGGAGATGGTCAGAGACTGCATACATGGCCCAAGAGGATAAGGACCAAGTGGGGAACCCCTGATCCGATCCCTGATTCCGGGGGGCACTTGCCCCCCCTTGCCCCTACCCGCGGACGCCCATGCTTATATATTGTCACACTGTGTTATGTAGTTCTTTGAAATCATGTCACTTTTATTCATTTCTTAATAGTGCTGCACTTTATATATTGTGATTGTTTTCAGGTGTTTGTCTATTGGCCTGTGCTAGCAGCTGATGAAGAGGGATTGTTTGGGCCCCTGAAATGTATTGGCTGCCTCTTTTTTTTTGGTCACTAGTGGAGTTGATTAAATACATTTGGACTCCTTTTGGCTCAATTACATCGATTATTCAATTTGGATGACCTCTGACTTTCTGTAGGGATTCCTGTTTTGTAGATAGCTGTCAATCCTAAGACATTGGTCTGAGCTAAAGACTTTTATTTGTATTGGATACTACACCTTATCCCTAACCTTCCTTTGTGTTCTGGAGGACAATTTAAATCTGAGGCAAGTAAGACAGTTATTACGTATAAGACCTGTTCTCACACATGAGCATTTTGCAGCTCGAAGTTCAAAAATACTCAATGTTCAAAATGTCATGGTTTTCAGTTTTTCCTGTTCACACCTGAGCATAGTGTAATTTAGAGTTTGAGTCCCGTTTCACACTGATGAGGTGTGTGAAAAGCAGTGATTCATGTGCGTTTCCCGAACCAAATAGCCATCTCACTGTGTTCTGCGATCTGCTGCGGGCGTCAATGGAAAGTTAATAACACCCCAAAAGCAGGTCAGAAACGCAATGTGTTTGCTTGAACTGGATTGCATGGGTAACACCCATGTGTTCCAGTGTGAATATAAAAATCTACTTACACCTTATGGATGCGGATGCGGTGCAATTTGAGCCATCCAAAATGAATGGGCTCAAATTGCACCGCACAGAATCGCATGTGATGTGCAGAGGTATGCAGTAGGATTCCTGTGTGATTCATATGCAGGTCACAGTGTGAACGTAGGCTCAAGCTTATAGCTCGAAAATCACATGAGCTTCTTTGGAGCTACAAGATTCAAGCATTTTTGGCCCCAATAGACTTCAATGGAAGGGCCTGGAAAATGTGCAATCATGCATGGAAAGCTAAAATGCATATATTGTGCATTTCTTTTCCTAGTAACTAGCTTTCCATTGGCTAAAAAACCCCAAACCCCAGATGGCCCCAAAACATGCAAAAATGCCTGTACAAACGCTCAAGAAAAAAGCCTCAGCCTCAGTTCAAGTGTGAATGTGTGAATGCAGCCTAACAATTTCACATAGGAAATATGCTTAGATAAGGAAAAAAAACATGTCAATACATTATATATTTTCAAAATAGTTTTTCACACATACTGTATAAATTGTAAACAGATATGAAGACGGTTATATAACTATGCAAAATCTGAAAAACAAAAAATAACCTGGTCTTCCATAACTATAGTCACTTTCTTCATAAAAAATGTAAAAGGTACATAAAAATGCTATCTTGAGATGGATCAAAACCTACCAGTCCATTTTTTTCATCCAGACACTGCTGTAGTACCGTGCCCCAGGAAGACGTCAAGTTTGACGAAACATGTAGGGCGGAGCTACGTGCTGACGTCACCTACACCCGGAAGGTCGGGCGAGCGTTCTGTGCTGCAGCAGACTGTTTTTATTGAAATGTGAGATTGATGTGTACTTTTGTGAGTATATTTTATGCTTTTTAAATAAACCATTTTATACGGAATTACGCTATATGCACCTCTTCTCTTAATTGGGATGTGTTTACCTACGAGATGGTTCCTTCAGAGTCGGGTATGAGATAAGGTTTGGAGAGATAAGCGAAGCCTTCCCTGATACCTCACAGCGGGTCACGGCTGTCTGCCTTGCTCACTCACTAGCGATAGTGAGTCACTGGGCTCTGGCAAGAGTACCTATCTGTTATTTCCACCCGGTGTGCATGCTCCTTGGTGGTGGCCCGATACGAGGAACCAGTGTGCCTGACATCTTTTAGAGGAAGAACTTCACTTTAAATAGAGTGGATGTCTCATTATCACCCTACTATCACTTCACTCTGAACTTATTACTTTGGTGCACTTTTTTCTATGTCTGATCATCACGGAGGACTGGATATATGGACATGATCATTTGATTATATCACATTTTTTGTTATTTATGATTTATGATTGGTTTAGGATTAATTTTGTTATTAGCACTTTTTATTTATACTTTGTTCAGCGTGACTGTTTATTTTGGATTCATTTTTGGTTCACTTTATCACAGGGAACAGAGTTGCAGCTTTTCCTTATGAGATATTAGTTCGGGATTTTAGCGCGATATAACTTTTTGTTTTTATTTGTAGTACACCAGTGTCACTACCACCCCAATTTCTTGTGATGCTGATCTGGTGATCTAGGAACCCCTGCTTGAGGAGCAGGAGAGCTATTACCAAACACATCCACTGCGGTCTTCTTCTTTCCCAATCATTTTTATAAAGGTTATAAACCATACAGATATAAAAACATACAATACAGTATAGAAAAGTACCAGTACATGAGAACATTAGTGACATACACCATTGGTTGCTAAGGAACCGGTAATAATAGAATTTTGGCCTATGACTATAATTCTTAATAACAAAAGGTACATCCTCCAAAGAGGAACTGCAGGACCAGGGATGTCCTCATCTAAGACCAGGGGTCATCTCAGCCATGAATCGATAATGGTAGCTGGTCTTTTTGTTTGCATACACAGCCCTCAGATGGGAAGTGGGACCAATGGCGACCGACCAACGTCTTACATTGCTCCCCAAGCTACCAAAAGGTTTAATCAGTAAAAAAGAGGAAAAGGCAAGAAAAGAAAGAAGAAAGGGATGAAAAAAGAAGAAAGGCAAAAGATACAGCAAGCCTCTCCTAGGGCAGCCTCAGATCTGAAGAGGCTGTCCCCATCAGGTAGGTGATCCAGGGGTCCCAGATTTTTTCATATTGGGGAAGCTCATCCTGCAGGATGACAGAGAGACATTCGTTTAACATTATCCAGAACAATTTGTTCATTAAGAGATCAAAAGATAGCACCAGGGATTTCCAAGATCTTGCAATTGTTATTCTGGCTGCTGTAAAAATAAAAGGTATTAGGCACTGGGTGGGTTTCCTGTCAGGTCACCCTGTCCAAGGAGTTCCTGTTGCTCCATTGCAGTCTTTTTGATGTATTTTTGCTCAATATATAATACATAATAGCGCCAATACGTTGTTTATGGTCACCATTGATATTTATATATACTTTGGAAGGTTGAATTTGATTGTTGAAGCAGTAAGTAAAAACAGAGAAACGGCAAAGGTTTATGCTTCAAATGGTTCTCTTCCAGTGACCTTTTCAGGTGTTGTCTGGATTCTGCCTGCAGTGGATTAAAAAATGAATTAAATTATGGTAAACTGAGTAGATTTAACTGAATTGCAAAAAAAGGATAACATTGCACTAAGCAAGCCCAACCCCAATCAGGTGCATTCTTGAACATAATTGACATCTTGTTATGGACATAAATCTAAGGAACTATAGAACCCAAGGTGTGATGTCATTTGCCAACCCTACTTCCACTACAGTATGGCACCTGGCACCAACGCCCTCCCAACATTTCATATTACAGTGCTGTCTAGTTGAAAATGGGCACTCTCCTGTTGATGACAATGTCTCTAGGATTATCCATGCAAAAAGTTGGGTGTGCTTAGATACAGAAGAACACAATCATATATTAATACTGCAACTCATTGTATGGGCAAGGGACTATGTGCATACAGTTATTGGGTCAACTATTGTGTACTACCCCAAAAGTATTAGGGTCCTTTCACACAGGCATGCCCATTTTCACAGACTCCGCTTGCTCAGCAGAGATCGATCCATTGATCCCCGATGGATGACAGGTCCGTCTCTGCTCACAGAGACAGACCTTTCAGAGCCCCGCTATCCTTTATGGGGAATCGGATGATAACGGATCCGACCGCCTGTTTTCATCTGATCCGCCAGACAGATGGAAAATAGGGTTTCCATCTGTCTGGATTTAGCGGAGCAAATCAGATTGGATGTCAGCGGACATGTCACCGCTGATATGCGTCGCTCCATAGAGGTGCATGGAGCGTCAGTTCAAGTCCGCCTGAAAAACTGACAGGTGGACCTGAACGGTCCGGATGTGTGAAAGGACCCTTAAGTAATTTAGTAGTGCTACTCAGGTCTATTTAATTTCTTAAACACTTATAAATATTATCACAGAAAATGCACTAAAAAAAACAAAATATGACCAATAATTGGCATTCCCTATGTAAGTCCCCAGATGTATCATAAATAAAATAAAAATGTTTAATATATGAGCAGTCGCTTGTTTATTCAACCATAAATCCCACTGTATGGAGATCATAGGAAAAAGGAAAACCCTCCAATTGCAGGGACTATTATGGGCACAACAGACAAATAACCTCCAAGACAAAGATATGTAAAAAAAATATATACATTTTATTGGGTAACAATATAAAAAGGTCTAAAATAGAGAAAAAAGATAGGGCTTATATGAATATATACAGCAGTCACACAAGGGCCTACAGATGACCTTGAACATAAATCGGAAGATGAGACAACCAACGCGTTTCGATATTTTAGGTTTACAATCTTCTTCAGGGTTGCTTATATATTATGTATATAGGTATTCAGACCATTCAGGCTGCTCCAAATGTAAGTAAGCCCAAGGCGTAAAAACAAATGCAAATGTTGTTGCTTGGGTCTCTGCAGAACGTTAAGGGTCAAGACCACTGCATCAAGTCTACAGCACCACTGGGGGCAGTAAAGCAGGACTGAACCGACCACCTGGGACCTCAGTGAAAGGGAGGGTATAATCTGTGTAAAAAAGGACCGAATTCAATCGGTATAAGCATGGATATGACCAGCTGGACTGCAGGATTCAGAGTAGCCTGCTGAATCAGAATCAGATCCACCCACTTCCACTTTCACAGGATCAGAGAGACATCAAAGAGACATACTGCAGTTGAGCTGTCCAAACAACACAAGTCTTGAGGATTATCCATGCAAAAAGTTGGGTGTGCTTAAATACAGAAGAACACAATCATACAGTATCCCACAAAAGTGAGTACACCCCTCACATTTTTGTAAATATTTTATTTTATCTTTTCATGTGACAGCATTGAAGAAATGATACTTTGCTACAATGTAAAGTAGTGAGTGTACAGCTTGTATAACAGTGTAAATTTGCTGTCCCCTAAAAATAACTCAACACACAGCCAGGGCCGATCCTAGGGTCACAAGCGCCTGGGTGCAGAAATATTTCTGGCGCCCCCACATGGGCGTGGTCATCTTAATAACTCCTCCCCTTTACAAATATTTCTATGAACTCAGTAACGGTATCTTTATAAACATTTCCCCTCCTCAATAATTCTACTGGTGCGGGTACACCCCCGCGGTCTTTATAAAGACGTGGGTCCGCGAACACTGGGATCCTAGCCGGGACCGACACACAACTCAATAAAAATCCCCTGTCGTTTAAATGTGACAATATGTTCGACATGTGAGTGATGAAATGTAACATCGTTTCATAGTAAAGAAGTTACGACAGTGTACTTTTCTATTTTATTTTATAAATGTTTTTACACTCCCCACATGAGTGAAAACACCCTATGACATACTAACACAAGAAGACATAAATTCGTGTGGGTTGAAAAACGTACCTATTAGGAGTTCT